>NMRA01000248.1:211723-266000 GCA_002633005.1 Phoronis australis
GCACTATTCATAGCTGTGAACGTACCTCGTTCTTTTAGTAAAAGGCCCACATTCTCAAAAATTCGAGCCCCCATTTTTAAGCTGGGTGCGCTCACGGTATAGACTAACCTATCACAGCCTTCACATTCCGTCCGATCCGACAGAGGACGTCTGAAAACAATATCACGTGCACATTCGTCAAACGTCTGATCTGCTCTCCAATCGCCTGCCCCCAACACTTGCCTTCTTACCCTGAATAGCCTACGAAGTTTGCAATCAGTCTTTCTTCGTCCATGGTTGCCAGAATTTTGGATTTTTACACATTGATTTTATGCTAATTAATTGCAGGTAAGACGGTTCAAAGTAATATATCCTTTCGTCTACGACTTCCCTCCTTTTTCTCAAACTTTACGCACAAAAATTTCATTTTTTACAGTTGATTATCAAAACAATCATCTGTACGCACAAAAAATTGAAGTAGTGTCACTGACAATTCGTTATATTGGAGGTCTACACATTTTGTGGAGGGGGGGGTAAGCAAACACATGTTGTGTGACCGCACACCAGCCTGAGGTCTTACCTACATTTGGCAACCTGCTGCCTGCCAATGCGACGCTACTGATATTTTGGTTGGATTTATTCGAGAAGACAAACAAATCATAAATATTTACCAGGGTAATTCGCTTCGAATTTTGTCTTGTTTTCCAAAATTCATTTTTCCAAATGCAATACCTATGGTTAACAATTGTTCCATTATATTTACGGAAATCAGTACATCTGACACCATCAGCGCACACCCGAGCACGTCTGCACAAACTACATCAGGAACTAAACAGACACAGGTCCAAATTGTTCGCAATTAAAAGCCGACAGAGCCAAGCTATGACGAATGCACAAGCAATGTGTTCTGGATGTCAGCTATCTCTCGAACTAAGAGCTGAACAGATAATCGGTCGCCGCTGTGTACATCAGTGCTGTGGTGGGGTGTAGGCACATGTAGGCGCAGCCCACCACCCTTTGGCATTTGAGCGTAGCGCCTACACACAATAAGTTACTGAGTGGGGCGTGGGTGCACGTAAGCGCAGCCAACCATCTTTTTACACAACGAAGCGCCTATACGCACAGTACTAAAGTGACGGTATAGTGGGACCTAGCCTCGATGCAATAGCTTACGGCATCGATGCACTGCTACGCTGACGACAGCATTTTTGCCGAATATTCCGGCGCGCGTGACCAGCAGTCCTGGACAATTTATTCAAAATGTTGTTGTGAACTTGGAGTGGCGTTAAAATTGACAATGATCCTTATGAGCAGTCATTTTGCTCTATTCTGGGCATCTTGGACCCCAAAACGTGGGGCCGATGGGATCCGGGATAAGACAATGCGAGCACGAAGTCAGGCGTATATGCGATCGGTTCGGGCTGCTTCCCACAATTGTGTTTGGGCACCCCTTCAGAGACTGCTTAAAATGCACGCGGAGCTTTTTCTTCCTATGTGTGTGGTTGGGCCCTTTTCATTCTGCGACATCCTAGATTGATCGCCACTGCAGACTTGAAGTAAATACCCACCCGTGGCAAAAATAGACCTACATGTTTGTCAGTCATGTTTTGCGAATTAGATGGACTTTTAAAATACAGTGCTCAATGTGACACAGTGGACTTTAGGCTCCTACTTACCTCTAATTTTACTCGACTAGGCACTGCTGTACACATGATTTACTCTTTGTTCCCGTTCCTCTAAAAAACTCAGTCAACAAAAATGCTCGGCACAGGAATCCGTACAGGGCCACTTTCCAGTATAGGTGGCGCTGTGTCACAGGCTACAGGGACTTTCGCTATGTTTGCGCAACGGCAATTATGAGGGTTGTACGTGAACTGCTTAAAGATAGTTTGCATAATGACATTTGCTAGCCGACATGTGTATTTAAATGTACGCATGACAGAGAACAATTCACAAGTACTGTCTGACAAAAGCTGTTGCACCATGTTCAGGTTAACCGCCATCTTCACGTTGATTTGCGTCGCGAATGCATTCATATATTACGGCTCAACAGACGGTGAGTTTCACTTATTCTGGGGATATTTTAAAATCACTGATCATTTCTTTAACACATAAGGCCGCCCAGATACAATGCTTTCTGAACGTAACTCTTAGTATTGTACCTTACATTTTTCGTAATAGACATTAAATAAATAAAAAACGAAAAATTCATCATGAATTACGTAATTTTAACTCTTTACATTGTGGCCTCAATAAAGCTGGTACACATGTAGGCCTACATCAGCAGTTTCAAAATATAATTTACCTTTATAGAAACTAGTTAACTTTTTGAAAGTGAGGGAATTTCCATCATGTAATTGTTGTTTATGAGGTGACAAAAACCTAGTGGAATATTATGCTATTATTGTTTTGGGAAATAAATATCGTGAAAGTTAACCGTAAACTACGGGTAGCATAAAAAATCAAATAGAATCGATTACAAGGTTAAATGTACACGTACTTGCTCTAAGGAATAAATACATAACTTTGAAGCGCATCAAGGTAAAGCAGAGAATTTGTTTTAAACTTTCACTCCCTTCCCACTTTGTGGAGCTTGAGATTTTCATAATCCCAGTCCATCTAAGGATAGCTTTCGCACCAGTACTGTAGAAATGAATGTTCAGCAATGAGTGAATGGATCAGTAGTCGCGAAAGAAGTCGCCGTGATCCGGCTGTTAGTGTCAGTAACTCAAATAATGGCTAAGGGTCAGCGCTATGTAACGCTGCCAGCTGACCACAACAAACTTTACGATTTGATATTTCTCAAGGACTACACATTGTTTACGATCATAATAAATGCAAATAAGGGCAATGATAGCGTACTCAATGGTTTAAGGGACGTAGGCGGTGTACACAACTTTATTTCCATTTGAACCTTCTAGCGTATATTCACCGCGACTAAGTCTGGATAATCTACATAAGTACCGTATCCATAAGCAGGTAAAGACTGGGCAGCGAAGTATTTCCTGAAACGCCTTGGAAAACGTGAACACAGTTGTCAAATCCGGTTTAAGGAACACTTTGCGATCACTTTAATGTACATCTAACAGTAGGACACTATTTGGCGACCTGAAGGTCAATATGACTTCAGATTTCATTTGACGACCTGTTAAAAATCCCAAGTCGCCACAAAGTCGCCGTATAACATGAAAAAAATAGATGGGAAAGCAAAAGTAAAGCTCCAATGAAGAACACTCTACAGCAAAATGTTCAGAATTCATAAATTTCTTAATGTTTTTCGTGGCTATAAAATGCGCCACTTCTGATGCTTAATTTTAGCTAAACTTAAATTTAAGATAGGTGATGTTTTTAGCCGAGGTTGCTGACCCCAGTGAGTATTTTCATAAGGCCAACGGGTGAGTAAACTGACATTAATCGGAGGCAATGAAACACAAATAAAATGCGCGAAGTTGAACAGAACCACACCAGTTTATCCCAGACAACACATTTTAAAGTGTACCGTTGAATCAGTATTGTCGTTAGAAGTTTTATCAATGGAAATACTTCTATTATGTGAATTTGTTTTTTTTGTTTTACGCAAAGCTCTGCGATCGAGGCCAGTGACTCGAACTCCCCAGATGTTAAACCCCTGACCTTAGTTATTTCTGGAAGACGGGAGAGAAATTAAAACCCATCTTAGTCTGCCAAAGTCCGGAAATTCAGGAAATAATTTAACTCATCCACACGGCATTCCAGACCTTGATTTCGTTCTCGAATGCTTATTCTTATCTAGAAACGCTAATCTTATAATGTTGTCCGGCTCCTCCACTCTTTGCTCAAAGACATGCTCATACCGTCAGAGGATCAGTCTTTTCATTTTCCTGCCTGATTTGCACTGTACGTTCCCTGTGTCGGCCATTTTCATTGCGCGGCCTAGCAAAGAAACAGCTGATGAGGTCGACGCCTCGATTGCAAGTAGCTTTGACTGCCACCTGTGACCGTAAGACCGATTGCGTCCCTTTAAAAACCTATTAGTAGGCAAAGTGTTTTGCATTGGAAGTTCAACAGGTTTTTACATTCCTAAGGACTTAAAACAGCTCTCCGATGTCTGTTTCTCAATTTTTCTGTTGGTCTCAGCCAAAATTGAATGTTTTATCTGTTGTTTTTGAAATTTTTGTCTTGTGTCTTCTCGAGCAGACTACGGAACTCTATATTTGACTTTAAGCTGCAGCCTGATCGTCTGACTTAAAGCCTGAAAGGCGAAGGCAACCTTTTCTTCATGTCATTTTAGCAAAAATAAGGTTCGTTGATTATCCCAAACATATTTTTCACTTAATTACAGCTTTTTGTAACTTGATTAATTACTCGTCCTCTACTCCGGAAGTGACTTTTTGGGAGGCAAAATTTCGCGCCAATTTGGTTCTGTGTTGAGTTTACTGTGAGGATCTGTTCTTTTGTTTTCGTGCTGTTTTTCTAAAATTGCCGTCATCACTTCCCAACGACGAGTATTCTACGACAAGCTAGGCTGTTGGAGAACTCAATTACGTTGGACTTAGAAAATGTTTAGTTTGTAGTAACCTGAAAATTGCTGGAGTCGGCGACCTATATCACAGTGCCAGTAGTGACGTGAGTGACAGAGACACTGTTCATAGCAGTGGTGACGAGGAATTTTTTCACGGACAGTTAGTGGGTGGGTATATATTTGAGCCCGAGTATAATGAGGCACAAGCACAGGCAGCTGTTGAGAGGGATGAGGCAGAGACTGAGGACAGACGCGGTGGGACGTCTTCGTGCAAATGCACGGTGTGGCATGTTGACTGACAAATAAGCAAACGACGACCGAACTTATCGCAACCGAGGTAGAACAATGGCTGACTCGACAGCTCTCACACTCATACTACATGAAAAGAAATTGGCGCAAAATTCTTGTCTCCCAAAACGTCACTATCGGAGTAGAGGACGAGTAATTAATTAAATTACAAAAAGCTGTAATTAAGTGAAAAATATGTCTGTGATAATCGACGAAATTTATTTTTGTTAAAAATGTTGTGAAAAAGAATGCCTTCGCCTTTAACCTGGTTGGCGTGAATAAGGCTAAGTCAGCCGTAAGCTAGCTAAAGTCACGTTTATCCAAAGGTCAAAATACAAAATCCTGCTAAGTTTTCGAGGAATAGGCCAACACGCGATGGCCGAGATTACGGCACCATTTACACATGCACGAGGCAAAATACACTGGCACGTTGAACATCTGACTTTGTAGATTTTATCAAGACACTTCCTGGACTCAATAATTTACCGGGACCCCGCCCAGCAGGATATGGACATCAGAAACGCGACAAGACCTTGGAACCTTTGTTCACTTTTGGAAAAGACAAGACTGAAAGCGTGACGAATTGAAGCGCCGTCACATAATGCTGGACATACTCGAGAGTACGCGCTTTATCGGCCTTTACAAACCAACATAACTTTCAACAGCTGTATCAGTTGCTCTTCCAAAGCAATGCCACCACCAAGGTCTTTATCCTTTTTTCATTTGAAATGACGGTTACAATTGGGTAAATCCCCTGCCATTCCTCTGGCGGTCACACTGCCTTGGGGACAGAAAATAAGCCGCCGTGACAAACAAGTCAAGTATAGTTTCCTTACATGCAATGTTACCTTCTAAACGATAAACACTCTGCGAGTAATGTGCTATGTTCCACGGCCTGTTTCTCGGCTTTTGATTTTCGGCCAAAAAGTGTTTATGAAACGCCTAATTAGTAGCCTATTTCACGGAAAGCAGACTAGGCTGAAAATCAGAAATTCGGCCAACAATTCGAAGTAAAAAGACGTAGGTCGTAGCATAATCGCCTAAATAGAAGACATTTCGAAAAATCCGAAGAAAAAGGTTCAACTATTGGCTATTCGTAGTCAGATGAATGAGTTTTGGTTAAAGACAAATGTCGATATGTCCCATCGAGAAACTGGTACCTGATCGACGTACGCGTATCCATTTATGCTGGTTTTCGTAATCCAAAGTCCACCTGGCGTGGTGTTCATATCGCCGTCTGGTGCTTATTCTGAAATAAAACCATGTGATCAAAATGATTTACCCAGACAGAACCGAGCGAGGAAACTGACTTGAAAATGCATATATCTATTTGTCAGCATGGTTCGTAAAAGGATTTGGTAAGAACACCACTGCAATTCCATCACGCCGGCTTCCAAAATCCAAAATACAACAAAAACTATAACTTTCGAGACACGGGAATAAAATGAGCTGTAAAAGTTGTGGTTTCACCAATATCTAGATAAAGTTTAGCCTCGGTGTGACAGGTCTTAGATTTATTCTGCAAGGTCACACAAAGCAGTCATGGCATTCACGTGCCCGTTTTAACTTTATACAGAAGCCTAGTATAGTAAATGAGTGCAATACCCCTGTCCTGGAATGGAAGACGACAGGGAAAGGCGTCAATCGAATTTCCAGTTACCCAACACGCCTCAAATCCGCCATTTATTGCATTATTTAATACTTCACACTTTGTTAATTGTTGCAGTGCTGGTCTCTCTTTTTTACATTACATGGACATCATTATCTTGTTTGCCCTTAAAATATAGCAAAACTTTATCGTTGTACGGTGAGTTGCATTGCTGACGTCCATATACGGCGGAAATTTCAAAGCCGCTTGCTCTTTGTATGGATGCGCAAGGTCTTTGCTTGTACGAGTATAGTCTGACTCAAAGTACACTCTTCCGAAGCGTAAGTGGACTCATCAATTAATCACAACCCATTTCAAGTTAGAAACTTCCAACACTGCAATACTGAGTGAAATGTCTACGACCCAAGTACTACCTTATAAGGGGCTATTCTATTGTAAAAACTTGTGGACGTGGCGCCGACAGCAATTGTTTTGTCAAACGGGTGACCGGAGGGAGTGCATTCCCTTTTGGTTCCTTTAAATCCGTATGCATTTTGTCCATTTGAAAGTATCAAATTTCACGGATCACGTTGTGTTCTTCAAATTTCCGCAAAACATAACATCGCATATTTTTAGAGAGATCTAATAACGCCTTTGTTTCCAGTGCAGTAAATAATCACTATGTACGGATAATTTTTATTGCACGTGTTTTCAATTCGTAAGATTAGTTATTTAAGCTGTCACTGTGGTCGTTAAGTAAAATTTTAGAATGATATCGCTTTGAGGCGCACATCAGTAACTTTCTTGTATTACTTATTTTTTCAGAGTGGACCGTTGAAGTGGAAGCAACGATATAGAATGAACTCGGGCAAACGATTTCTTTTTTCGAGCCTCATCGGAGACAATCTGTTTTAAAATTATCATGAGTGATCTCTGTCGTGATAATTGTTAATACATCGCTTTCTCTTTCGATTTTCCCTTATTTTACATTGTATACATTTATGCTGCAAAATAAACTCGAACAATCGACCAATTCTATGTTGTTTCTGATCTGCTAAAGGGTGACTTTCCCGAAACAGGTCTCAAAGTTTTTCTAATAATTTTCCTTTAAAAACACAAGCTTCACATTTGACAGCCATCATTTTTCAGTATTAAGGTCACGGTGATGTTGAACGTTTTTAATGCCAGCGTTTGGGCGGCGTCACAACACACGCGTCCTCAGCTTCTCTGGTCGCCTCAAATCCAATACACTACAAATACTACAAGGTACGACCCTCGGGACTAGGAATTCCACGGGTGCTTCACTTCAGCCGCCCATATCAAACACATAACTTAATAAATTTAAACAAAAAGGGGTTCAACAAACCATGAGCAATTGTTATTTCTTCAAATAGCATTTACGGTGTCCTGCTCCAGCGAGTTCGCAACAAATTCGCCCTCAATAGGAATTTATCGGTGCTCACATGGTTCGGGCTGTGCCGCTAAATTAGTGTTACTTATTCGCCGCTTGGGGCGCTATTTCTTCGACCGACAACCATTGCGGCGAATGGCAAGATGGCGGAGTGATCTCTCCTATTCTTCGTATACTTCTTGGTTACAGTAAAATTGCATAAAAAGTAGAAAACAACACTGGATGTCTTATGAACTCAAGTGTTTTCATGCCGCGGAATGCTCAACAAGTAGCACACATTTGCACTCATCCGTTATTGAACTTGATCACCACTTCATCACGCTGTACATTGCGCTTTCTTGTTTATTTTTGTACAACTTTTTAATATGTTGGAACAGCAATAGAAAAAAGTTTATTTTGGGATCAACAACAGCAATGGTTTGAGAAGATTTTAACGTCACCGATGCATGAAAACTGCATGCACATAGCTAGGATTGGTTGTAGCCTCTACAGTGATCATTCCGTGATTGATGTCACAGTCGAAGTTCGTGAAAGTCGTAATCATATGATTTCGAAGTTACAGCTTTCCGAGCCCGTGGGTTTAGACATACAATACCGCGTATTTCGCGTCTTTACTGCAAGGGTTAGATACTCTGAAAATAAAATCCCCGGAGTAACAGCTCTTCGGTGTAACAACTCACTCACCCTGAAGAAAAAATCCAGGTGGTAATAATTGCGTTCTCATCGATGGCGTTAAAAATAAAGCAGTGATTCAAAGAGAATATCTTACAAAAAGAAACGCATAGAATATCCAGTTCTACTACAGAGATTTCAAAAACAAAATTCAATTTGTCACGGGATGCTTGGTTCCCATATTTACGCAAAAGTTAAAAGACAGCGTGAATTCAAATTTCTTGACAGAAAAGTTACAAAAATACATCGCTTTACTCATTGATACGAATTTATTGTACTGTAGTTGACAACAGACTTACATCTGTTGCTTCGGCTTTAATTCCTTTATTACGAGGTTTCCTCTGCTTTTGGTTTCGTTCTTCGTTAAGACTAGAGATATAACATATACCAGCGAAATATTCATATCTCCATCTCGGATGGTGAGTCGGGAGGCAGAACTTAATCAAAGCATCACACGATTCAACAATGTTTTAACAACTGTATAGGTATGATTTCTAACTGGACAGGCGAAGCACACCTGGCTATTAGACTTAAAACTACACGGTCAAGTGTTTGACGTTCATGGCAATTCGTTTATTACAAGCACGGAGATACGATGACGCTAAATTGCATAATAAGACAGACGAGTTATCGCACGGAGCCATCAACAAACAACAAAACGTTTAAAAATAAACCAATTCCTCGCTCAATAATCAGATAAAACGTGCCAACATTTTGAGAACCAATGTTCTAAGGGAATGTGCTGTAGTTCATTGCTCAGAGATAAGCTGCTCAGGTTTCAGCCCATATCTCCGACGACCTACCACTTGAAAAAACAATACTCAGAAAGAACACTCGTACTCCAAAAAAGTACTACTCCGAAAAAATTGCGCAGCTCCAAATATGAACGCGTTTGTTTCATTTAAAAACTTTAATATGATGCGCTATCTTTTGGGGTCAAGAGAACTTCTAAGGAAATATGATGCAGCAGTCGTAAACTACTAAGAGTAGAAATTGCAGAAGCAATTCATTAGACTTCAATGTCGAATGTTTAGGTTTTTTGCGTGAGCATTTTGATACTAAGTAAAAAATTAATAACCCATACGCGATATAGGGAGAAAAGTAAAAAAGGTCGAGAAAAAAAAATAAAAAACATTTCATAGTAATGTGTTTTTTGTAGTGTGCTTTCGGAGTAGTGATTTGTTACCCTTCCCACGATTGGATGTCCGTTATTCAATGAAGTGTCTGTAAGCATATAGCGAATATCATATAGATGAAAATATTCGGGGCGAATAGAAGTTATCTATAATTTCATGTCATTACTAGCATCTCTTGGTTGATTATTTGCGACTAGTGGGTCGTTTTTCAACTGCAGAATCAAGGCTTTTGTTACTGCGTACCATAGCATTTTAGTTTGCGTTCTTTCCAAAAATCCTCATGGAAATAAATACTGAACTACTATTCCCCGAAATTTTGTTCTCAATGAACGGTGAAGACTTTATCAGATGAATACATGTGTATGACTCTGTTGTACACAAACTTTCTCTTGTACTATGCACACATGTTCGCATTAATTCAACCGATATTATAATAGTCGTATGCATTAAGAACGTACACCGTAAGTAGTATGTCGCAAACTTTATTAATATAAATTTGAACAGTAGTTCATCACGTTCAATTAATTATGGCAGGTACCTGGCCGCACACGACTCCGAAAACTCTTGAAAACGCTTCCTGTCCACTTGTGCACAATGTAGGCACTGAACGTTTGCCAAAATCGTTAGCTTATACTCAAGAATGAAACGCCGTAATCACCGCCGTTAGGAGGTGAAAATACGACTATTTGTACGCATAGTTACTGCACTTTTGTGAACATGCCGAAAAGCTGATTTCACGGTAGCCCCTACATCGCTCCCGAGGATTTTCGATAACACGTTCTCATGCTGGGCGTTTGTTTAGGATCGGGCGCATCTTCGGAAACTGAAAGTTCTTTTTCCAGCACTGAAGCCACAATAGAAGTAATTCGCGCCTTAGGGACGCGACGGGACTCTATTATCTTGCGTGGTGACTGGAAAACGCAGAACACTGGCTGAAGCCTACATCATTGTATAGATCAAGACTGAGTGATTTATATTTGATTTTTGCCCCCGAGATGCAGCCAATATCATACAGTACTCGTGACCGTCATGAGTCACTAAAAATCAAATGTATAGAAAACTTTCACATCTTTTTATCCAAAACTGGTTGCATGTCTATAATCCAATGTTCAATACTTACCAATCGCCTTCAAACAATGAATTAGAGGCGTTAAACAATCGATGTGAACTCATGTAACAGAGACACTACATGTGATGTAGGTTGACCCTGTGCCGAGACGAATCGTCACGCAACGGGACAACGTATTACGCAACTGTTACGCTGGCCTAAAAGTAGCAGCCGACTAGCGGGTCGGCTGATGGCCGGTCGGCAATCAGGGTCGGCTGTACAGTCNGTGGGTTGCCATATGAGTCGGCGCTGCCGCCGGTTGCCGGTCGACTAAAAATTAGCCGACGGTCGGGCAAAATTCGTGATGTGAGCTATATATCTCTTGGTTTAATTTTGTGATGATTCCACTGAACTGCATTGACAACTGTACAATATCGCAACGCTGCAATTCCAACAAACAAGTAATTGGTTGAAAGGTTTTACATCGTTTCCGCCTGTGGCAGACAATCTCCTACCTAAGCCCTATTTATCCGTCTATTTGTTCGGCCTTACTGTAGCACGAGTCCACCATGAGCATCACTGACCAGTTATTTTATCAGCTGTTTGACAAACAATCACTGCCGACAGCAGGGCGGGGAACTTAACACGCAGTGAAATGCTATATTGACTACATGTAGTGAATATTTCAGTTATGTTCCTTTTTCTCAATTGGCATTGAAAAACGAGAGATTGAACATCGTTGATTATTTCACTGGTCAATTTCAATTTTAAATAAATGATGAAGTATTGGTTTTTAAAATTCGTTTGATCAACATAAGCTTAACCAAAGAATTTTCCTACTTAGTTCAATATTCCAGGTTTCAAAATAAAAATTGAACTGGAACCCGCTATGGATCAAAAGAGCACCTGAGACTGTCCTAATTTGAGCTTGTGTCGCTCGCTATTCGTGCGTTTCAACCCACTCATTGCAAGAGAGGTTATGCGTTCTTTGCCACCCTGTAAATTGTCAACCTTGTATTGTTCGGCCGTTATGTATTCTTTTGTGAGCGAGTACCCCAGATCAACCTCACGTGTTGAGTGTTCATTATCGTTTTGGGGACCTTGAAAGAACACACGGGAATAGCAGCTCGGGTACCGTGAGGCGTCGATGATGCTTCGCTCGGTTTTTGTTTTAGCGTTGTGGTTTTGCTTTACCCAGTCGGCCTTTCCACCGTTGACGAGGAGAAAGTTGTGCGAAATTAAGGAAAAACTTGTTGAGGTATGTTGATTTTTTCATTAGTTCTCTCAATTGATTATTACCATGGGCGCACCAACGATGAATTTATTCAGTGAAAGGTCCGCGTACCGAAAAATTCGAGCCCCCCGCCTATAATATAGGCTGGGTGCGCGCATCATTACTTACTTTGCCTTCTCATCCTACAAGTTCTTGAGCAAATACACACGAATAAATTATATCATCAAGAGTGCAGTTTCGTAACCCTACTTTACACTAGTTATCGAAAAATGCCCTTTTCCAAACACAGGCTTAGACACGATCTTTCTCAGGTCATATCTCAGCAAACGTTCNGGCCCCCCCCCCCCCCCCCCGAAGTCCCCCCCCGGGTGCGCCCATGTATTTTAGTTCTAAAACTTACGTGGTCAATAAAATTAAAATTATTTATCTCAAAAGCGAGCAACGTGGTTGGTTTGTGGTTAGATTTCTTAATTTCTTAATTTTAAACGTTGACCTTGTTTTATAAGTCGCATACCGCAGCAAAGCCTGGTGAAGTAATATTCAAAATCTCTGCGTTTTACAAAGCGAAGCGTCCTGTACCGCACAAAAGAAGACCTGCATCTGCATATATAGCCCCATTGTATGATCTGTATAGGCCTACAGTCAATTGACCGACAATAAAACTTAGCCTGTTTGTCATCCCGGTTTCAATCCACGGCGGTCACGTTAAGTCGCCTGCGGTCCTGTTTTTTGCTGGGGCGGTCATGGTTTTAGGTGCGTCGGTCCCATTTGATCCCCGTAGGTCCTGTTTTGGGGTAAGTGGGTCAGATTTGGAGAACCGGCGGTCATGTTGTTTTTCACCTGTTTATTGCCCTCCCTATCATTCCGTATCTAATTTACCTTGTGTGACCTATTGCCCAGCTCAGCACAAGATAACTGACTTTCACTTAGGGAACTGCTTTCTCAGTTCACGAAGTCATTCACAACTGTTGCTATTATGGTGAAACAATTAACTTGCATGTTTTCTGAAAATAGAAAGATCGTAGAATTGAATACTCTACTCAACACAAATCTGCCTTCACATGAACATGTTTTCTTTGACTAGAATTTAGCAAAGAAACAATGATGCAGAAAAGATAAATCAGCATGGCCAAATTTCATTTTACACATATATCAGTTTTCTAACTGCCCTTTTTTATTTTGTGCATCTTTTAAAATGAAAACCGATATTTTCATAAAAATCTTTAATTAAAGCCACGTACTTTTAACCTGGAGGCAAAGGTTAATATTGAAATTGAGAACAGTATGAACGGGTAAACCTTTAGTGGGCAGGCAAATTTAGATTTTAGATTCACCGCTTGAAAATCGACATTCATTTGCCAATCACAAATGAAAGACACGAGGTTGTTAGTTTTAAAATACATGTATTATATCTAAAATAAACCGTCTTTACAAACATAACATACTTCTTGAACAAAATTGAGGTTTATAAATAATTGAGTCAGAGCATCACTTTCCAAATCACTGTGAAGACAGGATATACAAGAAGTCATAAAAATGTAATACTAATAGACAAAAGCAAAAAGTAAATATTCGCAGGCAGGATAAGGTGCCGAACCTGTCCAAAATTATCATCAGTGGCAGATCTAGGATTCGAATGAATCCAAGGCGCGAGTAACATTTTTGATGGTTTTTTAGAAGTTGATTTCATTTTTCTGGCGGAATTTAGTTCAACTTTTATTTTTGATCCTGTCCCGAGGGGGGGCGTTTGAACCCCCTGAACCCCCCTGTGGATCCGCCTCTGACCATGTACCAATATGCACAGCGTCACATAGCATAAACATAAGATTTTTGTCAGAGTTGCTATGCAGTCAGTAACTACTGTGTATAACACTATGTACTATGGGAAGAACTTCGTACGGAAACTTAGAAGTCTCTTATATATCTATGAAATGAAAATATAATATCTACAAAAATACTACAGAGAACAACTATACGGAAGCGTGCGCGCAANGGTTGCTCGGGGTGCTCGAATGAGCCCCCATTTGGTGAAGTGGACAAAAAGGTCAGCCTCAGAGAAATAAAAAGTCCAAGAAAACGAGTCAAAAGTCCACTGAAAAGGCGCAGACGCACAGTTCACAGCTCTGAAGGTGGTAACCTGTTTTTTTTAGTCCTACAGCTTTTTTGTTAGCAACTTGGTCAGAAATGCGAGCCCCCCCATACTAAAGGCTGGGTACTACGCGCATGGGAAGGACATCCACAATCTCTCTGAAATAATAACACCGCAAAATGTCATACAAAATATAAACCACGTACACAAATCAGGTAAGCAACTTAGTCTACAAAATGTAAGTGCCAGTAAGAAGACCTAGCTCACCACCATATCGAATTTGTTCAACATTCTATCGGTGATCAAAAGGATAAATAACATTTGTGTCTGCGACGTCAGGAAACGATAGTCTCGCATCTACTCAGTAAATGCATTTAAGCCCAAGGCTCTTGTTTCATAAACGTTTAAGTCTACAAACCAGTAGCGGGTTTAAGGGGGGTGGGGTGCAAGAGGGCCATGCTCCACCCCTCATTATTGTCCACTAATAAACCCGGGTGCAGGTCAGGTTCCAGAGGCAAACAATCCCACGGATGATAACAATTCCTAGACTGGCTAGCTTAGACATCATCGCATCAAAATAAAAAAAATTAATATACTCAAACAGAAATAATGAAATCAAAAGTAAAAACAGCACCCGGGCGTGGATTTCGTTCGACGAAACTGTAATCGACACAGGGACGACCAGGGAAGCGTACAGCGTTCAACGTAGCGACCGGGTGTGACGACTTCGTCGATCACTATGTCTGCCCATCTGACAGCATCTCGACCACTGCCTGCACCTTCTTGTTACACTTAAACTCCGCCAAAGTAGCCGTCTTATTCGTAAATTATCATGTTGGGAAACGCCCGACCACATTGCACGACCAAAACCAATGCTACGTTTCTGTTATTGCAAATTACACGACAAACTGTATTCTTACGATGGACACTAGACCGTGATACTTCATGATGTAACGCAAGTTTCCTTGTCAGTTGTCAATATGTCAAAATCAAGTGAAACACACCGGCAGTACGTGGATCCCCGACTTCAAATGCCTATTGTTTAGGAACCAATGGAATGCGACTCTTTTAGATGTATGACCTCTTTTAGTGTATGTACGGTCAGTGTACGTTACATATTTCCCAAAAATGCTGTAGCCCAGCTAGCTCCCACAGTCTTGGTCGACATAATAAATATGAAGTATTTCTTTTCAGTCTTGTTTTACACTTTGCTTTGCAGTTAATAGAGGGCAGCACTTCTCCTCAGGGCCCCACATTCAAGACATTTATCCCGTCCTTCGTTCGCCTGGCATTCCATGACTGCGTTGGATTCTGTGACGGATGTATCAATTTCGACATACAGGACAATGCTGGTACTGTACTATAGAAAGTTTTGTTGCACATGTGATGAAAATGTAGTATTTTAGGATAGAGTACATAGTTGAGAGCCAGACCGATCCTTTATGGGCTTATCGGGCCACACAGTGTATGGCCCTCGGAATAGCATTGTTCTCACAGTCTGTCCGTAAACCCTGGGCTGATATCACCCTCGGATTCATTCCGTATTTGTATATTATGGCACTGCATACTGTACGAGACCTTTGAAATACATTGAAGGTCTTATTTCAGGTTTGGAAGTAGGCGTAATACCTCTACAGCGCCTGTATGATAACGAGGGGTACAGAGAGATTCTCAGTGTGGCCGACCTCTGGGCCCTAGCAGGGATCACAGCAGTGGAGATGGCGGCAAGGAACGCTGGCGGAGAGGTCCATCTACCTTTTAGGTCAGAGTATAACAGGGCTTGGAATTTTCCTCTTTTAAGAGGATTTCCTGTTTTTTGCTTTCTATTTCCCTTATTTTATTTCTTACATTTCCTTCTGTTTTCTTCTCTTTTTATCATTATTTTGAGTATATTCATGCAAACACGTTTATTTCAGCTAAACTTTGCAATACACCATAAATTTCTTTCAGACAAGCCTATTTATTTATGAATCTATACATCACCTAGAAAATTTTCCTCTTTTTTGTCATTGGTCATTCCAAGCCCTGGTATAAATGCAGTTTTGATCGTGATACTGCATAATCAACATGGCGCAGCAATATCAATAATTCCATGTCAGGGTTGTTGTGCAGCGCTGGTTTTAAGAGAATAAGCCGAGTTCACCGAAGTATCCTCAATACCCTGACCTCGCCAGTGACAAGCAATATGTTACAAAATGGGTCCCTCTAGAGCAGTTGGTCGGCGAGGTAAGAATGGAAGAAAATCCTGAGTTTGAGCAAAGATTTCTCGTTGCGGTTGTCTCGCTAGTGTCGTGGTTTTGGAACGGCACACCTAGGCTTCGTCCAGAAGACACAAGAGGAGAAACCTTCGCTTGTGTAACGAAAATGGAAACGGTGAATTCTATCACGTAATCAACTAACACTAATTTGATTGCAATAAAATTTTTCGTTTCTGCTACACCGCAGGTGGGGACGAAAGGACTGCAGCACACCTCCGTTCACTAAACGGCCTAACGTCCTCCCGAACGCTGATCTTGGCTGGCAAGGCACTCGACAGTTTTTCACAGAGGAGTTTGGATTCAAGCCAAGGGAAATGGTCGCCGCGTTGGGGGCGCATACTCTCGGTAAAGTAAGTGATACGCCCCCTCCCATTTTAGGCGAATTGCCCAGTTGGCATTTAGACATTTCTCCATAACCTGTTGTATGTTTGTTATCATTGAAGTTGGCAAATGTCTTTGATTTTCGTCTCCGTGATGTTTATGGACTCCAAGGCCTATCTCTTACTGGTTTGGTGTCCGACTTCGTAACTGTAACGACACATGTGCATTTAGTGGCGGTAAATATATCTATCTTAGATGTGTTTTAAAGCAAGATGTTGGTGTAGAGTTTGCACCGTGTCACCTTTGTTAACATCATTTTGTGGTTCTGGCTGTGTGCCCATGTTGAATTCTTAAACGAAGCGCTTTGGGGTATGAAACCATTGTCACTCTTATCCAGTCTTGAATTGTCGACGAATGAGCTGGCGATTCAAGACCCGGCTCCAAGCAGGCACGCCCCACTTTCACACTCCGATCAATGTTAAAGCGGCTTGGAACGCGAAAGCATACACAATGACATTATTTAAAGTGGTTCGCTGCCTCTGAAACAGAATTCAACGTATTCACCAACGAGTTTTACGGTTTGCTGCAAAAGGTTTTGTTTCCTGTTGATGTCAAAGCATTTTTCTTTTAGTTTTAACTTTAAAAACCATTTATCATCTGCTCGTCACTTCGTTGATTTTTCTCCCACAAGGCAAACCACGTCTCCTTATATTTGCAATTCGAGATATACACGTAGCACATTTCCCTTTACATATTATGGTAAACGTGACCCTTGACTTTTGATGTAAACAAAACAATTGCGACATCAAGCAGCAGCCCGATTACGAGGCAATTGTCGTTTAAAATTATTTCCAAAGGTATCGTAGTGTTCTGATGTATTTTAAATTGCACTAGGAATTCTCTTGCTTCACTAGCTTGCCTCATACTGTGACGTCGACGTCAGATTCCGAGGTTTATCACACGATTTAGCTGCCCTTAATATCCTTCTTGTCAGTCAGCTGTTTATTGAATGACCGCTAGTGTATGTGGGCATTTACCGTAAGTGAAAAAATTAGGGACTCTGTGGTAACTTTAGAGTTTTTCCTTCCCGCGTGTTTCAAAAATCGTGGATTTTATGCTTTTTTTGGAATTTCCCTCTCGGGATAAAGCGAATAACTCTGATAGTAGATGTTGCGAGGAATTGTTTGAACGATATTTTTGACAAGCGTTCTCTTTCCATGCCTCTTTAAGATATATCAATCCCAATGAACTTTGAAGAGGTTCCTTGAGTCGCTGTTGGTTTTGATGTTCTTGTTGACAACATGAATAAAGTCCTATTATGTCGAGGAAATTTTAGACCAATTTATGAAAGTAAAATGCCTAATTCGATTTATTTTCATTTTTAGCTAGTTAGAAGGGCAAAATGCAGTTTTAAAGCGGATGTAAACTCTTGTTCCGTCCAAGAAGAGAGTTTTTTATTTAGATCATTTACCGCTACAAAAATTCACTTCAACTTGGATAGGAAGTCAGATTTTCGGATTTGCATAACTTGACAGTTCGTTATTTCTGAAATTCGTGCTCGTCACATAAAGTTAATCGCAGTGACAAGCCAAGTTCTAGAGTCTGATATCAAACAATAACGAAACCCTGAAATCAGTTTGAGATTTAAGTTCATAAGGAGGTGAAGTGGTCTAAACACATTTTGTATCGGAACTTGATGCTCGACAGTCGAATTCCTTCAACAGACAGTTCATCTGTCAAGTATGTTGCATATCTGAAACAATTCTTTAAAGAACCGCCCTTTTATCAATCAAGTAATTCAACCCATATTGGTTCAGAAATTTCATTCACCTCACGTATTGCGTGTGTACGCAGAGCTTTTTCTAACCACGAGAAGTAATCCATTCACGTAATTAATTTGTCCTTTTGCAGGCTTCTATGGCCAATTCGGGCTTCACGGGAGCGTGGGTACCGAAACAGGACCAGCTGACCAATAGATATTACGTGGACATGCTGAATGTCACTCTGCAGTGGCATCAGATTGACGTCAATGCCAACTACAGCCGCAGAAAGCCAAAGTATGAAAAATTAGCATACTGTCCAAGTAGAGCAAGTTCCTTGCGAGAAAAGTAAAAACCTCATAAAACCCAGCGAATCACACAAATGAAGGCCGAGGATTTTGCGGAGCATGCTCGCGTGTGCTAGTGGTGGCCTCAACTGAAATAATCGGTCAGTTACGAATAACGAATTACATGATAGAATTTCCCGTTTTCGTTACGTAAGCGAAGATTTTTCACCGCAATATCTCGCAAGTGTCTTGCGCACACGCTTGTTAAACACGTGCGACATTGTTGCGCGCTTCCCTTGAAGCGCCAAAATGGTTTCTAGAACATCAAATCCAGTCTTAAATGGCGGCCATGTATTATCTGAATTGTAGTACTAAGGCGGTGTTTGAAAAAAGTACCTGTGTTCTCACATGAAATGTTTCCAGTCGCGTAGACAGGTAAAATCAAGTAAAAGAATGTTTTCCAAGAGTTTTTGCACTGGTTGTTTTGATTTCATTATTTCAGTTTAGCTGGCTTTAACTTAAGACCAGAACTCAGTAAAGAATTTGGTGTTGTGTTACTTCTCATTTCCTGACTCATTCGTAATTTGGTCAATTTCGTCATTTCATTTATCACACAAGGTGGCAGTGGGAGCGGCCTGGTATTCCAAGACCTTTTATGATGATGAACTCGGACATGTCCATTTCAAGGAAAATTTCTGTGAGTACAAAACTACATGTATATTTTGTTTTGTTATTAATATCGATAGAACTAACCCGGCTGTAATGCCAACTCCCGCACGTTACCTATGTACATGTATTCTATTTAGAGCTTGTGACCGAGACTAGCCGCGAGAGTTCGCGCGAAGACTTTAGGGTTGTCTGCTCAACTGAGTTTTGCTCGCGAATTTTAGTTATCAAGTCCAGGCTAATTTTGTTGCTTCATCAAGCGATAATTTTGAGGTACGGCTCCATACAATCAGCGATTTCTCGGCAAAATTAGCCAACAAACCCGGCCATTACACTGATCATTCTTTATAAGCATCTTTGGCCCTTGTTGGGTGTAATACCGGGAGTAGTTCGGTCTCATGAGATCTTTTCAACTTCAGTAGAACCACTTTCGACAACCTATCATACTACATGTACATGCCAGGACTTTTTTAGCAAGACTTTTTTGAGTGCTAAAATCATGTAACAACGTTTTACGGAAAGAAGTGACATTGTGATTTCTGATTGTTTATTCTGCAATTATAAATGAAACGTGTTTAAGTAACTTTCAAAAAATTACTCACAATTGCTTTAGCTAAGTGTGTGTGTATTATTACTGTTTTCAATCCCTGTTTCTATATTGCCAGCTTCCCAGATGCCCTTTTTTCTCAGTTCGATAACTAAGAAGTAGGCCTGGACTGTACAGTGTACTTGTCCCGCTCCTGGCGGACTGTCCCACTTCTTTTACTTTTTTCCGTCATCCCCCAAAGCATCTAAATGTCCCGCTTTTTTACACAAGGCCACATTGACATGTTATCATTGCAATTTCCCACGCCTAGTCATATTTTCCCGCTCCACTGAACAGAAAAAACAGCACGTTTCGTGGGATTTTTGCGGCACCGCATTCAACTACAAAAAACAACAAAAAGGCTGTTGTGCATTTCCCGTTCGACTAAAAACGCTGTCAGCGCGTCTTTATGTGTCTCAGCGCAAAATAATTTTGGAACAACTTAAAATGTTCAGGCGATACACACCGGTGGCCTGGTAATCGCCGCGTTCATGTCTTTCAAATTGCGACTTGCACTTTGAGGCTGTATATTTCAAAAAATTGTGGCCCCCTTGTCGTGATTTGTTGCAGTAGATCCGCCACTATGTCAACATGGCTGCAGAGATGCGCATTCATTAAAGGACCATGGTCAAGTCCATTGTAATTATGGTCAGCGCATTTCTGTTTTATTTTCATCAACGTCATCAGTGTAAGTGAACTAAAAGCACGTTTCGTTCTTGCTGCGTTCTGATAAACACTGATTCAGTTGCATTTTCTTTTGTGTTTTCCAGCTGGATTCCAGTGGTTTCTGCACCAACTGTGACGTCGTGTTTGACTGTCCGAAACAAACAGAGACAATAGCTTACGTCAAAGAATACGCCGAAGACTTTGAAAAGTGGCTTAAAGACTTTCAACGAGTGTTCATTAAAATAATTGAGCACGTCAAGTATGATCTACAAGAACCTCTCGAGGATGATGAGGACTCTACTGCTAAGTTTGGTGTAGATGGTCATCAAAACAGCATCGCTTCCCAACTTGAAAAAGAGTCCTTGCCATTGCGCTATAGCAGTCTGTTTAATGTTATCGATAAAGCAAGAAAGAAGGGCCTGTCACAGCCATCTACACGTCAGGATATCCACGGAAAACTTTAGCACGTTCACTTTTAACGAGTAATTTAGTTCAATGAACCCATTTCTAACACGATTAGTAACACTACTGTAGTAGCTTGCCTTCCTTCAAATGCATTTTTATAATATAGACGCCCTTAGCGTTATGAATGTGGCCTTGCAACTCTCTTGTTGGACCTTTGAAGATGTAACACTTTGCGGTGATTAGTGCCCGGGTATTAATCTCAACAATCGGTTCCCCACTCAAAATTGGCTAAAACTGTCATGGCTGGGCGGGTTCGAGTAAAGTTATACATGTTTTCTAGAATCAAGCGACATGATTCGTTAAGTTTTGTGTTTAAGTCCAGTCCGAGTTCCAAGATTAGACCATGGTTCCGGGGAAAGAAGTTGGCATGGCGCATGATGTCAAGTAGGAACAGCTGTTAGTTCTTGCTAATCCCACGCCGAAGAAAGGAGCAATCAGTTTTGTATAGTATAACTTGTACAAGTCAAAAGTTAGTTCTTTTACCGGAAGGCAGGTAACAACACCTTTAGTGTCGGTACCAAAACGATTTAGAATGTTTTTACGAAAGAAAAATGCGTAATTGAGGTTAAGCCCGAAAAGCACTACAAAGCATGATAGTTATATTTGCACGTGCCAAAACCATGGCAATAACCGATCGGAACTACTACCACTACCACCACTACAACAACAACTACTACTACTTCTACTGCTAATACTACAAGTACCACTGCTATTACTACTACTGCTACTGCTAGTACTACTAATACCATTAATATTACTACTACTACGACTACTACTACTACTACTACTGCTACTGCTAATACTACTAATACCATTACTATTACTATTACTACTACTACGACTTCTACTACTACTGCTACTGCTAACACTACTAATACCATTACTATTACTATTACTGCAACTACGACTTCTACTGCTACTGCTACTGCTAATACTTCTAATACCATTACTATTACTACTACTACGACTTCTACTGCTACTGCTACAGCTAATACTACTAGTACCAGTACTATTACTACTACTGCTAATACTACTAATACCACTACTATTACTACTACTACCACTTCTATTGCTACTGCTACTGCTAATACTGCTAGTACCAGACTACTACTGCGACTGCTACTGCTACTACTACTACTCCAAATACTCCATTATGACTGGTAGTGCTACTACCACTCCTACTACTAGTAGTAAGACTGGTAGTAGTACTCAGAACTAGTAGTGATGTGTGGATTGCATGCACCATACTTCATGACTTAAGGTTCTACAGAAAATCGATAACAACTCTAAGAAATTTTACAACAATCGTAAGAAGGTCCCTACTGTGTTTGCCATACAGGTAATGATCAGCTGTTTCAAGGCAATATTACAAATCAAGTTTTCTATTAGACTTCATAAAAACATGTGTGGATGGACTGGATGGGCCACTGTCCCAACTAATTTTCAAAACAACTTGGCATAAACACCAATAATCTGTTAATTAAGTAAAGTAATAATTCCAATAATACTATCAAACCAACACACTAAGTAAAATATGTCATGAATATAACACGGATTGCGTGATAATGGGTCGAGATTTGGGTCGAGAGACAAGTTGATGCCCGTTTACTAGTCGCTTCGCCCGCAACTATTATTATTTTCAATTGTGATTATTGTTAGTGGTAGTTGTATTAGTAGTGTTATTAGCAGTGGTGTTACTGGTTGGTAGGGGTGATATGGTAATAACAGTAGCAGCAGTGGTCGTAGCAGTAGCCGTGGTCGTAGCAGTAACAGTAGTACTGCGGAAGAAGTAGTAATAGTAGTAGTATAGCAGTCGTAGTCGTAGTCGTAGAGTTAATGAAAGTGAGAGTAGCAGTTGTAGCAACAGTATCGGGGCAGTAGCAGTAGCCACCAGCTCGAGCTGCATAAGCCGAAGTAGTAGCAATAGCAGTAGGCCAAGTGGCAATATCCTACTTGGAGTACGGGTAAAAGCATTCATGATTTGGCTTCATTGTAATTGTTGTTGTGGTATAGTAGTAGAAGTCGCAATGGATTGTAGTGTTCTGAATTATTTAGTAATAACAAAAAACATCGCTATCATGATAACCATGGTAACAGCAGTGGAAGTCGTAGATGTAGATACTACTGGGAAGGGGAAACTGATGGCAAGGATCGAAGTTGACCGTTTATAGCATTTCGGCTGGAGACAGGGTTAAAATATTACCAGATACATACATCATATTCGCAATTTTATGGTTGATGTTGAATTTTATGAAAATCAACACGTATTAAGTTTAGAATAAAATAGTCGTTCAGTAAACTAAGCCTTTTTAGACAAAGCTATGTGTCGGTTGTTAGAGCCTATTCGCCAACTGAATCGTAATAAGTTGCTGACGCCCGTAACAATCGCTCCAAGGGACATTATCGGCGAGAAGAGTGGTTTTCTGAGAACAGTTAGCTTTATTGTATAACCTAACCATCAATCCTTGAGAGTCTAACCTTCTGCTGGCGACCGTGCGAAATCCTATATTAACTGGTATAGTCACTGGCTCTGAGTTTAGCAAAAAAACTGGGTGGCGAGATTTGGCAACATGTAATAAAACCAAAAAAACATAGGATTTTGTCACTCTTCACCAAGCTTGCAACTTCACTAGGAAATCGATTCCATCCAACAATAATACCAACAAATGCGTATTCGGACGTAAAACCCTTATTGTTGCTTTAACGAGAAATCTGTGCGACCAATTTTTATTTGAAAGCATGAAACCCCTTGATTTGTCAGCCTGGTAGTGCCACTGAAGCATATTTCAAATCTTATTCGCAAAAATTGACTGTTATTACAATAGTTTACATATGTCTGACAAAATACCTTATACTCGATCATTTTCGAGGAACTTCAAATACGAAATGCATATCGTGTAGCGGGAAAAATATGTAACAGAAACGCCCTCAAGAGCGTGGAAATTTGTTTACTACTTGTCCTAGGTTAAAGGTTGGGCTGTCAATGAAATTAATCTCCCGCCAGAGGCATAGAGCAGGCGTGCGTTCAGAAACGCTAGGACCTACCGCTAAGACCTAGCTAAAATCTAGCTAAAGTCACGTGTTCTCATTTAAAATACACGGCAATATCTCGCGTAATCTCGCGAAGATTTGCTTTTTAGCGAGACCCTAGCGTTACTGTATACGTACAGGGTGTATACCCTCAGTGCTTTCATTCACCGATAGAGTCGCCAAAATATTGAGTCAACCAGGTGCACATAGATGGCCGCCGAAAACGAAGAGAAACGTAGTCCTGATATTTTGGGAGAGCGGTGACTTTGTGTTCACGAACACAGCAAGGGAGATAAATCCTCAACCAAATTCATTCAGAAAAAATACCTTACGTTTTGCAAGTCAATTTGACATAGAAACAAAATTAAATCAGTAATTGAGAATACCTTTCAGCTTTTTGTTGTGAATTGTGACGTTTTCGTCTAAATAGGGTCTTATTACAATCGACCAAGGGGTTAGTTAGTCTGCTATGACGTTATCTTTTTTAAAAATAAAATTATGACTTAAAATGTGTTGACATAATTATAATACTAATAATTCTAATAATAATGTCACATAAAAATAAAAATTTTAGACTCTTTGATCTTTTTTCTTCCAGAAAATATATACTTTTACTAGTTGACGTAGCCTAGTTTTTGATATAAGAGTTAGAACGATAGTCACTAAATAGGGCTTGGGACAGATTGTAGACTGAGTTGGGTAGCTTCCGTGATTGATTGCGTGCCCTGCTGCCGAGAGTCTTTGAGAAGTTAAATTGTTAAGCCATCTGGCAGCCCATACCCTATCATGCTCTGATAATATTAAAGGAGAATGCCACCCGATTCAATTAGGCTTTTTTACCGTCTTCTCGAATTCCCGGCGTGGTGGACCTTTTTGCTAACAAAAGAGCGTGTGGACCGAAAAAAAAACGGGAGCACCACTNCCCCCCCCCCCCGGGTGTGCGCATGATTCCGGTTCGAACTGATAGCCTGTGAAACTTAACGTTCCACCTGCAAAGTCTTCGTCGGATAAACTCTTGTCTGAGTCGGGATTACGAGTTGCCATGTTGACGTTTATTACAGAGCTTCTGTTTCAAAATGAGTTATTCTCACCCTAACCAATGCTTATATAAAGGCTGAAACAAAGTCTGTCTCATTAGATACAATTTTTAATGCCTTTGCAGTATTCGTGAATGCAAATGAGAAGCCAGCAATGAATAAATCACCGCGTTACCGGCTTTAGGTGCAATAAAACTAATTTACCGGACACCGAGGCCGGGTGAGCTCATGCTAATTCAGTATTTTCTGACAGAAACTGTTGTGGAACAATAACTCGATTTCTATCCCACGGAAAGGTGTTAGGGGAATCTTTATTTACATTTACATTACTCAAATAATGATTGTCAATGTACGGTGGTTGTGAAAGGACGGCACGGCAACTATTTTTCTCCGTTGCTAACTCTATCAATAAACTTTTTAACTCTATCTTACTTAGTAAGTCTACCGATAGAGATACTAAGTCTATCGATAGAGTTAGTGAGACTATCGATAGAGTTAGCAACGGAGAAAAATTGTTGCCGTGCCGTCCTTTTACAGCCACCGTATCAATGTCCAATTTCTGCCCTGACGATTCGGTGGTCAAAGCGGGACCTGAATTCGCGGCCCCCGACGAGTAAGTAGATTTCAGTTGTAGTTTCGTGGATGATTCACCAACATAATCACGTGCACATTACTTCTTTGGCTCACTAGTATATTTTCTTAACTGGAAGTTTAGTTTCCAACTTTGGCTGGTTTATGTCCGCGATGTCTTCAGTCTGGCCGCGAACGGGCCTGATCACTGAGGTTCCGAGCCACTGGCCGGGATAACGAGTCAGTGCGGCCGCGACGGGTTCCGAGCCATTTTCCGGGATAACAAGCGTTTTGTGTGTTTAGAACTCAAAAAATCACACAAGTCTAAACAACACAGATCTAGGTTTTCCTGTCTGTATCTCACGTAAAAATACGTCGAATTTATCTCCGAAAACTGACCCCAACTACCTGCCGAACTTTGTAAGTTACAGTATGTACAAATACATGTACCAATAAATCCGTAACAGAGAAATAAAACACGTTTTTATAAGAACTCGGTCTATTTTTAACGGTTGTACATCGAAGTTTAATGATTTATTGGTGTTAAACCAAGAATTCAAGCGATAAGCTAACACCAGTAACCCGTGTTGTGAACTGCTGAACATACTGCGCGTGAAACCAATTACGTCATGGGATAATTTCAACACCTCCGTCTGTCGTCAGGTGTCAGGTAACGCAACCGTACGTGCCGTTATTGAGTATAACTACTCAATCTAAATTGGTACAAATTACGTTGTTTTTTTGGGTAGCATGCTCCTTTAATTCAACGTTTTTCGTAACTGCGGTTTGAATCGCTGTTTGTGTTTTCAACTGAGAAAACTTCGCCGTCTGCAGCAGAAGTAGTCGCGGTTTTCACCACAGCATTGGCGTCACCCAAAGTAATTGTAACACCTACTAATTTAGCTGACTTAATAAGTTGATAGCCTGGTCTGAGCGGCTAGGCGGACAGCGAAATACAACGTGCAGTGTTCCTTTGGATTGTCTGAAGTCGGTGCTTCGCGATCGTCTGTGAAATATTTTGCAATTTTAAGTCCATTGCACACGCACTTCCCTGTCAACTAATTGCTAGAGGCTGCCAGAGCACAGAATTTCGCTATTCCCACCCAAAATACTTATAATCCACATCTCGCACCATATAAATTTTTGCGTCGCATGTACATATTTCTTTGCTCGTGCACAGGCTTGTGAGTAAAAAGTGTTGAATACAAATACACTGCCAAAACTGCGATTTACAAAAAGATTAACGGCGTTCCGATTCCCTGAATTGCATCGGACATGGACAGACCACAAAAGGTTGCGATAGTCTGCAGCCGTGTAGGCCACGTTCACCTGTTTTGCATTAACGTCTTACGTCTGTTTATTTTTTTAGTAAGTTATTTGAATATCATAAAATCAAACAAAAGTTGTCTTTTTCGCATGCTGTTTCATTGAAAAAACTATCGATATTTTTATCAATACCTGTTAATGGATTACGACATGCGAAGACAACCAACGTGTATTGTTGAGAAAATTCTAGCATATGAATGAAGGCCTTGGTTTTTTTCGTTCTGCCGATTAAAGTCTGTGTGGTGGGATTACATTCGAATCAAATACCACTGTACATTGTCAGGAATGTGTTTACAACGCTCAGTAAAGTTTAGTCGCCTTGAAGATGTGTGACGTAAACATCTTAGTCCTGTTTCTCTTGGATGAAGTCCAAAATGTGCCAAACCTATATAATTGGATTGCTTTTGCACACCATAAAGTTTCCTTAACACGTGATCTGATTTTACTTCCTGGATGGGAGCCAATAGACTTCAACTTCCTCGTTTGCCTGTCAATATATATGGACCCCTGATTCAGAATTATAATGGACAAACCAGTATTTGGAACCAACAATGAAGTTTAACCAAAACGTTCTCGCGTTGCTTTGCGTTTTACTGGTTAGCCATGTCGCCGCGAATTGTCGCAAACGGAGAGAGTTGGACGCACTGAATCTTCGAAAGCTACTCGGAAGCGAAGTCGTCAGCATGCAGCGAGTTAGACGGCCACTTGGTAATAATAGAGAGAGCTATGGACCCATTTCACACTCTGGCGTAGTGGTTCAGACAAGCCAACCGGTTGGTGGCACAGACAGATGGCTTGTGCACAAAGGTGAGTCCCACGAAAAGACGGAAATGACTTGTGCGATACTTTTCATATCAATTTTGAAGAAAATTAATTGTTAATTCATTATTTCGAACTTTGTAACCTTACAAACAGTAATCAATGGCAGTTTTAGGTAATTGCGATAAGGGACATTACTTCTAACACGATTGCCAACATATTTGGGCGTCTGACTAATGCGCGCATGTAGACTGAACTCGCATGATGTAGGGCCTACGTCCTTTTTGGAAACCAGAACTAACTCTACCAGCACAAGTCCTTTTCAAAGCAGCATATTTCCATTAAAGTATGTTTTATTTGCTGTTTAAAGAAGACACGAAATTGCCAATGGGTTATTACTTTATAATTTTGTTAGCAAACATAGCCTACTGAGACGGGCACTGCGACACACAGCTAGACAAACAGGCAAGCATTAGGCAGATAAACTATAGATGAAACGGAGGCGAACACTTGGCCTTTTTGAGGGATTATCGGTAGCACGTGTATTTGAACTACAGTATGCATTTAAAATGTTTTAGGAAAAGATTTCGGTAACCATGGACAGACAGTCGTCACCAGAGCTGACGGTATGAGCAGTCGATGGAGCAACGAGGGAACGCCACAGTCCGGGGGAGGAAGGAGTGTTTCCGATCTTGTCAGAAGTGGGGGTCGACGTTACGACGTTGTGTTCAACAACTGTCACCACGCTGCCACGCGAATGATGTCAAGTGGCCGTTCAAGACTGCGCGACTTTGGCAGGCGAGTTAGGACAAGAGTCCGAAATTGGTTTGGACGAAATTAGTGATTCGGCTGCAATTCAATCAAGGACTGGTAAAGGATTTTACTGAATGTGCACATATAACATCATTTAAGAATAAAAATAAACGGCTGTCGCCCAAAGTCGTTAAAGAATGTCACAGGAGTTTTTATCAATCTATTTGCTTAGCGGAACTTCCTAAGAAGTGCAATTATAGCCGCGTTTAAAGAAAAGGAGAGGGGGAGGTGAGAGGTAGGGAGAACATTTATTCAGCCGAGGGCCACAATACAAGCACAGTTTGCAGCACTGTGATTCTGTAGGTAGCCCCCTTGGTAGTTACAAAACCGCCAAAGTCAGATACTATTTCCATTTATTTGCTGGTGCCTATGTAATTATGTGGCTGAAGCTTTATTCAGCCATTGTCAAGTGAGAGCTTTAAGACCAAATTTTAAATTTCAATTCGCTCTTCATGGAACATATTCCAGATAACCAATGTCCCGATCCCCTATATGCATTACTACACCTATTTTGTGCTGGTTTCATTAGCAGAGATTGCAGCCAAGTTATTCTCTTAATCTATACATTTAAAGCCGCATGTTGCCCTCTTAACAGGCTAAAAACGGAACTCGAAATATACCTTTTACTCTCTTGAAATCGGTCTAGCAATACTCCGTACTCTGATTGTCATTCATTTATCAACAAGAACATCTAAACAATCAGTGACTCACGAAAACGCCTCAGAGTTTATTGGGTTTATCAAACTCAAAATTTTCGGACTCGGAAATAATTCATGATTGTTTTTAAAGAACAAAGCGCTTCGGTTAAGAATTCAACATTGACAGCTAAACAGGAGCGAAATACAGGATTACGAATTTTCTCAAACTTGAGGCTTAGCTTGCGAACAGATGAGTTTTCTGTGTATACGTTAGTGACCCAGCTTATCTTAAGTCAGGGTGGTTTTGGTCGCGTTGCTGGGCGTTATTTTACACGAGTGACATATGTGATGATCAAGTAAGTTCCGGCACAGTTTGCCAAAAAGCCGTAAAAAGTATTGTATTACGAAATTCACTAATATACAAACATGCCAATTTTAATTTTCATTACAATTAAGGGGTTACGTAATTTTCAAAATGCTGATTTTACTTTGTGTTATGGTGTGATACTAAACAAGTTAAGATAGATAAACAGAAGTGTACAAATTAGGTGAGGCTAATTAGCAGTAAAAAGGCAAGTTATTATTTGTTAAATAGGAAAGTCTCGTTTTACATGTAGATTGTTAACACAAACTAAACTTCTCTCACAACCCAGACAACACAGCACAATCACCATCTAGTGAAATGTAATGGGCAATAACGATCGTGCAATTCGCACGCTGTTGAGAAGGTCTATTGAGCATTTTATGTGACACTGTTTGAGAAGGTCTATTGAGCATTTTATGTGACACTGTTTGAGAAAAATGATCCAAAGCTAAGTCGACGACACCCAGATAGTTTCGTATTTCAAAGGAAACACGAGGGTATCAAATAAAGCACCCAACATTTAACGGTATAACTTTTTGTAGAAGCCAAAATGTTAAAATTTGAGGTACACATACCCCAGAAAAAATAACTACACAAAGGAAAGAAAATCAGTGTAAACCGGAATGTCTGGCTAAAGCTATCAAACTATAAAACTGATTTCGTGTAACGAAATAAATTTGTTTTCAAAAGTATTTCAATGATTAGTTTAATAACACGAAGTGGCATTTTTGTCAGAGGGGCCTCTGTTTATCCGAAGAATGGTGTGATTCGGTGATTGCACTTCCATTTACAGTATGTAACGACCAAAAGTTTTTTTAAATCAACCATAAATTAAAACACAACATTGTAACTGAATGAGCGAGATTTTGTTCAAATACCGTGAACATTTTTCAAATATCACTAATGAACAGATCCAGCGGACCCTTAATGCGTTCGACACACGTTTCAAATTAGTGTGTCTGCACTAAGTCAATAAATGGAAAAGTCACCTTGCAGTAATACAGAAAATGAAAACATCCAGGGGGGCGTGAGAACGTGGGCAGCTGAACCACAAGCTACGGTTGTTTTATCAAAAGAAAACTGGGACACATGGCACCACCGAGTGAGCCGGTCACCTACTTTTACCCACATGGAGTTATTAATAATCTACTGATTGCTAAGGAGAGTCACGTGGTCTTGTCATTCCGCGGGGGGCGTCATCAACTCTTTTCACTCGATATCGAACTCGAAACGTTTTTCTTAACATGGGTTTCTACCTTGGTACGAACTTAAGACAAGTGAAAATTATTTTACGCTTGAGTATATTATGGATTATTTTAATCGTATTTTGACCCTAGCTTAGCTATAAGTTCGAATCTGTTCGAGTTACTCCGGATTTCGAATCAAGGGGCCATCAACGGCAAATTTGTGCTACGCAGTAGTTTTGGTAGTCATTCTCAAGTAGAGAGTAACATATGATTATTCTGAGTTTGTACTAAAAGAAAACGGAACATACCAAATATATTTTCGAGTTCGACTTCGAGTAAAAAGATCCAGGGCAAAGAACTGTGCTTTGGAAAGAAAGACGCGAGACACTGTTCTTCCAAACGCAAGCAGGGGGGGTCCAGGATTTTGAGTTAGGCGGGGGGCCAGGCCAGAGCATTAGCCAGGATTTTACGCGTCAGACATTCGCACTTCCGAACTGCCAAAGGGAACCTGGAAGAACTTTATGGGGGCCATGGACCCCTTGGCAAGATACTCACGAGACAATCTTCGCTGATAGAACAGAAACCATAAAATTTCCCTCATAATTGCACATTCCAGTATTGCGGACCGATTATATGAAATGGTAGCCATTTGTGGGTCTACTCGCAAGCGCTTTATTTCGTGATTTTGTGTGGTTTTCCATGACCTATCCAAATTAGCAAGAAACTCGGCGCGCTACATAACATATTGCTGAAGACAGAGCCCCCCCCCCTTTTTTAATGGTCACCCCTATTCAATGGACTGATGAACCCTGGGGTTGAGTTAAGTAGAAAAATCTATCCAAAATCACGTGGTAATTCTTGCCTTTCGGCGAGGTCCTGGCGTTACTGAACTCAACCTTGCGCTACATGTATACGGTGCTGCCACCTATGCTGCAACAAGGCTTTACGTCAGTCATCACTATTGACATCTGCTCGACGTGCATGTTCACTAATCACAACAGGCGCCTGACTCTCACCCTGAAGATGCTCTTCTCGTTTCAATTTAGAGGAGGCAGTGTGGCCTGGTTGATAAGTGCCCGCTTTCTTTACTCGAGGTCGTGGGTTCAAGTCCCACCAGGTCACACTGCTAAACCCTTGAGCCAGGTTTCTAGCTCCTCAGCTCGGTTTATACCTTATATTAATAAAGCATAAACATAGTTCCAGGTGATCAGTGCAATTGGCCCACGTCTGGTACAGCGTGTATCAGACCGCCTGCAATTGTTTATTTTTTGTTCAATTTAGTCGATAATTCAATAAAAACGAATATCAACGCAAAATAGTTTAGTTCAAACGTGTTCCACCTCATGCTCTTTCAACCTGACATCAGTTTTTGGAATGTAAACAGAATTCCATTTTCTATTCGTGTGGTTCACCAACAAAATGAAGGCCATGTCTTAACACTATTTTGCAAAAAGAGAGACACCGGGCAGTAAAAGGTATATACATGGCTGTAATTAGTGGTAAATTTATGTTCTATGTGTTAATCTGGTGAAAATAAAAGTAAATGTCTTTAATTGCACTGGTCCGTGGTGGGCGTAAAACTGCTTTTAGGATATAACGAGCCGTAGCTGTGAACAACATCAATTCTTTATTAATTTCTGGAAAATAAAGCATTTTCATATACTAAAAATTATGTCTGAAAGAACAAAAACCGGGTTCTAAAATGATGTTGCGTACCTGTCAGCAGTTATCATTGTTGTCTGCCGGTGGGCCACATTTTTTAACCAAACTTAATTTTTGAAATATACATTCACGAAAAGCAATCGGCAGGGAGACTTCATTGGCGTCATTTTAAGTAAAGTTTTAATGTAGGACCATAGAAAAATGTATTTATATCAGATATAATGCTGTATGGACTGATCCCCAAAATGCTGTTAGAACTTTTGCATGAAAGGGTATCAAAAGTAGGATTATGATGACTTTAAAGTTGCATACAGCGAAAACGAAATATTTTAGAAACAGTAACGGCGTTAACGTTTTAAATCCCTCATCTTGACCATGTATATCAAATGAAGTTTGGTCACGTTATTAATACCGTTGGTTTCCAATCAGCGTACCTTTCTGCTGATTTTTACTAAAACTCCATGGTCACGTGACCCAATTAATAAGACATTGGTAAAAAGTCAAAGATCAAACTCTCCACATTAACAAACTATATATGTTTATTGAGTTAAGTAATGTAGATATTTGCTCAATACGCAACTTGTCAATATGGTCAAACATGTACATTTTTCATTACTTGCAGAGTTCGGGTTATTGAATAAACTTACAAAAATAAGATACTTCAGTAACACGGTTTAGGTTAGCTTAAAATTCAAAGGAAGTATGGGGAACTAACCTTGATAAGGACATTTCACATGGAACGAGGGTAGGCAGAGTCGTTTTTAGCATCTAAATTTGTGCAATGTTACTTTAAAAACACAAGCGGGTTAGAAACGGTGCCCTGTGTGATTCCAGTAGTTGTTGTTATCATTGTATGAAGATAATGATGAATCGTCGTGACCTATGACGTTTTTTGTGACACCCTATATAATGCTAAATGTCACCCGAAAATTCAGATTCCATCGTCACCCTCGGTTACCATGGTGCTGCTTTATTTCCTAGTCACTGTTGCCTTCACTGCAGGTTTGGTGATGTTTTCTGTTGTAGGTTTATAGGCGTTCGGTAAAATTGATTTCAAAAAGATTTAATGTCAAGGTTCACTATATATCGTAGTGAGCATTTCTGAATATTTTGCTGGTCAACGAGACATTTTTGATGATTTTAATTCAAAATATAGGCGACTTACCATCCTGGTTGGCCTTGCAACTTGCTGGAAACATTCGAGAATTTCATCTAAGAATTAAACTTGGATGTTGCGTATAAAAAATACATCGGCGTCATCAATGTTTTATTATTATTATTATTATTATTATTATTATTATTATTATTATTATTATTATTATTATTATTATTATTATTATTATTATTAGTGTTATTACACTGTATTTCAATAGCTATTGGCATTATCATCATCATTGGCATCGTCATCGTCATCGTCATCATCATCTTCATCATCATCACCACTTTTCATTATTATCAAATTTAATTCTTTCGCAACCGTAGGCAAAGTTCCAAACAGTGTCATGTACTAGGCATAATATGTGGCCAGACAAGTTTGGGAAGTTGTTTATTTTCGGCCCATTTGGTGACTTTCAAATTTGCAGTTGAAGGAGATCAGACGTACGGCGGGAACGGGGCTNAAATCACGACCACCAGGTACTGAAAGAATCAACAAAAAAAGTACAGGTTTCATTTTTTATAAACCAACCTCTAACTAAAATGGTTACCGTATTCGCCGTAATAACCGCCAGGGCGCTTAGAAAAGATTGTTTCGGGGGGGGGGGGGCGCTTATTGTAACCCAAGGCCGTTGAAACCCGGCATTTTCTCAGTCGTTATCCCCCTTATCTAGAACCCTCGTGGATTTTGGAGAATTATCACCCTCGGGGCTGACGCCCCTCGGGCGATAATTCTCCAAAATCCACTTGGGCTCTAGATAACGGGGGATAACGACTTCGCCATGGAATAATCTATATGTACGTAATTTTTTGATATTACATGGGCGAATCACAAAGTAGTGCAAAGTAGATATCTATACGCCTTACATTTTATCGTCTGCAAAACACTATATACATGTATGTACAACCAAACGCGCGCGAACTCAACAATGCATGAATTTTGAGAAGATGACAAGGTTATGATTGACAAATCGGGTGTCGCAACTGTACGTACTCTCAGTCGGAAGGACATGCAAACAACTTTTTAAACGGACCCGTCTTCGGCGGCGAATTCCATATCCACGTTAATTCAAACGGAGACGAGCCCCAACTCGAGAAACGCGGCGAGATTGTCAAGGTCAAATCTGTGCTCACGCGCGGGAAAGCCTTGCTGACTATTGCTTCTGGATATTTTTAAGCTTTAATATTTTAACTTTAAAGACTATTTATTAGATTGTAACTTGCATATTTGCTGCGGAAGCTGAATGCATTTTACATTTGTTAAACCTATTATCAAAACGTAGCTGAATTACTTTATATTGCGCAAGCGTGTTTTTACAAAAGTTGAGTCGTGTGGTTGAAAGTTTTAGACACGTCGAGTTTTTCAGCTAAAAAGATCATTTTTACGGTTCATGTGAGAAAACAAATCTGTTTATGCAAGTGGGTCCAGAAGAAGTATTAAAACACGTCAAATTCGTCCAGGAATTTGTGATCCAAACGAATCTTTCTTGTCTAAATTCGTGACTTAACATTTAAGGAGGAAAATCTGAATGGAAACCTTTGGACGCAACATTCGGTGGAAACGGAGGAAATAAGTCCTGCGTCTTTCCATTCAACTATGGAGGCGTTGATTGGACCACCTGCATAACTGACACACACGACAAACCTTGGTGTTCAGTGACGTCTGATTATGACGTCGATGGACTGTGGGGAAATTGTATGTATCCAAGTAAGTACAAAGGCATAATGAATTTCTAAAGACATGTTTACACATTCCAATTTTTGTCGATTTCGTGTGCGACTCTTTAAACACTGGCTACACACTCCGATTTTGGTGTAGAGCTTTACGAGCAAATTTTTAGTTCTAAATAGTCGCCTCGGAACTCCTGGGAGTACTTTGAATGTGGTGGCCAATACAGGACATGTAGGTCAGATGGGGGAGTTTTTCACCACCAGTTTCCTTACATAAAGTGCATTTTCAATACCTTGGGAATTCGAAATCCTACAAAATTCCCTTTTCCAACCACAAAATTCAACACGTTAATGTTTTTGTATTATATTGATTTTTTAAATAAGATTACAGAACATGTACTTACTTTTTGACACCATGCAGGTTTATCTTCTTGTACTACTTCAATGTTGTTAGATTAAAGACGAGTGTTGAAGAAGCTTTACAAAAGATTATGGGATTAATCCTGTAAAAGAGGGTGATTCCAGAAACATTTTCAATAATACTTCCTTTATCAACCGCATTCTTTAAGTAGTTTGCTATTCTAATGTTCTAACTGAAGCCAACCACGTCAAAAATATAGTCAAGTACGCACTCCCTCCCGGGTCGGAGTACTTGTTTACATACCCCGATTAGTCGTTTAGGACAGTCGAATATGATCAATCCATTGGTTTTGGAGTGCGTAAACAGTCAAAAACGTAGTTCATATTTTCGAAAATAAAATGGCGTTATGTTTTCGCATGTGGATGATTGGATGCAGGTCGTCACTGACTTTCAGTGCAATGACTGAAGACTAGCTCAAGTCATTAAGTTGGTCTTTATTAATCTCCACCTTATGAGCACTCGTCTACTAGCTGGAACAAAACGTATGAAGTCATGTCTGTTCCATGCTACAGTCATTTCTGCAATTCTTTGACTTGTGACGAACTTCGAAGTCACTTCCAACAAATGTTAGACTCGTTGATTCGATAACCTGTTGTCTCTTAAGCTGCTTCTCTTTTCACTAAAGCTGTAACTGTTTATAATGTAACAGCGGACTTTAGATCTGTGACTCTTGTAACTTTGCAACTGACACTCACTAACTCGTACCTGAGTATTTATAATCTCTTACGTGTACAATGTTTACTAATTCAAGCAATTCTAGAAGTTTTCGGAATTAACCCAGTCATTCTATAAACATGAACTGCACTCGTGAATGTCCCAGACTATGATTCATATCAATCGCAGGAACCTACTGCGATGTTCTCAAGTATTATATTGTAAACAAATTCCCGGTATTATAATCAATGGCCTGGTCTCGTAGGACATATCAACGAGGGTCATTCTACTCCTGACAAGTAGTTACGACGGGAGCAACTCAAGAGTGGGCTGTGTGTGGCATAAATACACCTTGGAGGGCTTTTCATTATATTATAGACCCACAATCCCCTTGTTTTGCGTTGGTGTAGTATCGTCATAACAATACACAGCATCTCTTCTGCTCTTGTTTGACTTCACTTGCATATATCGTGTCATTAAATTGGTTTTCCTTTTCAGAAACCAGTAACATTGTGACCGTAGGCGGAAATTCCAACGGTAAAACGTGTTTCTTCCCCTTTATATACAACGGCAAGCTTTATGAAGAGTGCACCACAGCCGACCACCACTCGCTCTGGTGTGCAACTACTCCAGACTATGACTTACATTATTTATGGGGAAGTTGCCCGGCAGTACCTCCAACACCGCCAGTACCAGAAGGCTACTAAATAACATAATGTGTTGTACACTATTAAGTACAATAAGACTATTGGTACTCAGTGTGTTTTGTTAATTACTGTTTATCGCCGATATGTCTCACCAGGCAGTCGTTCACAAAACTGAGCATCCTGAAAAACTTTTACGAATTGTCTTGGCGACCATACATCCGTTTTTTGTCAACTCACCGCTTTTTAAAACCTTCTGTGGTCGTTCTATCCACTATCAAGCAAAAACCAACAACAACTATCAGTGGCAAGATCTTCACGTTGTCTTGCAGTCAAGGCAACAGGCATACATACATACATACATACATGCATCCACACAGACATATATGTATTTATGTTTTTATGTATGTATGTATTTATGTATGTATGTATGTATGTATGTATTTATGTATGTATGTATGTATGTATTTATGTATGTATGTATGTATGTATGTATGTATTTATGTATGTTTGTGTGTGCGTGTGTGCGCATGTGTGTGTGCGCGTGTGTGTGTGTGTGTACGTATGTATGTGTGTATGTATGCATGTTAGGCGGTATAGATATGCATGCTGGGCGGCAAGAGTTATGCCGCTTAGGCTGTATCGAGATACCAGTTAACGTCATATATACACAGTGGCAAATCTTCAATTCGTGAACACGACTGTTCTGCTTGCTAAGAACTGTCACGTAATTCAACCATTAAAGTTCACATCCCGATTTTGGAGGTGCTTTGAAAAGTGCCATCTTACTGTGTCTGAATTGTACGTTCGCTTGCCCCCGTAAAACGAAAATTCTACATACATCTTTTTGGCGCTGTGAGAGCATAAGATCGACTTTGTGCCAGCAACCACGAGATTGGGGCTCTGGCTATCATCTGCTATGCTGGCACTCAACCGTTTTGGCTAGTTTTTGGAAATGAACCACCAGGCCTAGGCAACTCCACCCTTCTGCTGCACAGGGTGCACAAAACTGGAAGATGTTTAATAACATACTAGACCAAAACCTTCAGAAACCGTTCACAAAGCCCAATGAAACTTGAGGTTATTTTTTTCGCAAGGGCAGCCGGGATACTTAGAGACATTATCGGTTTACAACCAATATATTTTTGGGAATTGGTAAATGGGATGAACTCTTTGAAGTTTATGACAGCATCGACCAGAGCTACAAAATAATAAAATCAGTTTTTGTTTTATTATAAATCACCAATTTTTACTGCTGTATGACATTCGCTGAACTCGATGCCGGCGACTTTAATTACCGATAAATAAGCATTTATCCGTCAACCAGCAGAGCGTTGGCTTCGACGCAAGAGTTTCGGGTTCTCTCATGGGCGGCGCAGCGCTGAAATATGCGCCGCCCATGTCTATTCCTCGTTGGGGCTAATTTAGGATAATCACATCCTCTGCTTATCACAATATGGATGTTATGGTACTTAGTTTGTGATCTTTTCCGGCAGTTGTCGTAGTCGCCTGAAGGATAATAGGTCAAGATTGCCTGTTTACCACTAGACTTCGCATGGAGTTTTCAAAACGTGCTCCAGAGTTTTGAAAGTTGACGAGGGTTGCAAAGCAATATTTTGTTTCGGAGAGATAGATGGGAAAGCGGTTGTTGATATATCTGCAAAGCTGGGTTTATTTTCCTGTTAAAGGTTACCTCCCAGAGGAGGCGCTGTATAGGTCTGCATCCGAATCTCGCCTTTGCAAAAACACGTGAAATATCGCCAGGTGAAGTGCATGATCACACAAACTTCTTTAGTGAGATTCTTGTCTCTTCGAAACTTTACCCAGTCGTCCTCATTGGATTTTGCCTAGCAGTGCTCACGTACACAAAACTGCGGTCTATGAATACAGTACAATGTACATGTAGTTGTTAGTCGGTTTCACCTCAAAAGCTCTATGCGCATGACCACTGAAACTTTATTGTTACATGTACATGCGTTATATTTTTACCGTTTCACTTCCACCGTAAAAGGAAGCGAGACTTCAAATAGGTGGTAAAAACATAAATTTCAGTTACAGTTTTCAGCCCACTTAACCACCAGTACTTCAGTCCCCGCCTGCCAATTGACTGAGAGCCAGCGCTAGCCAGATTTTGAAAGCATATTTATTACATAATACACAATGTGTTTCAAAAATGCTGCCATCCATTCATTTTTTATTTTAAGCTGTTTGAGAGCTACCTAAACCCATAACTTGAGATTCCTCTGTCGCTGAGCATCAATGCTACAAGAGTCCGCCATTTTGAAAAAAGTGATTGAAAACACCTTCTCATTTGAAATGAGCTTTTCTCAAATAAATGAGCTTCGAAAAAAGGACTTAAATTGAATACTTAATANCAAACTCGAGTAAAAACTCTAAATTTTGAGTTCAAACTCGAACTTTTAGCCTTTATGTTGGGTTTATCAACTGCAAAGTAGGACTAATAAATTATCTGCTTAATAAGTCATTATGTATACAAGCATAGAATAATAGACACTTATCTTAAGTTTGCACAAAAGTAGAGTAGAAAATACCAAACATAATTTCAAGTCCATTTCAAGTAAAAAGATTAGAGACTGGGCAAATGGTTTTTTTCCTTAAGATATACTTTCATCACTGTCCATTTTCAGATCCAGGTGACATAGCTGACGAGTAACCACTGAAGAAAATTATGGACTTGCCAAGACACAGAAGAAGAACAAGAACCACAATTTTTGCCATGCACTGAGGAACATAGTGGACCAATAAGCGCTGGGAATATTCTGTGTTGACACTACTGACCAAAAGAAACTGGAAATAAGCATGTGTTGCTACTGGGAAGACAACAGCTGGCTTGAATTGTCATACAAAACTAACTACTTTGCCATCCCCTTGTGGCCATTTTTGTGGGGGAAACTGCCTTGTGTACTCAGTAGCTTGCAGGATCTTCCTAAAAATTGTAATCCTTTTCCAATCAAGATGGTAAGTGACTATGGTTAATTTTTGCATCTGATTTTTTCCATCTGCCTCTCAGTCTTCCAAATTGTTCCAATAATCTCTATGTATTTTGACGTGTCCATGCGAAGAAAGCCTTTGACATAGTTTTTTTGATTGAATCATACGACAGTAGCCGATATTCTTATTTGAAGGAGTCTGATAACTTTGGTGCCCCCATGTGGCATTCAATATATTTTGCACTGCTCTTAACACCCCTAGAAAACACTTTGTGTACGGTGAAGATGTGGATGCATGTCAATGCCCTGCGTTATTGTGTTTTTGATACTTTTTAAGTTATGATCAAAACTGTCAATTTAAAATGCCCTATTAAAAATGTTAATTTCACATTATTGTCTCAATCAAGACTTAGAAATTGGTAAAATTTTTGTATCGGCGTTAAAATACTTCTAATGTGGAACTTATGTGCATGAAATTCAAAGTGCTGATGTAAGAACTGATGTTTAATGAAAAATCAGTGTTATTCACTCTTGATTTTCATATTTATAGTAGTTTTGTAGTTAGGATTTCTAGTTTATAGTTGTTGTGATACAACTTTCAGTCAGGGTATGTTTCTCATTGTCGTAGGCTTGCACGTCTCTAGGTGTGATTGAAAATTTCTTTTGATGTGTGATCATAATTGAATTTACATTTTGAAAGTATGCTGCTCAAGTATGTTACTGTGAGTGAATATAGCACCAATGCATTATACAGGTTGTTAACTTTTTGGGTTACTTGTCTCTGGGCAAAAACAAGCCAAATTATACAATCAAAAATCCGCAAGTTCAGTAAGTGAGGCTTGGACATAAAGAAACAATGAACTTGTTTTCTCATATTTACTTCCATGCTAATGGATGTGCATGTTGTAGGACCATTGAACTTACTCATTAATAAGTAATTGTTTTCCTGTTGGTTTTATGACATTTTGATAAGCTTTACGACATTTCGTCTTGTGTTAGTGTTTATTGATACATAATAAAATACATAATGAACACAGATCTTCCGTTTTTCATGAAAGACGCTTTACACTTTTTTAGTTACATTGTAGACATTTGCCATTGTTTCGGTGGGTACTCTCACTGATGATATTGTTGAATTTCACGCAGGGTCTGAAGATTGTTTCATGAAACATTGAGGAATATAAACTCCTCAGCTGTAAAGTACTAGTTCATTTCTGTGAACAATGTTGATAAGTGGATCGTGGTCTGGGTGCAGTATAGCAGGCAGAATCTTGAATGTGTTAATTTATTGGGATTTCGGTGATTATTTGAGACATGTCAGGAAATGCACACAACGTGTTTGAAATAACTTCGCTATGAGATGTCTTGCACACTGACTGCTTCAAATGAAACCGTGTAGCTCACTGACGGGTTCTTGGTCTATCCTATATATATATAGGATAGACCACTCAAACTATTGACGTCAGTGGTATATCCTATATATATATAGGGTAGACCACCGACTTCATTCGTTGGAGTGGTCTATCCTATATATATATAGGGTAGACCACCGACTTCATTCGTTGGAGTGGTCTATCCTATATATATATAGGGTAGACCACTCAAACGATTGACGTCAGTGGTATATCCTATATATATAAAGAATAGACCACTCAANATTCAAGATTCTGCCTGCTATACTGCACCAAGACCACGATCCACTTATCAACATTGTTCACAGAAATGAACTAGTACCTTACAGCTGAGGAGTTTATATTCCTCAATGTTTCATGAAACAATCTTCAGACCCTGCGTGAAATTCAACAATATCATCAGTGAGAGTACCCACTGAAACAATGGCAAATGTCTACAATGTAACTAAAAAAGTGTAAAGCGTCTTTCATGAAAAACGGAAGATCTGTGTTCATTATGTGTTTTATTATGTATCAATAAACACAAGACGAAATGTCGTAAAGCTTATCAAATTGTCATAAAACCAACAGGAAAACAATTACTTATTAATGAGTAAGTTCAATGGTCCTACAACATGCACATCCATTAGCATGGAAGTAAATATGAGAAAACAAGTTCACTGTTTCTTTATGTCCAAGCCTCACTTACTGAACTTGCGGATTCTTGATTGAATAATTTGGCTTGTTTTTGCCCAGAGACAAGTAACCCAAAAAGTTAACAACCTGTATAATGCATTGGTGCTATATTCACTCACAGTAACATACTTGAGCAGCATACTTTTAAAATGTAAATTCAATTATGATCACACATCAAAAGAAATTTTCAATCACACCTAGAGACGTGCAAGCCTACGACAATGAGAAACATACCCTGACTGAAAGTTGTATCACAACAACTATAAACTAGAAATCCTAACTACAAAACTACTATAAATATGAAAATCAAGAGTGAATAACACTGATTTTTCATTAAACATCAGTTCTTACATCAGCACTTTGAATTTCATGCACATAAGTTCCACATTAGAAGTATTTTAACGCCGATACAAAAATTTTACCAATTTCTAAGTCTTGATTGAGACAATAATGTGAAATTAACATTTTTAATAGGGCATTTTAAATTGACAGTTTTGATCATAACTTAAAAAGTATCAAAAACACAATAACACAGGGCATTGACATGCATCCACATCTTCACCATACACAAAGTGTTTTCTAGGGGTGTTAAGAGCAGTGCAAAATATATTGAATGCCACATTAGGGCGCCAAAGTTATCAGACTCCTTCAAATAAGAATATCGGCTACTGTCGTATGATCCATTCAAAAAACTATGTCAACAAAGGCTTTCTTCGCATGGACACGTCAAAATATATAGAGATTGTTGGAACCATTTGGAAGACTGAGAGGCAGATGGAAAAAAATTAGATGCAAAAATTAACCATAGTCAGTTACCATCTTGATTGGAAAAGGATTACAACTTTTAGGAAGATCCTGCAAGCTACTGAGTACACAAGGCAGCTTCCCCCACAAAAAAATGGCCACAAGGGGATGGCAAAGTAGTTAGTTTTGTATGACGATTCAAGCCAGCTGTTGTCTTCCCAGTAGGAACACATGCTTATTTCCAGTTTCTTTTGGTCGGTAGTGTCAACACAGAAAATTCCCAGCACTTATTGGTCTACTATGTTCCTCAGTGCATGGCAAAAATTCTGGTTCTTGTTCTTCTTCTGTGTCTTGGCAAGTCCATGATTTTCTTCAGTGGTTACTCGTCAGCTATGTCACCTGGATCTGAAAATGGACAGTGATGAAAGTATATTTTAAGGAAACAAACCATTTGCCAAGTCTCTAATCTTTTTACTCGAAATGGACTTGAAATTATGTTTGGTATTTTCTACTCTACTTTTGTGCAAACTTAAGATAAGTGTCTATTATTCTATGCTTGTATACATAATGACTTATTAAGCAGATAATTTATTAGTCCTAGTTTGCAGTTGATAAACCCAACATAAAGGCTAAAAGTTAGAGTTTGAACTCGAAATTTAGAGTTTTTACTCGAGTTTGTAGCACATATATAAGGGTCTTCAAGAGCAATGAACCTGATATTTGACGTAGTTGATATTACATAACCTCGTCCGACTATTGGAGTTATCCTGAGTTTGCTCAAAAGCAACAGAGAAATTGCCATTAGAGACCAGGCAACATAGTAATTTACATGTCATGTCAGCATAGGTCACAGTAATACAACATAGAAAAAAATATTCTATAAAATAATGATACAAACAACAGCAATGTGGAGCATTGACATGTGCCCACGATAGCACCGCAAATCGTAGGCTTTTAGAGGTGTTTATTAGTACTATAAAAATGGCCATTAGACAGCACAGAAAAAATTGAACACATCCCAAAGTAGGAAAATGTCGCAGTCTCCCAAATTATATGAAAACTATACTGAGGTGGTGCAAAATACATCTATTCCATCCAAAATGGGTAAATAACTTCATCTCACTTACAGAGCCAATCTACCAAATTTTATGAAAATTCGCTTGGGACCTTTGAAGGTACAGAAGTAAATGAACTAAAAGTGCCACTAGGGGGCACACCGGCAGTCGGATCCGTCTAAAACTTCACTCATGCCTTCCCATCTATCGCTGGACAAAAAGTGATGATGGCATAATGTGCCCACATATAAATGTGTGAGCGCATAAAATGTTTACATTTCATCGATTGTAGATTCTTGATGTTAGTAGCATAATAAACCTTGGCCAACTAGAAAACCACTACCACTTGAGCAATCAATGAAGAAACAGGTGTGCCTTATGCTGCAAACACAATGGCCCATTGAATTCAGAGATTTCTTTGAACTGTCTAGTCATATCTGTTATCCCAAACTACACCTCAATTTTGTCACAAAATTATACAGTTAGACGAACTTACCTTAAGTGAAGGATGACTGTAATTTTATGTATCCCCAGAATTCCCCCAGNAACACATCCCAAAGTGGGAAAATGTCGCAGTCTCCCAAATTATATGAAAACTATACCGAAAACAATAAAAATGGACATGAGACACTAGGTGGTGCAAAATACATTTAATCCATCCAAAATGGGTAAATAACTTCATCTCACTTACAGAGCCAATCTACCAAATTTTATGAAAATTCGCTTGGGACCTTTGAAGGTACAGAAGTAAATGAACTAAAAGTGCCACTAGGGGGCACACCGGCAGTCGGATCTGTCTAAAACTTCACTCATGCCTTCCCATCTATGAATGAAAACCTGCAAAATTTCAGGAATATACATCTGAGGATTTTGTAGAGCAACGTACGCTGGACAAAAAGTGATGATGGCATAATGTGCCCACATATAAATATGTGAGTGCATAAAATGTTTGCATTTCATCGATTGTAGATTCTTGATGTTAGTAGCATAATAAACCTTGGCCAACTAGAAAACCACTACCACTTGAGCAATCAATGAAGAAACAGGTGTGCCTTATGCTGCAAACACAATGGCCCATTGAATTCAGAGATTTCTNAGTCCGTGGAATGGTCCGCTTTGCGCATGTCCGTATCTCATGGTAGTACTCGGGGGAATTCTGGGAGGAATAAAATTGAACATATTCCATTTGCCTGAATGAATCATTATCTGGTGAATATTCCATGCAACATGATGTAGTGTAGTGTAGGAGTGATTAAAAATTTTAATTCAGTACATAGATTAAATTGGGTTGTGGCACAAAATTTCACCAACAGCAAAGCCATCATGAAAGGCCATCTGTAGTAAACAACATGGACAATTCCGTTTGTAACCAATGTAAATTCAGAGGACATCTTGATCCATTGTCAAAAACGCTTATCCTAGGATAACACTTTTGTATGGTCTCAATGGTAGCTTTCAGAGTTTTCTGCCAAAGAAAATTGCCCTTACTGGACCGTGACACACATAAGGGAATATTAGGATTTTTAAAAATCTTTTTCAATACTGTTTTTCTGTAATAAGCTGTTTATTTGTGACTAAGATAGGAATTCAGAATAAGTCAAACTTCAGTATTTAAACTTATTTGCTCATTTGGAAAAGATTCAAAACTAAATCAGTGCAATGAAACAGGTGTTTCTTTTTGATCAAAGTATAACGATTGACCTTNTGTGGCACAAAATTTCACCAACAGCAAAGCCATCATGAAAGGCCGTCTGTAGTAAACAACATGGACAATTCTGTTTGGAACCAATGTAAATTCAGAGGACATCTTGATCCATTGTCAAAAACGCTTATCCTAGGAAAACACTTTTGTATGGTCTCAATGGTAGCTTTCAGAGTTTTCTGCCTAAGAAAATTGCCCTTACTGGACCGTGACAGACATAAGGGAATATCAGGATTTTTAAAAATCTTTTTCAATATTGTTTTTCTGTAATAAGCTGTTTTTGTGACTAAGATAGGAATTCAGAATAAGTCAAACTTCAGTATTTAAACTTATTTGCTCTTTTGGAAAAGATTCAAAACTAAATCAGTGCAATGAAACAGGTGTTTCATTTTATCAAAGTATAACGATTGACCTTTTGCATGAAATTATTACTTCAGGTAAGCCTTGGTATGCTTGGTATGTGCACTAGGATGTAAACTTTCAACATAATTGACCAATGCAAAAACAACCCGTCATACGATCCTCATTTCTCTTCAAAGACCATAAACTAGAATTCATATAAGAATGAGGGTCATTTTGTATATGATACCTGTTGGCATTTAGAAAAATTGTTATTCAAGAAAAGTAGGACTAAAATTTTTTAAAGAGTAAATGTGCTAGGCTTGCTCAAGTCACTCGATACTGGCAAATTCTGAGCGGCACTGGCAATGGTAGAAATAAGTTCATTCCCAACTTGGCGAATGCTTTCACTACTTGACAATAAAAAACAATTTCAGGAAACCTACTCGCGTGTCAACTCAGTCAGCTCAAATCAAGTCGCACTGCAAAGCAAACGACATTCATATTTCGATTCAGAGTCATAAAAATAGCAAGCAAATGTTCCATTTTATGTCCGTCACTACTCCTGAAATCACACTTTTACAAGACAAAATGTTCATCTTGGTAGCAGAGGAGAGGAAGATCAGCGCTCTTGGTAATGGCAATTTCTCGCTTTACAGCGAGCTCACACTTGTCGTCTGCATGTGACATGAAATATGAATCAAGCTTTAAATTTATTATTTTAAATTACACACGAGTGTTTCCTAATTCATTACAAACTTTACCAAATTTCAGTGCACACTTTGTCATGTCAAATATTGTTTGAGAATTGACAAGGAGTAAATGGCATAGATGATGCCGAGAAGAACAAGTTTGTTATCTATTTTTAAATCAAAATAGGTCACGTTACACCTAGTCAGCTCCCTAAATATCGTAAGTGTAAAAGAGCCCTCGATTATCTGATAGGAAAGGTGCCTGTGCCTTCCGAGAGAATTTTATGGGGGAATGGGGACGATATTCGGCCCCAAAATCAAGGGATTGACGGACCTGAAAGTTAATGAGAGACTGGGACACGTTTGCATTTCAGCGGTGGCCGAAAGCAAGGTAAAGTGAATGTCAGTTTGTTGCTTAATGAGTTTTATATTCACTGCTCTGCACGATTCAGCTTTTATTTTGCACATCACAAGTTATGTCTGGACCAAAATGTTTTGCTCATCAAAATGCCCACGTGGGCTGGCGTACACTTTACCCCTGCCGTAACCAAGGGAAAAGGGGGAATCCTTGAACAATTTTTTAGGTCAACATCATTTAAATGTCCTTGTGGCCGACCTTCCAACGCTATAATCCGGGGATAGGGGGGACTCCTGCCCAATTATTTTTAAGGTCAACATCATTTAAATGCCCATGTGGCCGGCGTACACACACAGCAACTCGGGTATAGGGAGAACCTTGCGCAAGCTTTTTAGGTCATAACGAAACCCATGTTGGCCGACATCGTCTCCAACTTATTAGGTTGCAATGACAGATTTTGCCACTCAGTTGCTGTTCCACATGTCGCTTATCAACTGCTGCCGAACCCGCAAAAAATGTTAGAAGGGAGTGAACTTTTAACACAGATATTCCACGTTATGTCTAGGGGAAGAAGCCGAGAATGTGAAAATGAATTTTATTTTTTTTTTCTGCTACTTTGTAAATTCTTGTCATTTTTTAATGACAATTTGATTTGACTTGTTTGGTATACAATACTTTCAACTGCACTTGCCATCTGGTTACAAACACTGAACTTCCACACGCCCATTCCTCAGTTACCTATTGGCGGGCAGTTGCTGGTCACAGCCCTACCATTTCACAGGATTTTTACACTAATCATGCACCAGTCAAAAAGGAGTTGATGCTGTGAAGACTATACTGAAAAGGTTGGAAAGAAGGCAAACCTTACTTAAAAATGTTATAGTGCACATGACAAACTTCTTTATGATCCATTGGTCATTGCCACAAAGCGCCACTTGTTCCCAATATGAATATGGATGCTCATGCCTGCAAAAAATAAAACTGTTGTTATAGTAACCGTATACCAGGTTTAAAGCATTCCCACCAAAAAGTTTTTAGCTTTAGCAACTAAATATGTAAAGGTTACCATTAAATCTAAATAAATAAACCTTCACATAGACATTTACAAGACTTAAACACTCTATTGCAATGACCGCACACATCAGGTTAGAAAATGAAAACAGTATTTAACAACTGCATGAAGAAAGGAAAGAGGATACAAGGAGAGCATTCAAGTATTTTCCTTTTGAGCAAGTAATGTCCTGTTGGGAACGCTTTAGATGTTATTGGCATTCAAAAGACTAGGAGTACAACTAGTAGAGTCAGAGCTCAACAATAACGTTCGAGCAAATCACAATCAAGGTCGACATTCGGTGGCCACTTTTGGTGAAAAACGAAGCATGTCATAAACTATAAAAGTCAGGCTATTTTAAAGTACCATCATTCCAGGTTTGTAATCTAAAATACTTTTGCACATGACCAACCAAATAAAATTTTATGGCCTGATGCATCACAGTTGTATAAAAGGATACATACACTACAACTTGTGCTGGATTTAAGGGGCCCCCCTAAAATTCTCCTAGATTCCAATTGGCAGTAAGGGGGTACCAATGTCTGACGAGCAAAATCCTGGATTATACTGTTGTGTGTTGAGAGATAGAGCACCTGCCCCTGCAACATCAGTAGCCACATGATGTGTCTTCTAGGATGTTACCGGCCAAGTCCTGTGTGGAATTCTATTGCCCACAAATTTGATAATGTACATAGCATCTTTGTCTGACTGGACGCATTTTGGAAATATCAATAATGTTCATGAGAACAGCCGGTAAGTAAAAATACTTGTGGGCAATATTTTATAGCACAAAGGTTGAAGGTACGTACACTACACAGAAGTACGTACACGGTACACTACATTTCAGTGACATGCCAGGCTTATAAAAATTTCTTAGAATTTAACGAGTTAGTTCAGTTACCAAATCTTTTCAAAGAGAACAAATAAAAAGTACAGCATACATGTTATTTGTTTATATCAGTCTGTCATTCTTTGAAAATAGGCAAATGTTAAAATATAGTGGTACGAACACTACACAAAAGCTAACATTTCACTCAAAACAAATGTATTTGTAATAAACACCCTTTTAACCTAATATTTTTAAGGGAGGAAACTGTCTGTGACAAGTGAAGCTTACTTACAGTATATTTTTGTTTCATGACATTTGTTAACGTTGGGGAACGTACACATAGGGGCAAATGCATTAAATTTCAATGACACGTCAGGTAACATACCGGTAATGTTGTAGGGCCATTCATTTTTCTTTGATGATAATAAGCACTATGTTGTTATTTAAAAGGCAATAATTTCATTTGCAATCACCATTTGTGTTACTGAATTTCAATTGGGTACATGCACTACATTTTCTTAGTTGGCCTTTTTGGTCCTTTTTCAACATAGCAAAACCCAAACTTTTGGTTGGTCAGCATATTGAATAATTTGCTGTAATTAAACAGAGTGTGAACTTTACTTTTTCACCTTTTTTACGGTAGATGAGGGTTAGAAACACAGAATTTACAAATTTCGTAACAAGTTCCTGTTTTAGGATGAACCCTACCATTTCTCAATGACTGACCACAACTTCATCTAAGTGATTTTGAAAGTGACTCGAGTTGTTCCTAGTCATATCAAAACCATTGTTAACTTAACAAAATAAATTTTTCTACTCCTGACAGTTGAAAATTGGAATTTTCAAAATGGCAACCGTAAAGCTAAAAATGCTTCTTTAAATGTCCTTTTTTTGCACATATTTAAAGAGTTTATGACAGGCTAAAAGTGTTAAGAAATTTTAATTTGCGCAAATAACCTTTTGTGCTTATGAGATTCAGTTGGCATTCAGCAAGTGACAAAAAATTATTTTAGCAAGTAACCAGTCAACTTTCAAATATGGACCTTGATTATGATTTACCCGCCCATGTGGAAATTGTAGAATGACAATCATGTTTAACAAGACCAGTGTATGTGATGAGTTTTACCAAAACCGTTAACACCTTGGTACAACCAGTGGGTGTGGAGTAACCACAGCCAGGATGTGGGTAGCCTGTTGCAGGTATATCAATCGCCGTACTAACACTCAGGAAATGTGAGCAACTTGATAGACAACAAATTACATCTGAAACAAGAAATGACACCAAGTAGAAATTACTTAAAAAAAAACACAACAGCCAAATCTTAACAACCAGAACCCTGAGATCTCAATAGGGCTGACCTGGACACAGTGATAGNCCTTGGTACAACCAGTGGGTGTGGAGTAACCACAGCCAGGATGTGGGTAGCCTGTTGCAGGTATATCAATCGCCGTAATAACACTCAGGAAATGTGAGCAACTTGATAGACGACAAATTACATCTGAAACAAGAAATGACACCAAGTAGAAATTACTTAAAAAAAACACAACAGCCAAATCTTAACAACCAGAACCCTGAGATCTCAATAGGGCTGACCTGGACACAGTGATAGAACTCTCCTCTGTTGGTGCATTCCACGGTATTGGTTTTGTTACAGATGCGACATTCAGACACTTTAAATTCCAATGAAATTAGTGAAGCATAACAGTTGTAAGAAATTCTAAGTACACATTACCCACTTGATGGAAGCACTTCAAGTATCAAAAGTTTCTAATTCTGCACATCATCAGTGTACTAAAATTTACTTTTAATTAGTGTTACAGATGTGACCGAAAATGCCATGGTCAACATGCTAATGGTGGTTTGTCTAAAAACTTTGTGAACTTCTGTCTTTCATATTATAGAACTAGTTTCCCTATAGATAATTTAACTATTTATTTGGCTATAACACGAAGAAAAGATTTTTGAACTAAAATCAAGTCTTTGCATAATTATGAGCAATTTAAAAAACATGTGCGTTACAGATGTGACTGTTACAGATGTGACTATTTGGCACTTGCACCATACAGAGATGTAGAATGCAATTTTAATGAAAACAAAGCTTAAAGAAAATCCCATTAAGTGCATGTAAGGGGTGTGGGCAAACCATTTTAGTGTTTTTGATAGATGGAGTTTTAAAATTTACTTTGTTTGTTGTGCACCTGTTTTGAGCTTCATTACGAAATTGTGGTCACTGAGAGAAAAATACAAAACCTATACCAAGTAAGTCCTTAAACCACCTTGAAAAAGTTGAGTTTAGTAACAGGAGCAAATCAGGTACAACTAACTAAGGTCAACAAAAACACTCATACACGTAACATTACAAAGTGATGTGTAATGCTGACCTGACGTACTGATCTTAAGTTCGTTTAGGCTGTGACAGTTGCTTATCCTTGCAAATTATTCTGAGCAGTGATCGATATGCAGAGCAGCGAGTTTTTCGAATATTTGGTCCAAGTCAATCCATGTGGTGTAGTCTTGTGCTGGTAAACTGAATTCAGTCTTGTTACTATCTGTTGCTCTCATGACACTGACTTCGATACTATCTCTTTCAACCATCATGGTTTGTGCAACGTATGAGCTCCTAGGACGCAGTTGTTCCATTGACATTATAATCCTAGTGTAAAACAATTTATCCCGGAGTCAAAACAGCTAACCAGCCCAAAAAAACACAAACCTAGACTTTTAAAACACGAACCCCAGTGATCGAACAGGGAACCTAGGCAATTTTTCAAATTTTCTAATTTAACGTCGATAGCCTCAAACTGAGCATTTTCAAGTATTTTCCATTTGTTTTCTGCATTTGTTAAAGATTAACAACAATAAAACATAACTTATGTTATACTGACTTGTTGCTTGAAACTCGTACAATTTGTGGTCACGAAATTTACTGTTCTTGTCCTGAAAAAGAGTACTTCAACTCCTCAATCTTCCCTAAATTTGTAATCGGAATTTCTGAACTCAACGCATTCACGTCAAGCTTTTTTGGTACATCATTCCTCTGAATTCTGTGACCGTTGTGATCCACCACACAAGCACATGCCATCTTTCATTGCTCACCCTGTCTAGTACACTGTACACGTCCGCGATTTAATTATCAACACTTGTATTGCTAGAGATCGGTCATAAGTCGTCTAANTGCCGTCCCATTCATGAATGGAACATATGTGCCAAATTTCATGAACGTATGTCAAAGGGTTTTGGAGATAGAGCAGCGGACGCCGGACGCCAGACGCCGCTCGCACGGCACAGAGATGACGGCATAATGCGCCCACATATAAATATGTGGGCGCATAAAAATCTTAGCTTTCTCCTTCAAAAAGAACTTACAACAAAACTATGATTGTACATACCATCTGTAGCATCCGCTGTCATTCGTAAAACGTTTTCATCCAAACTCAGGAAACGGTGCACATGGGCTGCAGCCTAAATGGGAAAGTTGTGCAAAGTGAATCAGCGTACATTTTTGTCAAAAGCCGTACACCAGGTCGCAGCCAAGACCATTGAGATTGGTGAATGCGATGCTCTATCTATAGACACAATTGAAACACTGAAACTACCATCAATTCTACCTTCACACGTACTCAGACACAATAGCTTCACAAACCACTTTTAATGAACTGTGTGTCTGTAAATATTGCGGTTATTAACGTTTTAGCTACCAATGGGTGTACGATCTTTGATTAAGTAGGTCACTGGGGTTCATTTCACTCTAGTTAAGACCACAAAGGATGACTATAGCTTTGGCAAGGACGTAATGATTCGGTAGAGTTTGTTGAACAGGGTTGCATAGTGCTTGGTCTCAACTTGACGATCATATGTGATAACTTGCAGTGATGATACAACAACTATCCAATTACCATTTTCAACCACACATCAATAAATAAATATCATCAAAACCTTAGAAATCATTTTCATGATGCACACAAAAATCATCGTCAAATAGACAATATATGATTTGTATGCCAGTTTCTTAAGAAAAACAAATTCAATGATGAAACATAACCTGTGAATTGCAAAAATTATCTCTTAAAGCAAAATTCAAAAAACCCTGTTGTCACAAGCACAATTCCTGTCATTTCTCNCAACAGGACAATGTGTGTTTACCTGTTCATAATCTTCATTCTGCAGTGCACTCTGAACACCATCAGTGCAGAACTTGAGATCTAAAATGTCTTCCACTCTCTGCATACACGAAGTCACACGACTCTGCAGCGAATAGAAACAAGCCACAACTTTAAAGCTGCTGGTTCCTTCAAAGAAACTAACATTTCATTTCGACATTTACCCCTATAAAATTACGTCAATTTATACCCAACTCAGATGAGACATGGTTTTGGGGCTTGGAAAAAAGCAATTCATTATTATTTGGGATCATGCTCATAAAATGACTCGTCGTGACAAGCTTAAGTGTAAAAGCCTAGTTTTAAGCCATGACAAACTCATCGCCATTTATTTTGCACACGACAAACTGTCAGTAAATGAATCTTACCGTATTCGCCGTAATAACCGCCCAGGGCGCTTAGAAAAGTTCGGTTCAAGGGGGGCGCTTATTATAACCCAAGGCGGTTGAAACCCGGTCTCCGAAACGGGTGAAATTGGAAGCTAAGATTCATCAAATTTACATTCTCTTACGTATCTGTAATCTATGAAAGACTTCCAACAAAACTGTGGTGCATTGCTATCAAACTTTGCTGCTAAATAACGATCATTTTACAGAAAATCGTGCTGAAATCCCAGGGCGAAAACTCGCCGACTGACTGCCTCAAAATCGCCGTCTTCGATATAGCGACTTCAATGCTTGAATAAAAATAGTTTCGACTCAAGCAAATTACCTGAAATCCTCAATAAGTTTTCTAAGTAGCGTCCCTATGACTTTTCAGTTCCCGTGAAGTTTGGATTTACGGCAGTTTTAAGTACAAATCTGCGCAACATCATGCCATCTACATGTATGATCGGCAACATGGCGAGAAAATGTCTGGACGAACACACATGTTGTTGTCACGTGACGTTTGTTTTGAAGTTCGTCTGCGAGTAAGCGAGCGCGTGCGTGTAACCAGAGTTCATTTGCCAAAGCAGAGACCGTCTTTTAGCCAGAGCCACGCAATCTAACGAGCTAGATGTGCATTGTGTCTAAAGAAATTTGCACAAGCAGTAGGCCTAAACCAGTGCGTGTTTCATTCAGCACTTGCAGGTCTCGTGCTAAAAACGTTCGACATTTGTTTCGGTAAGGCCCATATTAGTCGCCGTGTAGCTGGATGCCTACGTAACTGTCTGACAGTTATTTTTCGGTGTAAGGGTGTGTAAGCATTCGCTGTCAGTTGTCATTTTATTGGATATTCGGCTTAAAAACACCAATTATGGTTAATCAAACAATCCATATAAAAAATAGCGCAAACATGTTTTATAGTATTAGAAATTGTCGGAAATTAGGGCCAATATTCATTTCTTACCGATGCTATGCTACCCATTTCATGAATGGATAGTTCCCGACTAATGTCTTTGATGACAGCTAGGTTCATATATGTAGCGCGCGCTTTCTGGCC
>NMRA01000248.1:266006-289663 GCA_002633005.1 Phoronis australis
ACCGAGTTATTTTTATTCATGAGACAGTCGATGTGTACTGTAAGGTCAGACCATAGTGGGACACGGTCGTCGCGAAGGTAGCAACGCTGTTGCGTTCTTTTTGAAGCGCTGTGTTACTTTGAAGTGTATAGTCACGGCTAATATACAAACGTAGCAGTGCCGCTGGTGGTCTGGAAGACCTTTTTTGATAAATTGAAGACGTTACTGTAGCCAAGTTTTAGGACTGAAGGTACGTCATGGACTGGGCGCTTATTCCAGCAAAGTCTGCAAACGCGTGGGGGGGCGCTTATAGGGGCATGGGCGGTTATTACGGCGAATACGGTATATCATATCTTTAACCGATAGGCTGGGACTGGACCTTTTGTGCGGGCCTGCAAGAGCAGACATTCATGAGTAGTTTATTAAATAAATCGTTAATTGGTCACTAATTAGTAAGAGTCTTAATTAATGACAAGGATTTTTATGTTTCAACGTAGAAAATAAATCTGAAACTAAATAAGGCAATCCAGATCCTCTCAAGGATACTATTGTTTCACGAAATGTAGAATATAAATAGGCAAATAAAACAACAAGAATGGATCAACTGAAATTTTCGAATGTAATAACGTCCTTTGTCAACAGAAACAGAAATAAAGTAAAATCAAACACTACATGACAATTGACATTTAAGATATGGTGTAATGAATATGATACAGTTTTGCGTAAAAAATTCAATGATATAATTTAAGAAGTTTTTATGTTCAATACATGAGGTTCTAGTGTATTGAGCTTGTCTATCCAATATTGTTCTAAATACACTAGAACCTTATGGATTGAACATAAATTTTTGGATTTTTGGGACTTAAGATGCCACTTTCCTTCAATGGTTGGTGACTTATAATAAAATTACAGTCTTTTCGATAGCATCGCTTGTGCAGGAGGAAGCCCTCCGTGTGCTTTTCCTGATAATCTAAAACGAATACTCAATACTCCAAAAACATAACTTTGACGGAAAATTTAGAACAATAAGAAAAAAAAATAGGAAATATTAGGAATTTCAGAAAAAGTAGGAAAAGTAGGAACAGGCCAAAAGAGAAAGAAAAATTATGAACGCTTGAAAGCCTGTATTATAGCATGTTCCGCTGCCTCAGCATAATAGGTGATGATGATGAGACAACAATGGCCATACTTCATATGAAGATGAAGAATTAATAAGTAATAAAAATAATTCTTCAAGACCAAAACTAGCATTGCACATACATTTTACACCAAGCAGATAGTTAAATTTTGTCTTGCCAAATCTTTGAAAAGCTACAAAATATTCATAACTGTTGGTTACCCATAAAACTGAAAATAACAAGCCAAAACTAGGGTAAAATTTATAAATTACACAGAAAAAAATCCCTAGCACTGTTCGAAACAAATACATAAACAACTGATAAGCATTGACAAATAGAAGTAACACGAACAAGAACATGAACCTCATGCCCCCCAAGGTCGCGCCTCACGTCGCGTCGCACACGACTAGTACACTCGGAAACCCTATAGTCGTCCGCCTAAGCATAAAACCGGCTTGTTGTCTTACTCACCCAATTATTCCACTTCAAAGTTATGATCTGGATAGGACTTGATTTAACTCTCACAAATATATAATATTCGTTGATTCAAACGTTTTCTTTTACTTAAGCCGAGTTGTTCAACTGTGCATTGGTTTTCGGCAGCCATTTTATNACAAAAACATGCATAAATTTCTCAAACATTGTCCGATTTTGATGATTCTTTTTTATCTGCGCAACTAAATAACTCTTTGCATTTGAGATTCAGTTGCCATTTAGTAAGTGACCAAAAATTTTTATTTTAGACCGTAACACAGTCAACTCTCGAATATGGACCTTGATTGTGATTTAGCCGTCAACGTCACTAACCGCAGCGCCACTAAACGTTAATTCAGAATATTTTTACAGTCATGGCGGAATATCTGGCGTCTATTTTTGGAACAGAAAAAGACAAGTAAGCATGTTTAGAAATAATCGTTTTTACTGTCCGTGAATATGTAAATTTCAGTTAAATGTAATGGCATACTAGCAAGAAATTAACGCTGTGTGACAATTCACGCTTTTGTGAACCATTTTCAGTTTGGATTCACTCGGCTGCTCGAGTTCTGACTTGGAATCCTGCTTAATCTCAAGATCGGGTATGTGTGAACTTGGAATAGCTGAGGAAACTTCACACTTTCGCTTGAATAATCACGTTCCCGTTCATAAGTATTGGCACTGCTAAAAATAAGTGATCTTGAGGTCAATAATTATAAAAATTCTTTGCAGTGAACAAAAAGATATACACTCCGAAACCCTATAGTCGTCCGCCTAAGCATAAAACCGGTTTGTTGTCTTACTCACCCAATTATTCCACTTCAAAGTTATGATCTGAATAGGACTTGATTTAACTCTCACGAATATATAGTATTCGTTGATTCAAACGTTTTCTTTTACTTAAGCCGAGTTGTTCAACTGTGCATTGCTTTTCGGCAGCCATTTTATAATGACACCTATGGTCGTCATGTGCTGCCGCCTTTTGAAAGGACAGAAAACCACACAGAAAAAGGCCAAGAAAATAGTGGAAAGTGGTTTACAGTAACTCCACTTCAACCACAAACTGTTTTACTGGTATGATATCGATTTTTAAATCGATTAAAATTGATTTAGAATTTCAGTTCTGGAAAATAAATCACAATTGTTTTATTCCAGGCAGACCTTACTTATTTTGTATTTTTGACCTCTTTATTTGACTTTTTGCTCTTGTTGTTCTTAACATCACTTGTCTCTGCTGTCCTTCTTTTTCTTTTCAGTTTCTCTTCATTCTCTGTTAACACCTTGTCAGCCAAAACAGGACTGTAAGCCTTTGAGACTTGGTCGGCTGAAGTTGATCATTGAACCTCGATACAATTGTTCTAATAAATTACCCATAATTGTATTGTTTGATTTTTTGTCATCTTTAACAGGCTTCTGCATTCATAAATAAATAAATAAATACCCAAGTTGCATTTGAATTTTATTGCTCAATTTCTTCTTTTATGTCATGCTGTGTTGTATGTAACAAATGCAATATAGTGAAATAAAGTCAATGTTTTACTTTATTGGTGGCCATTNCTTTAACAGGCTTCTGCATTCATAAATAAATAAATAAATACCCAAGCTGCATTTGAATTTTATTGCTCAATCTCTTTTTTTATTTTTGATTATGTCATGCTGTGTTGTATGTAACAAATGCAATATAGTGAAATAAAGTCAATGTTTTACTTTATTGGTGGCCATTCTCTAGCAATTCAAGTATTTTAATTTTCTTCAAAATGCTTTAGGTGCATTCCACGGTATTGGTTTTGTTACAGATGTGACATTCAGACACTTTAAATTTCAATATAAAAGTAGTGAAGCATCACAGTGGTAAGAAATTCTAAGTACACATTACACACTTGATGGAAGCACTTCAGGTATCAAGAGTTTTTAATTCTGCACATTATAAGTGTACTAAAATTTACTTTTAATTAGTGTTACAGATGTGACCGAAAATGCCATGGTTAATGTGCTAATGGTGGTTTGTCTAAAAACTCTGTTCTGTCTTTCATATTATGGAACTAGTTTCCCTATAGATAATTTAACTATTTATTTAGCTATAACATGAAGAAAAGGTTTTTGAACTAAAATCAAGTCTTTGTATAATTATGAGCAATTTAAAAAAACCATGTNTATAGATAATTTAACTATTTATTTGGCTATAACACGAAGAAAAGATTTTTGAACTAAAATCAAGTCTTTGCATAATAATGAGCAATTTAAAAAACATGTGCGTTACAGATGTGACTGTTACAGATGTGACTATACCAAGTAAGTCCTTAAACCACCTTGAAAAAGTTGAGTTTAGTAACAGGAGCAAATCAGGTACAACTAACTAACTAAGGTCAACAAAAACACTCATACACGTAACATTACAAAGTGATGTGTAATGCTGACCTGACGTACTGATCTTAAGTCTAAAGATTAAATGTTCGTTTAGGCTGTGACAGTTGCTTATCCTGGCAAATTATGCTGAGCAGTGATCGATATGCAGAGCAGCGAGTTTCTCGAATATTTGGTCCAAGTCAATCCATGTGGTGTAGTCTTGTGCTGGTAAACTGAATGCAGTCTTGTTACTATCTGTTGCTCTCATGACACCGACTTCGATACTATCTCTTTCAACCATCATGGTTTGTGCAACGTATGAGCTCCTAGGACGCAATTGTTCCATTGAAATTATAATCCTAGTGTAAAACAATTTATCCCGGAGTCAAAACAGCTAACCAGCCCAAAAAAACACAAACCTAGACTTTTAAAACACGAACCCCAGTGATCGAACAGGGAACTTAGGCAATTTTTCAAATTTTCTAATTCAACGTGGATAGCCTCACACTGAGCATTTTCAAGTATTTTCCATTTGTTTTCTGCATTTGTTAAAGATTGACAACAATAAAACATAACTTATGTTATATTGCCTTGTTGCTTGAAACTCGTACAATTTGTGGTCACCAAATTTACTGTTCTTGTCCTCAAAAAGAGTACTTCAACTCCTCAATGTTCCCTAAATTTGTAATCGGAATTTCTGAACTCAACGCATTCACGTCAAGCTTTTATGGTACATCATTCCTCTGAATTCTGTGACCGTTGTGGCGTCCACCACACAAGCACATGCCATCTTTCATTGCTCACCTTGTCTAGTACACTGTACACGTCCGCAATTTAATTATCAACACTTGTATTGCTAGAGATCGGTCATAAGTCGTCTAAAACAACATATCACATCAACTATTTAAAATAGGAAGATTTATCGTTTCATCAAAATGTGAAATTGATACACCTCGTATGAACACAGAGCCCTTTAAAGGTACTAAGGCACTATTTTCTTGTGACAAACAATGTTGGAAAGCAAGTAGGGAGTGGTGTTTCGGCCATTGGTGTCTTGTCTGATCCCCAGGGTTTCTGTTTTAGAGGTCGGGGTTTGTGTTTTTCGGGCTGGTTAGCTGCTTTGAAGGTGCTGTAAAACATTTTTGACTCTGGGATATCTGCTTTACACCATAATTCCAGTTTTGATGAACACCTTGCTTGAAACGAATACCTCTGAATTCAACAATCACATAATCACTGACCGAAAAAAACACTGATCAGAGCCTCTGATGAAGGATATGTCTCTGGTGTGAATTGGGCGGATATCAGCTGGTGCTTCGGGTGAAGTTTGTGGATTTTCAGCTAGTGGCTGTGGTGAATGAGGGGGGCTTTCAGTGCATATATTCTTCACCACAGTGTTTGTCAACATTAGCCTTGAACTATCGCTAAATGGGGAGTTCTTGGCTCAGTGGTTTCAACAATTCTTCATAAATATTTGTAACATACTGTTACAGATGTGACTTAAAATGTTTTTTTGATTTTTTGGAAAAGGATTGAGATACCCTTGAGAAATTTTGCTCAATTATGTTGATTAGGGTGAATAAAGAGGAAATTAAATTGTGTTAAAATTGATTCACTTTTTTCCTAAAATCAAAACTTTTGTTACTTAAATGTTACAGATGTGACTTTTACTAATTTAAAAGTTTAATTGGAAATACTAATTATCAAAAAATCAGGTAGTTTCAACTGTCAGTATACTTCTTGTGTAGTAAATGATATATTAAAACAATTTTGGCATCAATTTCTTCACGTGTGTAGAAAAAATTATGAAAAAAGTTATGTCACATCTGTAACACACAATTTTACAAATAAGAGATAAACCTTCCGATAAAAGCAAAATTTCTAAGACTAACAGAAAATGGACCTGCAGACAACAAAATTCAATGATTAAACTAAGTGTAAACATCAAAAATGAAAGTTTAATGGGAGATTTGAAATTTTTAAGTCCATGGCACAAATACCGAGGAATGCACCTGTTCCGAAACTAAGAAAGCGTGTGACCTCCTTTTACAAACCACATTGAGAACATTTTCGTGTCTCTCATTGAATTTTTGTTGGCAAGGCAAAGAATTTCACAACACACATCCACGGGTATTTATCAAATTTTCTCACGTCGGGTGTTGCAACCCACAGCACAGCATTGGAAAGATGGATACAGTAATGCAACCGAGCTGTGAAACTGCATGGCACAAAAACGAAGCAATTGTGCCTGATGGATGCTTACTGCATTGTGGGTAAATTCAGTGATATTTGAGTGTCGTTGTGTAATTCAGGATGGCCCTATTATCCAATTTTTCTTTACAAAGCTGTTTAACTTGAAAACAAATGTATAGCAATGAGCGTGAGCATGTTTCTTACCTTCATGTTATAAACAGAAAAATACTTTATGACACCATCAATTAATGAAATTGCCTTGTTTCATTTCATAACCCTAGCAAAGTACACAAGTTCAATCATGTTTCACAAACAGATGCAGGGATATTCCTGGACAGCATCGTTGCACCATAAGTGCATCAAAAATAAGAAGGCGCAAGTACATTGCAGCAGTGCGCAAAAGCTTGCTTTCTAATAGTGACAATCACCCACAAAGATGGAATAATTGAAATACACCCTGAGCGTTGAAAATGTGTATTCCTAACAGTCTAACACATCAAATATCGACTTAAATCTAAATGCCCTTTCCAAACATGTAGCGTCCGTAGATCTCTCTAAACATGTTAACTAACTGTTACTCAGTGTTTTATCTTATGAAATCTGCTTCTGGACCCACTACTAGGAATACATCGACTAAGTCAATCTGAAGATAGTTTGTAAACGTCCACGCTGACGACGTCCGCCATTTTGAATTAGTTGTAGAATTTCAAATAATGGAAAGAAAGTCATGTGGGATAGAGTATGCCTGTCTTCTGACAGCCTTGATCTGTAAGAACTGTGACTTCATCATTACGCTGCCAGTAGCCTTTGGAGAAATCTTGGCACCAAAAAGCGATTGAAAAGGAACAAAGAACTCACCTCACAATGCCCGCCAACCGCGTTGCAACCGCTCTAGTAACCGCTCAAACCTGATGCACTTTAGGCGACATCTGCCGGACACCACAACACTGAGCGCAGCTGGAGCCAAGGAGTGCCAGTAAGGTACTTTGCTGGAGCACCGCGGGACTGGACCCGCACACGCTGTTTTCACTGTCGGCGCAAACGCAGGTCTCAAGACACTCGACTCTCAAAGTAATCTCAATATGGATTTCACATCGGCCATTTCACTACTCATGAGACATTTCACTGGGCGGCACGGAGCAGTGGAGGGGGCTGTCATGATAGCCGCCGGGATCATCGAAACAAGTAACCGAAACAAGGCACTCTTTCGCATAATATGCAGCTGATATGTAATGCAGTGTCAAATGTCACTGGAGAGCCAGCCAAGTTAGAGCTATCCAGTACTCTGATTTTCTCAAACAGTACTTGAAGATACCATAGGCCTAGTGGGGGCTCAGCGAAGTGGACTTCCATTACCTGGAAGGCTATTTAAGTGAAACAGGCCTATCCTCTTAATTTAATCATTGCACAAGGCTTTCAGTCCTGCACGCTGAAAACCAACATTCGAGGTTTTGCAAATCACAGGTGAATTCCTGCTCCTCATTGTCATCTTCATCACCACCATGAGTCGGAGACAAAAAAATCAGTACCGGTTCCTCTACAGATAGATTTTCTTTGTTAAATAAAGTCGGTCTGCGGCTTTTTTAAAAACAGTGTAAAGATGATATCAGTATGTGCTTTAAGCATTTGCGCACCCAGGGAGGGGGGGAACTCGGGGGCTCAAAGGACCCCTCCCCCCATTTGGTGAGGTGAGCAAAAATTCACCTCAGAGAAACAAACACTCCGAAAAAGGCGTACCCACATTCTCAAAAGTTCGAACCACCTTCCATTTTATAATCTGTGAGGTTTGATATGGTTAAATGTTTTAGTCAATTGGATTCCACCAGCCACTATGTACATGCATGTGCATTCGTGTACATATTAATTCTAACGCGCGTGTTAAGGTTTCGGCACTTTCGGGATTTTTTTGTTGTCAGCACTATTTGTTATAGCAAAGTTAATGTGGCCAAATACTTTCTATACATCGTGTAGTCGTTTGGTTTTAGCTCATTTGAGCTTTTGAAGACGACCCATGGGCCTGTGTGATGCTTTACGAGCGAGGATTCTTACGCGCACTGGGTCACTTGGTAATGTTTACAGTGCAATAACATTTGGAGATTCAAAGGAACACTTACACATACAGCACAAGATCTGGTGGGAGCCTATATAACGGTAACGGCGCACGGCGGAGCACATACGCGGTGTTGAGAAACAGACGATTGAAAAGAAGAAGTTTAGCAGAGAAATATGTGAAAGCTAGAAGGCGTAAGATGAATGGGAAAATAACTATCAAATACCAATGATATATTTCAACATGTCGATTAAAAGTGAATCGAAACGCCTTAGGTGTTTTAAACGTTTGGCTTAATCTTCGACTTCTCATTAAGAAGTTGTATTCCAAATTCAAAACAGCTGTATGAAAAAAGTTTAATAATAATGATGGCGCCATCTCTTCTCATCCAGAGTGCACGCGTACTGTACACTACATATTATTTGAGTTTATCATGGAATTCTGTTTTTTCAGATTTCTCGTAGATGCACTCTTCTAAGCCCCGTGGCACGCCACGAAATGGAGGAGAATGCGCTAAAGTAAAATGCGTCATAGCACTTTGCTTTTTTGTAAACTGAAGTCAGCATCAAACGACAAAACACGGTTTGATCAATGGCCGGAAAGCCACCAATTCAAAACAGTACGGTGAGAAATCACTTGTTCGCTAATACTCTCGTCACATCGGAGGTGCGGTGCCACTGATGTGCTTGTACGGCATAAACCGCAGTGACACCGCCATGATCGCCGCGGTTCCGCAGCGGTTCCGCAGCGGTTCCGCCACTGATCGCCGTAGCACCGCGGAAAACTACCAAAACCGCGAACCTTCGCTGTGGCACGACATCACCGCCGTGCTTCCACAGTACAACCGAGGTGCAATCGCCGAAAACGTAGACTCAGGCGACCCTACGGCGATCCCATGGCGAACACATGTGTGACGGGTAGGGGAAAACCGTACACTACCGGCGTTGTCACTACGGTTATGGCGTTTTGGCCAAAAACGGTAGTGGCACCGTGCCTCTGGTGTGACAGGGGTATAAAATGCCAAAGAACTGTACTTACTACATGGATATTTAACTCCTATATATACAACTTTCCGAAGGCTCTGTTTTTAGAACTCTAACAAATTTGGCCCGAGATACACTGAACGCAGCATATCATCGACTGCATAAAGTCTGTTTTAAAGAAGTTTGAAGGGGTGAGATGGTTTCATTTAACTGTCAGGTTTTTAAACTCATCCGGCCATCTGATGCGTCTACACAGATAATGTAAGATGATTGGCAGATCAAATGTTAGCTTATATTGTACCGTCGAAGCAGTTCTTATGAAAGGGATGGATAACATTTTTGAATGCATTGGACACAAGGTAAATTTAAAGACGAGCGCACACACTGTATAACTAAAAACGTGCTATTTGTATAAATAGACCAACCGAGTTTAATCCACGCAAGCTTGAAAACGACAATTTTGAGCCTAAAGTACTGCATTGACTGATATGCGAGATTTTCTCAATGATTGCCTCATTTTCATTTTTACGAATTTGTATTATTAGGGTCTGTATGTTTATTTAGGGGCTCTGAAAAAGCATGGGCTACTCGTGACCTTTCCAATTTTTGAAATCTAGAATTCAAATAGATGCATTCTTGTACATTATTGTAACTCTATGTGACGGACGCAACTCATGATACGTAGGTTGAATTTTCTTCTTAAATTGTTGCAAAACTATTCCATGATCAATTTTTCACGTTGATGGACATCACGTCGACTATTGTTCTATCCATATACGAGATATGTCTAATTTTTCTTTAGAATTTATTTATTAGAATTTATAATCCGGAACATGTGAAGCGTAGCTACTTAGGAAAGAGTATCCGTTCTTTAAGTTACATAGTTGATTTTGAAATGGCTTTCATACCAGCAGGTGTAGCCATTTGGCACAGTTTTGACTGTCATACAATTTCGGCCTCACCCATGTATGAGATAAGTAGCTAACGTGTCATGAGAATTCATTTAATCAAGAATTGTGAAAAATAGCTACACATAGAACAGTATCCTGCCTGCTTTAAGTAGCATACATGCAGGTAATTCGAAAAAGGCTTTCTTTGCAGGAGGTGTGGCCATTTGGCACAGTTTTGACTGTCATACAATTTCGGTGTCACCGATATGCATGTATGAGACATGTAGCTAATATGTCATGGGAATTCATTTAATCAGGAACTGTGGAAAATAGCTACTCAGAGAACAGTATCATGCGTGCTTTAAGTAGCGTACCCTCTCATCCTATCGCCTCCACCTTCGCTCCCCAACCCCCTCCCCGTTCTCCGGATACCGCCATATGTGTACCGGACCTCCACGTCCGCCATAGGAGTGGGTGCGCAATCCCAGAGATGCACCCATCAGGATTTGAGTAACCGTGAACCAACAACGTTTCATGCGTAGCAGGGAGCTGTCTCAAATAGCTGTAGCTGATATTTAACATTGTGAAAATACGAAATTCCATGAGTTAAAGCTAGTCGCTGGCCAGCTGAGCTTGAGACGGGTAGCTTACTTCGTACCTATCCGTCTGCGATGGCTCTGTCAACATTCGTTTTATTGTGATGCAGTTTACAGAAAATTTCATTTTCTTATTGTCATTGTTTAGAGGAATTTTTTGAAAAGGTGAAATCCCTGGTATAGTGCATTTGGTGCCAATTCAGAATCCCTTGTTGGAACACGGCCACTAGTCCAGCTTCTGGTGGGTGGGAAATGTGATAAAGAGTGTGTCCCAAAAATGTAGTACTACACACTACATCGACTGGAGATCAAATTCAGTTCCCGTGGATCATTAAGATTCTGTGTTGGCTTACTGCATGGTTGCACCTTATTTTTACGTGCTCCTTTTGTGTAGTATGCAAGCAAACGATTCAGTTTTGAAGAACAAAAATTCAATACGCAATAGTACTGGAAACTAAATACATCGAGGAAGTGCAAACACAACCTTTTCCAAGTTAATGAGTAATAAGTTTAATTTAATTATTAGGACTGAAACTTCGTTTCTGATCTACAGTTACTGAATTTAAATCACTGATCTAGTTCCTATGCTCAACAATGTAATGTCATTTGATTTGTTAGAACATTTTGGGACACTTTGTAGAGCTGTCTTACATTCGTCAATATCCTTGAGACTGATTTCAGATAGACAAAATAGTTTGGTACACTTTGCCATTTGGGGATCTGACGATAGGTCAAATTTTCCCTGCAACTAAGTTTCGTGAAGCATCGTAATGTCTTATATTAGACTGTAATTGCCAAAAATCATCTATCAATCAGCGCTTTTCCTACAAAAACATGTAAATCAGAAATTACCGTAACCGTAACACTCGATTCCACGAGCAATACGTTTACCTCGAATGAACGAATTAATTCCTTTTTGATCTCGTGTTTGTGAGGTTAAACGACAAATCTCGTAGTCCTACCAGTCCTACGTAAAAAGCAATTTATTGTAAGTACATTTTTGTTACTGTCCGAGTTTCATCAACTGAAAGTCTTTAAGAGTTATTTTGGATATGCAAAAATTGTCTAATTAATGTACTTTACTATTTGGGAATCGGATTGTTGTGTTTTCCAACTTCAGATTGCACTGAACTAAATTTACTGAAACATCATCAATTCTTACAAGATTAGTTTCTAATTGTCAAAACTAATCTATGAATCCATCTATTTTCGTAGATATATAAACATGTAAATCAAAAAGCTACGAATTTGTATATCAAAACGGAATGTTATAGGCAATTTACGCAGGCAAGCTTGCAGATTTTTGACAGATAACCAGGGGAATATGGGAGACAGGGCATACGTATTAAGGTGTATGTTTGCTCATTTTAAAGGTATGGTTCACAAGTTAAACTGGAAGTCCAAAAATGTTGAAGTATTTGCTTATGATTGCAAGTACTTTGACTACTCCCTTTCGACATGTACACTGTCATCACAAATCGTAGCCCCGACAGTCTTCCGACACCTGCTAACTCCTTACAAGCATTACTCCCAGTTAAGATCTTAGAAATACTATTCGTGTGATACTATAGGAAAGTATCATTATTCTATAACCATAAGAAATAGTCCTTCTGTTTATATTAACAAATAGTGGTCTTCAGTTCTCCAACATTCAGTACCTTTTCAAAAGCGGTCAAGCTTATTCTATTTTTTACATTTTTGGTTGTTTGAGTCGAATGTCGGGTACTGCTGTGATGTGCACGAATGTATTTGATGAGTTTGGAATCACAACTTCTCATGAATACTTGATAGTGACAGGTTTGCATGAATAGATGGACAAGGGGACTATAGCCCCGAAAACCCATCGAGAGAGGGTTCCCTTAAGATGGAAGGCTAAACATCACTGTGCTTGGAAAAGAGTGGCAGTTCATTCCATCATCGTGTGACCCTGCGAACTGACATTCCTCAAACTGAGAGCCGGTTGTAGGGTTTCACAAAAAAACAGGAAAATAGAGTCGTGAAACCCATTCTAACATTGGTCCCTCTCTCCGTGACCGGCCACTTAAGAATTTGTCAATGAAACACGAAAAGGGTGGCCACTAGAATGTCGTCAATGGCACCCTTCAAAAATTAGGCCCGATGTATATGGTTGGGCCCCTAAATATGAAAATATCAATAATTTCAATTTTCAGGAAATGCGCCGTAATTGATATTTTCCGTCAAGTCATCAACTTTTCTCATGTTATATACAATTTCGAGAAAAATTAGAGCTACAGCTGTCTCAGTTATCTGTGCCAAAGAAGGGCCTCTGAAAAAAATAGTTTTGCATTCTGAAAATTCCCTTATTGAATATAAAATTTTCTCGATTTTTCGGAAAACACGTGTGAATGATTAAGAGCACGTATTCAAGTGCGTTTAAACGACCAATGTTGCAAAAACGGAGATCTGGGTTGTCAAATGTTTTCTTGGACTTTCTTTCCTATTATTATTCGCTGTTTTTCTTTTCTCGTCTGTCCCCGACCCCAAGTCTATGTCTATAGCCACGGTTGAGCCTTGACCCCTGCAAAATTTTGGGGGGCATATGCCCCCGCACCTCAGCCGCCCCCCGCTTCCTACGGCCTTTTACTGAGAAAACAGTATACGGCGTGCTTTATGTGATGTAGGTATGTTTTGCAAGGGTTTTCATTTTGGCAGTTGTGGCCAGTTTTCATTTTTGAAACTCATATAATGTCGCACCCCACCGATATATGAGACATGTAGCTATATAATGTGTTATGGGAATTAATTTAAACAGGAATTGTGAAACACATCTACTTACAGAATAATATCCGGCCTGAGTAATGTGGCGTGGGTTTTTGAAAGGGCTTTCATTCCAGCAGGTGTCGCCATTTGGCACAATTTTGACTGCCATAAAATTTTGGCCTGACAGATATATGAGATATGAAGCTAATATGTCACGGGAATTCATTTCATCGCGAATTGTGGAAAATAGCTGCTCAGAGAACAGTATCATGCGTGCTTTAAGTAGCGCACATGCAGGTAATTTGAAAAAGAATTTCACTGTAGGAGGTGTAGCCACTTGGTACAGTTTTGACTGCCGTACAATTTCGTCTCCACCAATATATGAGACATGTAGCTAATGTATCAAAGGAACTCATTTAATCAGGAATTGTCAAATATGGCCACTGACCCAGGCTCGTCAAGTTAAGCCAGAAATTATTGGGGTGGGGGGAGCACAAATCAATTCGACTTAGGCAAATTACCCCACTCCTTAATCCTATCGCCTCCGCCTCCGTCCCCCAACCCCACCTCCATCCCCCAACCCCACCTCAGTCCCCCAACCCCATCTCCCCCACATTCTACGGATACCACCATACACCCTGTATGTGTACCGAACATATGCGTCCGCAATTGGAGTGGGGGTGCTATCAAGTAGATGCAGCCATCAGGATTTGAGTAACCGGCGTGAACCAACAACGTTTCATGGGTAGCAGGAAGCTGTCTCAAAGAGCTGTACCTGATATTTATCAGAGTTAAAGTACGAAATTTCATGAATTAAAGCTATTCGCTGGTCACCTCAGTTTGAGACGGGTAGCTTATCTCGTACATGTCAAGCGGTTTTCTTAAATATTCTTTCTTATCCTTATTAGCAGTTTTACTTTACTCGGTTGTCCTCTACCCCACGTCTATGTCTGTAGCCACGGGTTAACCCTGACCCCTAAAGAAAATTTGAGAGTCATATGCCCCCAGCCGTCCCCCCCGCTTCCCACGGACCTGTACTCAGAGAACAGTATCCTGCATGGGTTATTTGACGTAGGTAAGATTTGCAGGAGGTGTGGCCATTTGGCACAGTTTTGATTGTCATACAATTTGGCCTCACGATATATGAGACATGTAGCTAATGTGCCATGGTAATTCTTTTAATTATGATTTGTGAAACATAGCTACTCAGAAAAAAGTATCATGCGTGCTTTAAGTAGCGTACATATAGGAATTTGAAAAAGTCTTTCATTGCAGGAGGTGTAGCCATTTGGCACAGTTTTGACTGTCATACAATTTCGGCCTCACTGATATATGAGATATGTAGCTAATGGGAATTCATTTAATCAGAAATTGTGGAAAATAGCTGCTCAGAGAACAGTATCATGCGTACTTTAAGTAGTGCACATGCAGGTAATTTGAAAAAGAATTTCATTGTAGGAGGTGTAGCCACTTGGCACGGTTTTGACTGCCGTACAATTTCTTTTCCACCGTTATGTGAGACATGTAGCTAATGTATCAGAGGAACTCATTTAATCAGAAATCGTCAAATATGGCCACTGACCCAGGCTCGTCAAGTTAAGCCAAAAATTATTGGGGTGGGGGGAGCACAAATCAATTCGACTTAGGCAAATTTCCCTCCCCCTTCATCCTATCGCCTCCACCTCCGCCACCCAATCGCACTTCCCCCACATTCTCCGGATACCGCCCTATGTGTACCGAACATATGCGTCCGCCATTGGAGTGGGGTGCTATCCCGTAGATGCAGCCATCAGGATTTGAGTAACCGGCGTGAACCAACAACGTTTCATGGGTAGCAGGAAGCTGTCTCAAATAGCTGTACCTGATATTTATCAGAGTTAAAATACGAAATTCCATGAATTAAAGCTATAATTGCTGGTCACCTCAGTTTGAGACGGGTAGCTTATCTCGTACATGTCAAACGGTTTTCTTGAATATTCTTTCTTATCCTTTATTAGCAGTTTTTCTTTACTCGGCTGTCCTCGACCCCACGTCTAGGTCTGTTGCCACGGTTTAAACCTGACCCCTAAAAAAATTTGAGAGTCATGTGCCCCCAGCCCTCCCCCCGCTTCCTACGGACCTGTACTCAGAGGACAGTATCCGGCATGGGTTATTTGACGTAGGTAAGATTTGCAGGTGTGGCCATTTGGCACAGTTTTGACTGCCATACAATTTGGCTTCACGATATATGAGACATGTAGCTAATGTGCCATGGGAATTCTTTTATCATGAATTGTGAAATATAGCTACTCAGAAAAAAGTATCATGCGTGCTTGAAGTAGCGTACATATAAGTAATTCGAAAAAGTCTTTCATTGCAGGGGGTGTAGCCACTTGGCACAGTTTTGACTGTCATACAATTTCGGCCTCACTGATATATGAGACATGTAGCTAATGGGAATTCATTTAATCAGGAATTGTGGAAAATAGCAGCTCAGAGAAGAGTATAAAACGTGCTTTAAACAGCGCACATGCAGGTAATTTGAAAAAGAATTTCATTGTAGGAGGTGTAGCCACTTTGCACAGTTTTGATTGCCGTACAATTTCGTCTCCACCAATATATGAGACATGTAGCTAATGTATCAAAGGAACTCATTTAATCAGGAATTGTCAAATATGGCCACTGACCCAGGCTCGTCAAGTTAAGCCCAATATTTTTGGGGTGGGGGGAGCACAAATCAATTCGACTTAGGCAAATTACCCTACCCCTTCATCCTATCGCCTCCACCTCCGCCCCCGAATCCCACTTCCCCCACATTCTCCGGATACCGCCATATGTGTACCGAACATATTCGTCCGCCATTGGGTGGGGTGCTATCCCGTAGATGAAGCCATCAGGATTTGAGTAACCGGCGTGAACCAACAACGTTTCATGGGTAGCAGGAAGCTGTCTCAAATAGCTGTACCTGATATTTATCAGTCAGATGTTAAAATACGAAATTCCATGAATTAAAGCTATTTGCTGGTCACCTTAGTTTGAGACGGGTAGCTTATCTCGTACATGTCAAACGGTTTTCTTGAATATTCTTTCTTATCCTTTATTAGCAGTTTTTCTTTACTCGGCTGTCCTCGACCCCACGTCTAGGTCTGTTGCCACGGTTTAACCCTGACCCCTAAGAAAATTTGAGAGTCATAAGCCCCCAGCCCTCCACCCGCTTCCTACGGACCTGTACTCAGAGGACAGTATGGCGGCATGGGTTATTTGACGTAAGTAAGATTTGCAGGTGTGGCCATTTGGCACAGTTTTGACTGCCATACAAGTTGGCCTCACGATATATGAGACATGTAGCTAATGTGCCATGGGAATTCTTTTATCATGAATTGTGAAATATAGCTACTCAGAAAAAAGTATCATGCGTGCTTTAATTAGCGTACATATAGGTAATTTGAAAAAGTCTTTCATTGCAGGAGGTGTAGCCATTTGGCACAGTTTTGACTGTCATACAATTTCGGCCACACTGATATATGAGATATGTAGCTAATGGAAATTCATTTAATCAGGAATTGTGGAAAATAGCTGCTCAGAGGACAGTATCATGCGTGCTTTAAGTAGCGCACATCAGAGGAACTCATTTAATCAGAAATTGTCAAATATGGCCACTGACCCAGGCTCTTCAAGTTAAGCCAAAAATTATTGGGGTGGGGGGAGCACAAATCAATTCGACTTAGGCAAATTACCCTCCCCCATCATCCTATCGCCTCCACCTCTGCCTCCCAATCGCACCTCCCCCACATTCTCCGGATACCGCCATATGTGTACCGAACATGTGCGTCCGCAATTGGAGTGGGGGTGCTATCCCGTAGATGCAGCCATCAGGATTTGAATAACCGGCGTGAACCAACAACATTTCATGGGTAGCAGGAAGCTGTCTCAAATAGCTGTACCTGATATTCATCAGAGTTAAATACGAAATTCCATGAATTAAAGCTATTTGCTGGTCACCTCAGTTTGAGACGGGTAGCTTATCTCGTACATGTCAAACGGTTTTCTTGAATATTTTTTCTTATCCTTACTAGCAGTTTTTCTTTTCTCGGTTGTCCTCGACCCCACGTCTATGTCTGTTGCCACGGTTTAACCCTGACCCCTAAAAAAATTTGGAAGTCATATGCCCCCAGCCTCCCCCCCCGCTTCCTACGGACCTGTACTCAGAGGACAGTATCCGGCATGGGTTATTTGACGTAGGTAAGATTTGCAGGTGTGGCCATTTGGCACAGTTTTGACTGCCATACAATTTGGCCTCACGATATATGAGACATGTAGCTAATGTGCCATGGGAATTCTTTTAATCATGAATTGTGAAATATAGCTACTCAGATAAAAGTATCATGCGTGCTTTAAGTAGCGTACAAATAGGTAATTTGAATAAGTCTTTCGTTGCAGGAGGTTTAGCCATTTGGCACAGTTTTGACTGTCATACAATTTCGGCCTTACTGATATATGAGATATGTAGCTAATGGGAATTCATTTAATCAGGAATTGTGGAAAATAACTACTCAGAGAACAGTATCCGGCGCGCTTTAAGAGGCGTACGCTTAGGTAATTTGAAAAAGGCCTTCATTGCAGGACAGGGGCCATTTGGCACAGTTTTGACTGTCATACAATTTCGGCCCACCGATATAGGAGACCTGTAGCTAATGGGAACTCATTTAATCAGGAATTGTGGAAAATATCTACTCAGAGAACAGTATCATCCGTGCTTTAAGTACCGTACATGTGGGTAATTTGAAAAAGGATTTCATTGCAGGAGGTGTAGCCATTTGGAACAGTTTTGACTGTCATACAATATAGGCCTCACCGATATATGAGATATGTAGCTAATGGGAATTCATTTAATCAGGAATTGTGGAAAATAGCTGCTCAGAGAACAGTATCATGAGTGCTTGAAGTAGCGTTCTTGTAGCTATTTTGAAAAAATCTTTCATTGCAGGGGGTGTAGCCATTTGGCACAGTTTTGACTGTCATAAAATATCGGCCTCACTGATATATGAGACATGTAGCTAATGGGAATTCATTTAATCTTGAGAAATAGTGGAAAATAGCTGCTCATAGAACAGTATCATGCGTGCTTTAAGTAGCGTACATGTAGGTAATTTGAAAAAGGCTTTCTTTGCAGGAGCTGTAGCCATTTGGCACAGATATGTAGCTAATGGGAATTCATTTAATCAGGAATTGTGGAAAATAGCTACTCAGAGAACAGAATCATGCGTGCTTTAAGTAGCGTACATGTAGGTAATTTGAAAAAAGCTTTCATTGCAGGAGATGTAGCCATTTGGCACAGTTTAGACTGTCATACAATTTATGTGTCTCTAATATATGAGATATGTAGCTAATGTGTCGTGGCATCTTTAATCAAGAATTGTCAAACGTAGCTACTCAGAGAACAGCATCCGGCCCGCTCTAAGAGGCGTACGCGTAGGTAATTTGAAAAAGGCTTTCATTGCAGGACAGGGGGCCATTTGTCACAGTTTGGACTGTCATACAATTTCGGCCCATCGATATATGAGACATGTAGGTAATGGGAATTCATTTAATCAGGAATTGTGGAAAATAGCTACTCAGAGAACAGTATCATGCGTGCTTTAAATACCGTACATGTAGGTAATTTGAAAAAGGATTTCATTTCAGGAGGTGTAGCCATATGGAACAGTTTTGACTGTTATACAATATAGGCCTCACCGATATATGAGATACGTAGCTAATGGGAATTCATTTAATCAGGAATTGTTGAAAACAGCTGCTCAGAGAACAGTATCATACGTGTTTGAAGTACCGTTCTTGTAGCTATTTTGAAAAAAGCTTTCACTGCAGGAGGTGTAGCCATTTGGCACAGTTTTGACTGTCATAGAATATCGGCCTCACTGATATATGAGATTTGTAGCTAATGTGTCATGTGATTTTTTAATCAGGATTTGTCAAACATAGCTACCCAGAGAACAGTATCCGGCCGTGCTTTAAGTTGCGTACATGTTGGTAATTTGTAAAAGGCTTTCATTGCAGGACATGTTGCCATTTGGCACAGTTTTGACTGTCATACAATTTCTTCTCCATCAATATGTGAGACATGTAGCTAATATATCAAAGGAACTCATTTAATCAGGAATTGTCAAATATGGCCGCTGATCCAGGCTCGTATTAAGCTAAAAATTATTGGGGTGGGGGGAAGGAGCTCAAACCAATTCGACTGAGGCAAACTACCCTCCCCCTTCATTGTATCGCTTCAGCCTCCGCCCCCAACCCCACCTCCCCCACATTCTCCATATACTGCCATATGTTTACCGATTATATACGTCCGCCGTAGGAGTGGGGGTGCTATCCCGTAGATGCAGCCATCAGGATTTGAATAACCGGCGTGAACCAACAACCTTTCATGGGTAGCAGGAAGCTGTCTCAAGTAGCTGTACCTGATATTTATCTGTGTGAAAATACTAAATTCCATGAATTAAAGCTAGTCGCTGGTCACCTCAGCTTGAGACGGATAGCTTATCTCGTACATGTCAAACGGTTTTCTTGAATTTTCTTTTTATCCTTATTCGCAGTTTTCTTTTCTTGGCTGTTCTCGACCCAACTTCTATGTCTGTAGCCACGGTGTAACCCTGACCCCTAAAACTTTTGAGAGGCATATGCCCCCAGCCCTCCCCACCCGCTTCCTACGACCCTGTACTCAGAGAACAGTATCCGGCATCGGTTATTTGACGTAGGAGGTGTGGCACAGTTTTGACTGCCTCTCCGATATATGAGACATGTAGCTAATGTGTCATGGGAATTCTTTCAATCATGAATTGTGAAACATAGCTACTCAGAAAACAGTATCCGGTGTGCTTTCAGTGGGTATGACATGGCTGCAGATAATTTTGAAAGGGCTTTGCATGCCAGCCGGTGAGACTTAGTCCTGGAGTCTCGTTTGGACACAACAAGTCATGAAATGCCTGCGTATAAACGAGTTTTAGCCGGGGTGATCGGATTGCTTGCGTGCATGTGTCTCACTACACGTGAGCGTTGATCAAACATCCTCGTTTCTTACGGACTTCTCAATATTGTATATACTTCTCATCAGCAATGTATCATATACATGTACCCATTTTGTTATTCAAATTCATATTGTTTAGCATGGAACAAATAACCTTAGAAAACAGTTCTCTTCATGCTATTATTTTTAATATGATGGTTTGCAATTCTCACCACCTAGGTGTTAGTAGCCACTTGGTTTTGGGGATTCATATAATCTAGAACATCGTCACAATTAAAGGTAACTCTCGGTAATTTTGAAAACCATTTGGCCATACTGATGAATTTAGATTTTTTTCTGAAACGAAGGTACATGTAGTTTTAAAGTGATCATTTATCCCCTTGTGTGCAGCAGCTAAAGCGGGCATGTTATAAAATTCCGACATTCCTTCCTTAATAAGGTGAATGCTTGTAAAAGTTTGCGCGTGTGCCCGATGGCACGGGTTTGCCTCTCTGTGCAATACTATTTCTGCAGATTTGTTGTAGATTGTCATACCCCCATGAGAACAACGCGAAATCGGGGAGATGGCGCTCGGTCGTAGCATTTCGATTCTCTATGAATTTGGTCAGCATAAAACGCCAAAATGAAGCTTGATTATCGGAAAAAGTAACTCAAAACTTAGTGAGAGCTCTGTTGTTCGCTGAATGAAGAATCCTGCAGATTTTAGTCGTTTAAACGTGAGCCACCAGTATATAGGTGCATGAATGACTCGAGCCGTGCGTGCCAGCGTGCACATGTCTACACGCGCGCAGTGATCGACTTGATGAGCACTTTCATAAATTTAAAAGTTTTCTCTTTATCATGGACCCGTGTGTGTCATGTTTTACGGTTGATGGCCGTCTACACATGTCACTAGAGTCTATGATTAGCTGCCTCACGGACGCATTGGGTGGGGTAGCGGGCAGATGAGAGGATAAAAAACATAATTTAATGTAGGAAAACACCATTGATGGAATACGCTAGTTGACAGTGGGACCTGGGTATTTTTGTTTGAGGGGACCCTAGTTTTTTACCTTTGCCGTACGTTCCGCGCACAACACATTTGACCTTGAAGGTGTACTTTACATTTTAAAATGCTCTTTTTTATCGGATGGGTTCCTGGCAGGAACTGAGAAGCACTCACTTTAATTGCGGTCGCCGCTCATTTCCTGTTTTTGAAATCCAAATTTCAACTGAAATCCAATACCCCTTTCCGTATTGGCGAAATCCATATTCACAATGCACAAGCGCCCAACAGGCTCATGCCAGCACAGAACTGCACTCTTGACCTTCCTGCTACACTAGTTCTAGCAGGGAAAATCCTTCCTGCATTTTTATTTAAACCCTTTTATGAAAAAGTGCTCAGTATCCGAGTCTGGGAACTGCCCGGTGATGCCGCAGTCATGCCAGCATAGACTATAGATAACGAGTAGCCCTGCGCATGCCATCCGAGTCTAACTGTCAGTTAGTTTTAGTAATTTAACTGAAGGTGCTCACTGTCTCGAGCGCTTAGAAATATTCTCGCACAGCAGTGGCATCCCATGCAGTTAAGGCGTATTGGGCCTTGATATTCCTTAACTGAATTCAGAATGCTCATTGAATTGGAAAATACTTTGACTTAACCCGGTCTACAGTTACAATCTCCTACTCAGTTTATGCTGAGCCATAAAACCAGTGGACTTACAGAGTATGGTTTTAGTAGGGATCCATTGCGAAGAAGACCTCGTCAGCATTGGTCATGACTCACTTAATATTGATTTATGCATGGTGCCTTTNGTTCGCTGAATGAAGAATCCTGCAGATTTTAGTCGTTTAAACGTGAGCCACCAGTATATAGGTGCATGAATGACTCGGGCCGTGCGTGCCAGCGTGCACATGTCTACACGCGCGCAGTGATCGACTTGATGAGCACTTTCATAAACTTAAAAGTTTTCTCTTTATCATGCACCCATGTGTGTCATGTTTTTCAGTTGATGGCCGTCTACACATGTCACTAGTATCTGATTACCTGCCTCACCGATGCATTGGGTGGGGGTAGCGTGCAGATGAGAGGATACAAAACATACAAACATGTTTAATATAGAAAAGCACTATTGATGGAATACCCTAGTTGACTGTGGGACTTGGGTATTTTTGTTTGAGGGGACCCTAGTTTTTTTACCTTTGCCATCCCGCGCACAACACATTTGACCTTGAATGTGTATTTTACAATTTAAAATGCTCTTTTTTATCGGATGGGTTCCTGGCAGGCACTGAGAGCTCAGATAGACTATAGATATATCTGAGCTGAGAGGCACTCATTTTGTGGTCGCCGCTCCTTTCCTGTTTTTGAAATCCAAATTTCAACTGAAATCCAATACCCCTTTCCGTATTGGCGAAATCCATATTCACAATGCACAAGCCGCCAACAGGCTCATGCGAGCACAGAACTGCACTCTTGACCTTCCTGCTACACTAGTTCTAGCCGGGAAAAATCCTTCCTGCATTTTTATTTAAACCTTTTATGAAAAAGTGTTCAGTCTCTGAGTCTGGGAACTGCCCGGTGATGCCGGAGTCATGCCAGCATAGACTATAGATAACGAGTAGCCCTGCGCATGCCATCCAAGTCTAACTGTCAGTGAGTTTTAGTAATTTAACTGAAGGTGCTCACTGTCTCGAGCGCTTAGAAAGATTCTCGCACAGCAGTGGCATCCCATGCAGTTAAGGAGTATTGGGCCTTGATATTCCTTTACTGGATTCAGAATGCTCATTAATTGGAAAATACTTTGACTTTATATACCCGGGTGAGAATTTGACACGTTTGACACGCTCTAAAAACGTGGAGTATTGGAACGCTCTAAAAACGTGTCGAACGTGTAAAACGTGGCGTGTCAAACGTGTAAAATGTAGCGTGTCAAACGTGTCAAGAACGTGTCAAAAACGTTCCAATACTCCACGTTTGACACGCTTAGCGTGTCAAACGTGGCGATAAGCGTGTAAAACATGGCGATAAGCGTGTAAAACGTGGCGATGGCGTGTCGAATGTGGCGTGCAAAAACGTGGCACTTTTGTTACGCCAGCATGTCGAACGTGGCGATAAGCGTGTAAAACGTGGCGATAGCGTGTCGAATGTGGCGTGCAAAAACGTGGCACTTTTGTTACGCCAGCATGTCGAACGTGGCGATAAGCGTGTAAAACGTGGCGATAGCGTGTCGAATGTGGCGTGCAAAAACGTGGCACTTTTGTTACGCCAGCATGTCGAACGTGGCGATAAGCGTGTAAAACGTGGCGATAGCGTGTCGAA
>NMRA01000248.1:293584-305025 GCA_002633005.1 Phoronis australis
ATTATCATTTTATGGCCTGGTCATCCATTCAGCCCAAAGTAGTTCCAGAGGTGGCTTATCAGCCAATTATTCACGCATGCTGACTCACAATAGAGGCCTGATAAGAGTGAAGGTGGATAAATGCGGTGTTCCTACAGTTTCTTGTTTTAGTGGATGTGTTCACGACATGTAAGACACGGCAATGTATTCACCATAGACTAGCTGTAACATCTTGATGAGAAACCCTCAAGATTTATTGTTTGACAATAGTGGTGTATTGAAAATGATTCGATTCAAGTGTATTTGAATGTTTCATCAATATATAGATTAATTTATATGCTGGCAAATACATGCATGAGCCTGGCAAGACACTTTCTAGCTTCTACCCAGGCACTGTGATGTTTTTTCCAGATCAGGGCTGGGTTGCATAAAACTTCAAAATTATCCGCTGGCTAGGTTTGATTTTTGCATTCCGTCAGGTGCATTGTTCAACAATAACATCGTGACGCGTGGTAATGCGACGCCATTGTTGCATGCGTATAACTTTTATGCAACTGGGCCCAGATGATATGAACAAGAACAATGGTCTGGGATTTCATTTCCTTTCTTTTAAATCAGTTTCAGGGTGCTAAACGAAAACGAAGATAAACTGTACATCAGAGTTGGGTGTTGATAAAAAACAAAAGTACCTAGAATAGATTGTACTATTAAGATTTCTGAAGAAGTTTAAGAGAGCGTGATGCTAATAGTGTAATTTTATTAAATTTAACTTGTTAAATGCATTTATCGTCATTATTTTGACACTTGTCTCTTTATTTTGAGACCAGTCCTTAGGGTTTATTTTGCATTACTCATCTCTATTTATAGCCTCTAGGGCCTACTTTTGTATTCATACGTTTCTCTACGCGACTCCTGATTGGTCGCCCATATTTCCTTTGTTCTGTTCAACGTGGTCTCTCATTCAGCCACCTACCTCGTCATCTACAAGACCTACGTTCGTTCTCTTCATTTTTTCCCCACCCCCCATCCCGGGTGTCGGTTCCACTTTCTCTTTGCTCGTATACATTTCCTGTTAGGTTTTTTTTTTCAAGTTTTGTTTTCATGTTCTGTACTTTTCCTTTAAGCCCTTCAGGCAGTTTTTTTTTGTTTTGTTCCCTCTTGCAGGGCTATTCATTGTACACGCCGGTGGGCGTTTTTTGCATGCCCATCTTGCAGAGTCTTAGTTAGTTTTATCTATTACGTCATAATAAATGACAATATTCGCAATCCTCCTCTTGTTTTACTCTGCAACATAGCTCGTGGCGTACCCCGGGCAAAATAGATTACGATAAAAGTTGTTAAGTCTTTCGTTGTTGAGCATCTATTTGTAACATATTTGTTTTCGTACTGTAGCTTATTGAAACGCTGCTTATTTAAAGTGGAATTGACAAAGACATAAAAAGTTTTGTACTGGGTGGTTAGAACAGTAATTCTCGAATAGATCTGTAATTGCTTTGCCCGGGGAGCCAGAGAGATAAAGGATCTATTTTTGATACAAAACTCACTCAGTCGTGTTCCAACAGAATTGGTCAACGTCACGCTGCGCCGGGATAAGTCAAACTAATACAGTACACGGGGAGGAATTACTTGCACCCATTTTATTACGAAAAGAAATGCTGTGTCCTTGTTGATAAAATTCCGAGATATTTTACCGATTTCGTGTCAGAGCACCTCGCACCAACTAAGCCGTCTCCGCGAACTCCACCAGACAACACATGGTTTTCATTTGTGCGTGACCCGTTTCCATCAACGACTGAGATTCACGCAGGCGAATTCTCAGCCTGTTTCATGTAACATTTCAAGTTGAATGCCGTCTCAACGACTAGTTTTAACTGTGAAAGATATATTCGTTTTCACGGAACGGATTTCATGGGGTTGCTTATACATACATTGTAGTGAAATTTAGTGTTTTGGAAGTATGATTAAAGAAATGTATTATGTATTGTAGTATACCGGTGTACTCGAACTATATGCACTCGCATAGAAAATAATATGGGCATAGACTTATGATAATAAAGCGGTAAATTGCTGTTAAATTTACACGGGTTTAGCGGTTGTCCCTGGATCGTTTTAGCAATGGTTTGTGATTTTTCTGGAAGAAGCATGGGTCATCTGGTGAATTCCAATATTTCTTTGCTGAATGTCAGCAATTTTCCAAAATTTGTGAGAGGAGAAAAACAAACCTTTAAACACGTCTTGACACAATCATTACGTTCCCTAGGTTACTCGAAGCGTTTACAGCACTAGCAGAGCTTATTTTCACCTTTAACACACTTTTCTCAGTCATTATGCCGATCAACAATTTTAGTCTATTATTTCGTTCGACTGCCCTGGTTCCGTACTCTTCATGCAGTGTAATAAGTACATACAGTCAATACGGGAATTATGTATTTTTTGCTCCGGGAATTTGCCGCTTCTGTGGTGCTAAGACGTAGCCTCAAAAGGCTACGAATTTTCGATAATTGCATTTTTGCTCATAAAGTTTTCAATGCCACTTCGGCGTTTACTAGACAAGTATTCCGTCTGTAAATCAGTATTTACGGCTTTTACTGTCAATGTCCTTTGTTGAAATAATGTCATATCACGAGCCTTGCTCGACAGAGCCAAATAAGTTACCAAGGAGTACAACAACATTCACATTTACTAGATGTAAGAGCCCCTAATATGTAAGTAGGTACATGCAATACATTTTGACACTTGAAAATATTTTGACTCGTTTTCGTCAGTGCCATGATTTGGTATGTTTTTTAAGTGCTATGGTTGGAGCAAAAATTGTTGACATNAAAAAATAAAACAGTAAGAGCGTAGGGAAATGGTGAGTTTATTAATTAACCCCGGTAATTAAAATTATACAGATGAAAAAAGATTTAAATGTGTGCAGTTTTAGTGTTTGGGGGGGGGGCTCAAACCCAATTTCAAGTGTCAAATTCGGAACACGGCGCATTCGTAACGGAACTATGGCTAAGTATAGGCTCTCCCGCGATATCCCAGGTGACCGGCAGTGGCGCTGCGCACTACGACTCCGTTTTCGTCGTCTGCTCCACTGTGCAATGAAGAAAATTTACTTCATTTTTTAAGAGAATGGAACCTGAGTGACGAGCTGCTGGTAAGATGTGAATTTTAATCGAAGCCTTAGTGAATCACTCAGAAACTCGCAATACTCTCTTTGTAAAACCTTAACTTAGAAGATTTCCAAAGCACTTCCGTCATTATTGCCAACACGAAAAACGGATTTGGTCTTTTAGGCAATTGAAGACTATTTTAAATACGACAAATTTGTTAAGAATTCATGGCACAAAATATAAAACGTGTAATAAGCATTACGAAAAGAAGTAGGTTTCGCGCGCAAATGCTGTGAACCATAAACAAGTAGGTCTTTTAGTATGAGTTTACTAGTTAAATCTTGGTGGTGTAGTGGTAACGCACGCGCTCTCTAATCGCCAGGTCGTGAGTTCAAGTCTTTGGTACGTTCAGTTTTCCTGTTTGACACGTTCTGTTTTTTTTGTTTTTTTTTTCTTGAATAATACTTCAGCAATCAAGGAAAATGCTTGATTTTTAGAGGTAAAAACAGAAAAATTTCCTCCCCCCATTTGGTGCTATGCGCATCTACAATCGTGGTTCAGTTTGCGCAAATGCTTACAGCCGGACAAAATGTTGGGCCCCCCCCTTGTGATATCCTAGATCCGCCACTGATTATACTGCTTTTATCATTTATTCGATATTTGTATGGAATAATTTAGTCAACCAATGTTTTGTCAACTTCAGCACTTATTTGGTCATCGCGGATTGGCAGAAAGAACAAGAAACAAGAAAAATAGCCTCATGATATGAAAAACGATGGACCTACATTCGTTCCCAAAGTGCATTACGTCAGGTACAGGACCATGATCTTATTACTTTACGTGAGCACAGAAGTATATAGTACTGCGGCCTAACCCGAGACTACCCAATTTAGACCCAGATTTAATACCAATCCTTGCAATAGGCCCATCACCATTCCCCCTTCAAACGGCGTACTCAGGTTTATAACTTCGGTTGTAGTTGGGCGATTTTGGTGATTCGATCGGCATTTAACGAGGAATTCAGAAATGCTATTGGTTTGTGTTCAAATATGTTATAACTTAACTTTCATTTTTATCAGCCATATACTAGGTATATTTTCAACCAAAAATTACATGTTTTATTAACTCTCTAGGACTTAAAATCATGCCCTGGGATGTGAGAGTCAGACAATCTTTTATTAACACGTGACCATTTTTTCAAATACTGTTATTCTTATTTGAACATTAAGATCTCAAAAATAGTACCAAAAATTTTGTGTTTGCTCAGTTAAGTCATGATATCTGTCAATGCTCAAGGAGCCTTTTCTCAGATTTTTTTTGTTTATCCTGAAGCAACAGATTGTTGTTACCTATAAAGTTGGTTTTAAAGTAACAGTTAATGATAATTTTTGAAAGCTGATCCCTCCATTGTTCAAAGGAAAATCAAGAGTCAAATTGTTAGGCAGTAAATTGCATTGTAATGACCATATTCACACACGAATTGACCCATGTACTCCTGGGTAAGCTGTGCTTTAAGCTACTGGAGTCGTTGAAAACCAAAAGGTCTAAAAATGGGTGATAAAGACTTATGTTTTACAGGTAATAAAAATCTACTGCACAATCATTGGGGATTACACCAAAATATTAGTTCAGTACACACCCAGCATTATAAAGGCCTTATCTAACATGAAGGTGTAAGCCACAGTGTTGTGATGGGCCACATATTAAAATGAAAGCGCTCTGAGAAGCGAAACTTGGTGCAATTAACCAAAAAAGATGACGATAAAGATGATGACGAAGATGACGAATATGACGACGATGGTGGCGAGGATGAACAAAAGAAGTAATAATAACATACACATGACAAACGTAGAACTCCGAAATCAGTAAGAAAAAGGCTACAGTCTTGAGCGACACTTGGCAAAATTAACGGAAAAGACAACGACGGAGATGATGACGAAGATGATGATAATGGTGATGGCGATGATGAACAACATCTCAACATTCATATGAGGAACTTAGATGTCATAAATCAATAAGAAATAGGCTACAGTCTACTTCAATAGAAGATATACCAACATCAATGCAGCAAGAGCGCTCAACAAAGGAACAGCGTCATCAGAAAATCTCAAATAACTCAAAAAGTAGACGTCCTAGCGAAAAATGGAAACCATCTTCTGAAAACCCGTTCAAAATTCTATTGAAACTGATGGTATCGCTTAATTCCGTAAATTTTTTGAAAAAGATGAAATTTTGCGTTTTTTTTAAGAAATTCAAAGTCAAATAACTCGAAAACATTAAATCTGAGAAAAAAATTGTTACAGGCCATTTGAAAGAATATACTTCAAAAAATCCACATACAAAAAATCACGTCTTTTTCTCTTCCCGTTTAAAATTGCACTCCAGACGACTGAAAATGGGTCAACATGGGCCAGATCCGCCATCTTGAAAGCAACTTCCGGTTTTTTGGGTCAGTATAATAGCATGTCATAAAAAACTACTACCTGTAAAAATTCGAAGGAATTGGTCTGATAATGCGCCCTCTACAGGAGAAAACGTTTTTAGGCCAAAATTGAGGTGCGCATGCGCGATCGCCGATATCTCCGCCATCTTTAACCGGAAGTAAACAATTTCCGGTATACCTGTAGAAAACTTCCGGTCCATTTACTGTGCCGATTCTTAGCTTTTTACGTAAAAAATTGTAGCCTCCAGAAGCACTTGAACCTTTAAATGAAAACAAAATGGCCGCCACAGCTGCTATCTTGGATCCGTTTTTGACGAAAAACAATAGGCTTCCAGTACTTCTGGAAGTATGTGTTATGTGTAAATTTCGTGATGATCGGACGAAAATTGCGACCTGTATCGTGCGAACAAACAAAAAAAACAAACTTAGTGGAAGAGCAACATACTTGGTGAACTTTATTTCGCCAAGTAATAAAGGATCTCAGAAAGCACATTGCCTTTTTGAAATTTTTGCCTGAATCTGGACCCAGCTAGTCGTAATAATGTGCCAAGCTTTTGAGATTACATCTACCGGGCTTAGTACTGAGAGATATGACTTTGAATTTCCCCCACTCCGACCAATTTAGCAAACGAATAATGCATTTAAAAGTGTAGGTAGCATACAGTGAAAACAAAGACTATAAAGTATCTTAACTTACTGTTACATTTTTTGAAAAACCATGGTTTCTCAAAGGTTGACACTATCTTTGCCAATGTGTTGTTGGATATCATTCCAGATTTGAAAGTTTTAAGCATGTGATTGTTCTGGACTGAAGACATAATACAAAATTATCAACTCATTACAATATGCTTTATACAACTATGGTGCTTTGTCTATGTCTGTAGTACAACTCTGCATGTGTTACCACCTGCAAAGCAATAAACAGTAATCAAACCATTGCCTTTCTTTGAGTTTTTGGATCCTCCTACCAAATCATTATAATTTAATGCTGGGATACGAGTCTTTGAAATTTTATATTGTCATGAGCATTTACTAGAAATACAGTATACGTGAAAAAATGTGATAATTAAGCTACTGGGATATTCAGCTAGTATATTTTTGATGTGGTGTGCCACTGATAAATATATGAGGAAATCCAGGCGTCCATTTGAAGTTGGCAAGATTAAACCACACACTAACTTAGAAGAAAGCAAGCATGATTAAAAGTGGGAACTTCGTACATAATTCTTACTTATTCAACAAAAACTCCATCATTTTGTAGGCACTAATTCAGTCCTTATGTTTCGGAGGATAGTGCACAAGATATAGTATGTGAACGTTTCATACGAATCTGATAAGCCATTTCTGTGATATGATGTTTCAAAGCCAGTCAAATTTGGTCATTTAGGGCCTTACATGTACACACATTAACTAGTCCCTGGCTTGATTTTAGCACTCACTGAATGTATACAAGTTGTGACCCAATATTAGCCTCATCTATTACATAACAAGTGAACAACGTCCAACCATTTCTCATGCGATTGATGCTGTATAGACCTTCAGCGGAATAGTTTTCAAACTGGAATTTTATTGTTGTCAGGATGAACATCAAAAAAGTTAAATTAAGGAAAGTGATGATTTAGAAAGATGTAATATATATATATATATATATATATATATGTATATGTTTTTGAATTTTATCTTGAAAATTTATTTAAAATTAATTGTTGCCTATCAGGACGTATAGTACAGTCATTGAAATTTTAGCAGTTGAATTAACTTGAAGGTCTTTGAATATTTTCCAGTTGCACATAAGTTGATATTTGCTCTTGTCATAATTTCCAGTTGTCAATCAGTTGAAATTTGATATTGGCAAGAAGTAGCACAACAGCTGCAATTTACCGTATTTGCCCTAATAAGCGTCCAGGCGCTTAGAAAAATTCGTTTCAGGGAAGGGCGCGCGCTTATGTAGCCTAAGGCGGTTGAAACCCGCCTCCCATTCAGTAACGCTAGGACCTCGCTAAAGAGCAAGACTTCGCGAGATTACGTGAGAAATTGCTGTGTATTTGAAATGAGAACACGTGACTTTGACTCTAAGGTTTTAGCTCGGTCCTAGCGTAGGTCCTTGCATCTACTGAACACACGCCCGGTCTCCGAAACGGGGAAATCGGAAGCTAGGATTCAACAAATTTACGTTTTGCGACGTAGGCTATCTGTAACGTATGACAGACTTTCTACTTTGCTATCAAACTTCGTTGTTAAATTATAACCATCCTTTTTCCAGAAAATCGTGCGGAAATCTCAGGGCGAAAACTAGTCGCCGACTGATGCATCACTACCTCGGAATCGCCGATAGGGCAACTTGAATTCTTGAATAAAAACAGTTCTGCTCAACAAAATGTCTGAAATCCTCCTTGAATTTTCCAAATAGTGTCCCTATAATTTTTTTTTAAGTTCCTAGTCGGGATTAACCGCAGGTTAAGTCCAAGTCTCAGTTCGCCAGATCGCACCCCGCAACACGAAAAAAATCTGGACGAACAAAGGTGGTGTTATCACGTGACGTTTGGTTTGAAGTTTCTCTGCGTGTGTGTGTGTTTGTGTGTAAGTGAGCAAGCGCGTTCGTTCACTGAGGCGTACTTCTATGTAGCGCGCGCTTCCTGGCCACGTGCGGTTAACACGGGTCAAGTTTTTTGATTAGTCTTCGATTCGCGGTTTTCACGTGTTATGTGCAAAAAGAAATCTGGATTCCCGCGTGATGTCGAGGGAGGTCGACTATCTGTACATGTACGCGGGGATACTATACTATACCGTTCAAGTACACTGCGTTTGTTCAGTGAAAGGCCTGACCATAGTGGGACTCGCGAGATCAGCAATACTAGGCTTTTTAAAGCAATACGTAAGTTTGAAGTGTATGGTCACGACTCAATAGGCCTACCCACTGTGACACTATAACGGGCTAGGCTCGTGGTCTAGACGAAATTGCGCGCACAATGATTTTTTCATGACTGTCTGATATTACTCATAAATTGAAGATGTTACTGTAGAATTTTAGAGCTGTAGGTAAGATCTTTTTCACATGTATTCGCCATCATGGGCTGAGCGCTTATTTTAGCGAAGTCTGAAAACGCATGCAGTTGCTTATTGGGTATGGGCGCTTATTAAGGCGAACACGGTATATCCTGCTGACTTACAAGTATCAGCGCAAGTTTTAAACTAGCACATAGCCGTTTCGAGTGTGGTCTGTTGCCAGTTGGGATAGGCTTTATCTTATGTAGCGTTGTTTAGTGGAAGAAATTGAACCGAGAAGAAGGTAAAGTTAGAAGATAAGATGTGCAGGTATACCAAATATTTGTCTTGATTTCAATGAATAAGCTCAAGACCCCATATGTTCAAATCAAATCAATCCAATTATTTTCATCATGAAGGAATTGGCTTTTGCTTTAAGTAAGCCTCCAACTTTGTTATAGTAAACTCTGTGCTAGATTTTGAAGAATTGTACAGTCTATCCGGCGATCTCAAGGTTATTTTGTCAACTTTTATGTAATGGAAAGCAGGACCAAACTTTTTTCGATTTTGTGCTGAAAAAGGTGGAATATTTGTACAAGTTGCTAATTAAGAATACATTTGCAACTGAAGTGCTCCATGGAACTTTGAAATTTATATTAAAACATTTTTAGCATCTGAAGGTTTTCAATCGTAATACGATTCTTTTGATTCTGCACATTAGCATCTTAAGATTCAGACNGGGGGGGGGGGGGGGGGGGGGGGGGGGGGGGGGGGGGGGGGGGGGGGGGGGGGGGGTTCGTTGGAACCCCCTGCGGGCATATCCATTAAAGATAGGATATGGATGAACAACAGCAGCAAGATTGTTGCAGCTACTGGTACTACTAACTAAAATGATAAATAGTACTAATTTTTTAGTTAGCTTCTTGATTCTAAGCATTTCTCATTGCATCTGGCCATTAATGGCCAACTTCGCCCGAGTGGTGTTTGGGTAGATTGTGATCGTGCAGATGATGTATTGTTATTCATAAGTACTGAACGCGCGTGGTGGCTACACCAGTACACCAAAGTGTAACAAGGAAGTATAGAAGTGGGTATCTATACCTAAGCTAAAGCTCTAGTCTTAAAGTCAGCTAACATAGTTTTGGTAAAGTGCAGGCATTTTCAAATTTCGAATTGAAAGTGATTGTCAAGTATATAAATACGTTGTTCATTCTTTGTCCACTTTGATTGTGGATTAATTGATTGACATGAATACATGTATGCATACACATGTGTGCGTGTCCATCTTTTAAATTCAGTACATGTTGACGGTAAAGTTCACTATAGGTAGTCCTCTGTCACACTCGTACCTGACATTTAACTATTGTGTTTTCTTGTATGGAAAAAACCCTCACGAGCATGTTCCCTTTATTGGGGAAAGTAGGCCTAGACTGCAACTTTTGTCAATGAAGAAAGTCTTCTCTTGTCAATCAGTGACAATGGTGCACAGCCCTACAGTCTGCAGATACTCTGATTGTCTGCTCATGACTCATTCTCAACTGCGGTAGGGCTACGACATCCAACCAGTTTTAAAGGCTGGATGGGACCCTCTGACTTCGTGACGACTGGCAGGGACAGGGTGGGCTACTGACTACATTTAGTTTCGAACCTGCCATGGGTGTGGTTCCTTGGGTGAGATTGAGGTGCAGGGGCCCTTAACTTTTCAGTCGTGCTGTGATGTGTTCTTGACATGGATTTGATGAATGTATCGTGGTAATGATAATTCATGAATATTCCTACTTCACATTCTTCTAAAAATGCAAGTACATACCCATTTTCCGTATTCACAAGATATGTGGGCAATTTTGCATGCGCATGGAATTCAAAGTGTTTTTAGTACCTGGGCGTTGTTTTCAATACCATACACCAGTCAGTGCATCTAATCGAAGTATAATTTAAACAGGACCTGTGTTCCGCCAAACAGGACACTACGACACGTTAAAAGTGGTCGTGGAGAGCACTGCATTATCATTGTTGTTATTATTATCATTTTTGGTATAATTACTGAATTTGTTTAACTAAGACACAGTGCAATATACACTGTACGTGTTTGGCTAAGACTAGGTCTAATACATCATGGTCCTCAAACACCGAACTTCTAATATGGGATAGCCAGTGCTATTTCAAAAGGATTTTAAAGGGTTTCCAAGTTCAGCCTTAAAGTTATTGTGAAAAACTTCTTGACAGCTGTGGATGCAGACTAGGCCTACCTTTTGGAAACGAAGAGGTTGAGATTTAAAATCTTGTTTAGATGTGCGCCATCTTCAAAAATTTCTGAACTATCAGCAAGCATGATATTGTTTGTAAATATAATTATATCCTGTAGTTCGCCACCAAGAAACGAACTCAGAATGTAATCTTTTACTTGCGACTTACATCTAAACGTTATGGTACCTCTCCATGATAGCAAGTAACAGCATATGTTCACGAAAACAACAACGGATTTAAAACTTGACATGTTTCGGTGTCATATATTAAACACCATCCTCAGAAGTCATAATACAGTGGCCACCTAGCTAGGCCCAGCAACAAGTAATGAAGCACAGATACAGTCAGTTACAGGGAGTGACTATGAACTATACCAACAATGACAACCTGTGGTGTGTCAGTTGCCTATTGAGATTGGGCTTGCACCAACTGATATGTAAAGCCTCACGAATTTTAAGCTCCTTTGTTGTTACTGCCTGGTCTATTATTGCAAAGTCATTGAAAGAGCACTGCTGATAACAATGATTGGAGCTCTGCAGGTGAATATTTACATGTGAATTACTGTCAGAATTTAGATGTTCCTTGGTCCTGGTTTTCAAATGGCGAACAGTTTCGCCTATATAACTGGAGCCACATCCAGCACAGATAAATTTGTATACAACCTTGGACCGTAGACCCATAGAAAT
>NMRA01000248.1:306235-322978 GCA_002633005.1 Phoronis australis
CATGTAAATATTCACCTGCAGAGCTCCAATCATTGTTATCAGCAGTGCTCTTTCAATGACTTTGCAATAATAGACCAGGCAGTAACAACAAAGGAGCTTAAAATTCGTGAGGCTTTACATATCAGTTGGTGCAAGCCCAATCTCAATAGGCAACTGACACACCACAGGTTGTCATTGTTGGTATAGTTCATAGTCACTCCCTGTAACTGACTGTATCTGTGCTTCATTACTTGTTGCTGGGCCTAGCTAGGTGGCCACTGTATTATGACTTCTGAGGATGGTGTTTAATATATGACACCGAAACATGTCAAGTTTTAAATCCGTTGTTGTTATGGTACCTGCCGTGTTATCATTTTTGTCTCTTGTTGAAAACTTTTCAAAGAACTTGGGCGTGTTCCATGATGACGTGTAAGCTCTAAAATTGCGTTAAGTTGAACTCTGGAGGCAGACATTTTTCAAGAACTGACAACTAGTCGGCTATTTCTGCAGTCACCGGGTCATTAGAAAAGTTGGTAATGGACATGCAAAACACGCAATAATTTTATGTGGAATGGGGCCCTATATCCTTAGAACACAGTGATTTAAACGAGTGATTTGAACTGGGTTTCATTGACAGTGGGTTGTATGGAGCAAAAACGGCCAACAACGAAGTCAGTGATATGCGGCTTTTACGTGATGTAGCAAAAGGGTTTATATACCAAATTCCTGCCTACCACCACGAGTGTTGTCGACAGTGAGCTGCAGCTCCCCCCCCAAAAAATGGTGCCTCATGAGAAACGTGGCTTCATGTCCATTAATTGTAGAATATTCAATCTCTATATTTTATTATATGTGGTTCGAACTAATAAACATTGACAAAATACCAATATTAATTGATATTTTATCTTAAACGATAATGAAAGAGGAAGTTCATGTTTTTGTTGTCTGACAGCTTTTTTTCAGACTGTTGCCCCTTTAAACTAGAGAGCCCATTTGAGCAAAATGTAACTATAGTACATTCTCAATGTGCATTCGACAGGTAAATTGTAACGCTTACTTAAAATGTAACAACTTATTACATTTTAGACCTATCAACCTAAAATGAAACGATGTTGTCAATTGTAACAGTTGTTACATTTTATGATATTGTTACATTTGACTGGTATCAAATGAATACTCTTTGTTGCTCTTGTTGAATTTCTACTAGTGCACCAAAATATCCACCACATTTGGAGAGCATTAACTTCGTTTTTCATGAATTGCTAGTAAAAAATGAAAATACTTGCATAATTTTATTTGACAAAATGTTTCTAATTAGTGTTCTCATTGATGAATTTCTGTGTTCTAAATTGGTGCAACTAAAGTACGTAAATAGTGACTTTAATTTATATAGATCAATTAACATTTTTACACTGGAGTTCAAGTCATTTGAATTCTCTAATGAGGACGAAGAGACTCCCTCTAATGACTGATTTACCCTCTTACCACACAATAAAGAGCACAAGGGAAGCTCACACATATAGTAAAATCTCCAATTTCGCCAAAGCTTTTTTCCATTTTTCCAAGACTTAAACATTGTAAAATGTTGTGAATGTTCATAGTTGTTTAAGACACGAGAGTCCTATAGTAGCTTTAGAATAGAACTTAAGGCTTATGAAGACTTTATTTTGAACTGCTTTTGTTCAAAAACGAAACGCCAAATTTCACTTGTCCACCATATTGCGTACGAAATTGGGAGAGTTCATCATACTTTAATGAATTCCAAGGCTGAGTCATCTCTCCTGGGTTTTACCTGTTCATCTACAATATCAGCTAGTATACAACATGTATTCAATCATATTGCGTTACTTTTCAACTCAAATTCTTTTTAAAGTTCATCGTGCACTGAAGGTCATTAATTGTCTGAATTTTTGATGAGATTCTGTGAACTTACACAACTCGTGAACACAGTCTCATGAACATTTACATTCGTTCTCATTATTTCAGCAAAGAAAGAGAAACTTCCTTATGTCGACTTCTTGCAGCACATAGCATTTTGCATATTGAATTCATTCTGCAACCAAGATGTCTTCGATGTTGTTTGTATGGACATACAACACAGGTGTGTCTTCTTTGGATGGAGGTTGGTTCTATGCATTGCAGAATCTACATTCAACAGGACAAAGAAGCCATTTAGAGGTAATGTTTTAATAAGAATGAGGTGAATCAAAGTCATATTGAGCCCCACGTTGAATGGTTAAAAGTGACCAAATTCAACTTGATAAAAGAAGAACGAAGCTATTTGCTGAAAATAACACCTATATACCACATTTTCAGCCTGAAATGGCCAATACCACCATTAAATAACCCATTTAGTTATTCAGCGCATGTTGAATAACATTTTGTAAGGAAGCCGTGACCGTTTTCTAACCCGCTCCGCAAGAGTTTCGAGTCGTCAACAATACACCACTCAGCCTCTGACGTCATAGAACGTGAAAAGAAAGTACTTAAATGAGCACATGCCACAAACGGCATTTTACTAACATGAAAAATAAGATGCACATTTGCAATAAAAGGAACATCTTTTATTCTGGGGCCCGTTCCAACAAAATTGAGTTAGCTAAGACAAATCTTAAATTTTAGTAAATTTTTAAATAAAAGTTAACTTTGTCTCAAAACCAATTAAAGAAAGAGATCTTAAGTTTGACTTAAATGTTTGACATCAGTTTTGACTTAATTTTGACTAACTTAACGAATGTAAAAGTTTCAAAGTTTAGAAGTTAAGACAAGTCTTAAACTTAAGTTAAAAATGAACTTAAGTCAGTTTTTAGGAACAGGCCCAAGATCCTTTGACTAGACATCATACTCAGTAACCAGGGGTAACTTACTTTAGCAGACAATAGTTTCACGGTGAGCTTAAAACTTTTTTAAAGATTCACTTTATTTCTATTTTGTTTCAATTTTTACTTGGTTTTAAATAAAACATCATTTTAACAAAAAAATCACGTTTTCGTGAAAGGTCACAACCTCCGACCCCAGACCTCTGACATAAAAAGTAGTCGCAAAAGCCGAGTAGAGTTGAGAAAAGTATATCGATTCATTACAATGTTTATCGTTCAGTATGTGGTATAAATAGATTATTACATGTAGTTAGTCGTTATCCCGCTTATCTAGAGCCCTCATGGATTTTGAAGAATTCTCCAAATTCCATTATTGTTCGTTTTAAATCACTTTTGGCCGGTACCTCGAATACCTTGTCTAGCTCATTTTTTGGCCTCTTTGAAAACACCCTGGGGTCACACCCAGAGTGCAGGTAACGGCAGACGTTCATTTCTGTACATACTGAGGTAAACTCTACATGCTCCTGTGGTCAAATGTTGGTACTTCGTTCATCTGTGCTAAGTGCTCTGGGCTGCCGTCCTATATGCCAAGACAGTACACATGCTACCAAATTTCAAGATCCATTTATTTTTTTAATGTTCAAAATATTTTGTGAATTCAATTTTGGGCCATTTTTTAAGTTAGAGCATCATGAATATTTTGGCCCAAGATGGTCAATTTTTTTGGTTCACAAAGGTTCAGTTGGTGAAGTAGTTTTGAAACAGTTTAATAGGATGGGAAAGAAGACAGTCTTGGCTGTCTGACTTAGAAAAAACAATAAAAATAGACTTTTTGTTTGATTCCAAGTAACAGCTTATAAAAGTGGATACCATCCCATATCTAAAGTTGATTGTTATTGGTTAGTGATGTAGAGCATCATGACTCGTACCTGGTGATGATTTAAGCTATTAAAGCAAAACCTTGATCATGAAAAATGTTATCTTTTGCATCGTTAGCTTCTTTTTTACCACAATATCAAGTAACTTAGAATGTACTTTAGAAAATTTTAGCCATCGGGGTTATGAAATTGGACTTACATGATTGTTACCATGATGACTGATAACCATAATGCATTCCTCTTTAAACTTCAATTTGACCAGCAGTATAATAACAATTATGGAAACTGTGAGGCAGGGTTCGAGTAAGGTTTAATTCTCATAATCCAAGTGTACCTTCTTTCTGTCAATCAATATCTTTCACTGTTTGTTGCTTTCACTTTTTGTTGCTTAGATATAACCAGAGGTTGAAAGAAACTTGCTACAAAACATGAATCCAAAGCACAATTTATACATGAAATTTAGAAAATTTTGTATAGGATTGAACATGCCTTTCAGTTAGCTAAAGTCATGTTGTCCTACGTGAATTGTGGGCACTTTAACCCCTCAATGAATTACATTTGCTGCACTTTTAAAGTCGTAGCGTATGCTGCTGTCATCAAAGATGACTGATCCGATCAAAAAATTAGTCAAATTTGGCACAGAAAATAGAGAACTTTTGAATGCGCCATGCAATTTTGATAATTATGGCTCTTTAATCTTCGTGTGAGGGACTACTCAAAAACTGACAGTTCTGAAAAAAAATGAATGGAACCCAAAACAACAGTATGATGACCTTTTGAAATTGTCTTTGTTTTTGAAAATTTTCTTTAGTTTTACTTGGAAATGTGAATCGGCAAGGGTGTTGTGGCTGTGTACATACTAAAGTAATTGTAACTGCCAAACTGTATTTGTTTCAATGTTGATGGTTGGATTCTGATTTATTATAAAAATCGTATTAAACACAACCATCGTAGTTTGTTATAGAAAATGTATAATCTTTGACATTGTTACCTTTTTAGATGATTAAAGAGCTGTTCAATCTCCCGAATGGAAAAAGGGGCTGGTATCTGGGAAATCTTGGAACGGCATTCGTTGCCTGGAGCTGTACATGTATGTTGGAAAACAACAGGTGACCAGTTTTCCAATGAAGGCAAGGTTCATCTCTCACTATGTCTTTCTAAGTTGGCACTCTTTAACCAGTATACCTTGAATGAGGAACTGCACGAGTTGCCAGCAGTTTACAAGCTGAAATGTTTTAATACTTGGTTTGAGTTGATTACAAGTTAACGTGTTTTGACAGCAAAAAATTGAAAGAATGATTCATGTCATGCTATTAAAACCCTTACACGAAACTTGTGTGCATTGGCGAAAACTGACAATATAAAAAGTCTGGAAAACAGCTGTGCTTTATACAACACCAGTGACAAAATGCAAATCATTAATTGTCTTAAAGGAGTATGCCACCTGAAAAGAATGTTCTGCATCAGTTTAGCTAGACGAATTCCATTCGATATCACCCTGTTCATTTCTTTTACCTTATTACTTAAATTTGTCTTTCATTTTGTAATTCTGTTTTTGTCTTACTATCCAGTGTTCTCCACATCTGAAAATCTAAACAGGTCGCACGCGTAAAAACTGCAATGTGCCGGAACCACGCGGCGGTCAACGTTCTCCATAAGCTAGTGTGCAGTTTTTTGTGCACCTTATTAGTCCTTACTATTACCCACTCATTTTAATAGTAATGCACAGTAGTGCAAACAAATAACTGTGTGTATTCAACTTTTTATTTTTAAAAGTTGGACTTATTTACAAACATATCACATATGTCATAACCCATTTGCTTAGCCAATGACTTTGAAATGGAAGTCTAAAGAGTGTTTGATACAGTATGGGGAAATGTTTTAGGCTACTCAATAACGATGTCAATGTCAACTAAGTACAAAAAGTCTAACACAGAAGTTAACTTTTCCTATGACGTAGACAGTCCAAGTGAAGTGTCTTTGTTAAGTCAGTCACATTTTTATGTCTTGATAGCAGAGTTTATGTTTTCTCTCAGTCTGTACGTGTAATATCTTGCACATTCTTACAGTCTGAATTCGATGTTCTGAAGCTGGTACAACATATTGCACTTCTGCACTACCAGAACTATTGTAAAAACTGCACAATACGCGAGTCCCCCTTGAATGCAAATTAGGTAGGGTAAACAAAACAATTCACTTGCGTTTTCCATCTAGGCCTACTTGGACGGGAGTGTCAGGCCTGTTGATGACAACCAATATTTCTAAAAAGATATCAACTGAATTATCAAACGCTTGCAACTATGGAATTCCCATAATTTTCTGGATTGTCACAAACTCATTCTTCCAGATGAAAACCATCTATTCTCATGTTAGAGCGAATTGTATTCATTTGTATTGCCGATGTCTGGCGTTGTCTGCAAAAATTCGGTTCACCGTTTGTGACACGGATATCTTCGATTCGTTGACCGAGCCCGGCAATATCACCACCATCTGGCCCTGGATTATCTGTCGTATCTGCATCTGAGTCAACGTCAGTATCTGAAACATCTCTCGGTTTTTAAAATAATCCTTAGGTTTAGCGGTGCTTCGCTTTTGCGCGGCAGACGACATTTCTAAGTATGTACAATGCGCATGTCAATTGGTAACGGAAGCTAGGATAGAATTCACTAACGTAAGGACCACGCTAGGTAAACAAAACTGCGAGATTACGCGAGATATTACCGCTTGATTTCAATGAGAGCATGTGATTTTGGCTGCAATTTCTCAGCGCGAAACACATATTATACTTTGAACTTTACTCAGTGACGTCACCCGCTGTCCCAAATCTCGGAATACTCCCCCGAAACCGCAAACGTCACAGCCACTGTCGAAGTTGAGTTTGCGAACGGTTCGGCAGATTTTTAGAGGGAGTATGCGCCACAAACATAATGTTCATGCTGCCAACGAAACTCCTTATAAGGCAACGAGATGAACTCGGTCAATCTCAATGGGCCGGTGGCACAAAAAGTAACCAATAATATTCATCTAAGTGAGAAATACACAAACAACAACCAATGAGAACCATCAAAGGCAGTTTCATGCAAATTTTTTTGAGACTGGTATCGGTAAAGTGTCGTGGGGCCCATGGAATATTGAAAAATGTGCAACGAAAACCAAAATTCTGGCCTCCCAGAAGACGGCCGTTGCATAAACGGCTGCGCAACGGTGTCTTTGCTGACAACATACACTTCTTAGAACTAACCACCGAGCCTTAATTATTTTATTTTTAATGGGTAATATGATTAGTTCTCCGCCGAACACAAAAAGGTGACTGCAAAAGCGAAAAGGCCTAACGCAGCGATCAGCGACTTTCGTGCCGGACTGCACCTCCAGTGAGCAGGTAGTGGATTAGGCGTATAGGTTGCACTGGGCCTTTGTTTAAATTGAGTAGTTGTTCGGGATGAATTAAAAAGATAATCGAGAGATTATTTACATGCCACATTACATCATAAATAGACTTACGGCCCAGTCTGCCGCTTGAGTGAGTCCGGTGATTAGGCTATCCACAACGGACCACCGACTTCCTTAGGCTTAGCCTTTATTCAGTTTCAATGGGCTATGGCCAGTTGCTGTCAAGCGTAATTTGAACCAGTGAAGAACTTATTAACGACGACGACGTCTTTTTTACAAAGTAGAACCTATATTTTTAAACTGGTCGCGGGATTTTTAAACAGGACGCTGAATTTTTAAACAGGACGCGGGACATTTAACCAGGACGCGTGCTCGGCCAAACAGGACGCTGCGACACGTTAAAAGTGGTCGTGGAGAACACTGCTATCTGATTTTTACTGAGGGTTCCCATGGAAAGCAGTGTGAACTGATGGGGCTACCCTCGTTGTAAATATTACATAAATAAATAAATAAATATGTGCTTATCGACAGACAAAGGTGCTAAAATGCCTGTGATGTCAATTGATCATGCCTGTGTGTTGAATAGCTTACTCTAGCGCATATCAAGAAAATTTACCACTTCACTGTAGTCGTTTTGCATCAGTAATAAACATCAAACAATGATGCGAAACCCTCAATTTTTGATCTAAAATTTGAAAGTAACTCTGAAGCACTGTCTAGAATTTTCGTGTTTGATAAATTTCAGGCCATAATTTGAATGTTTTTGTTCATCAGCTGCAGCTAAGCCACGTATGCTATCATCTGATCAATTATTGCCAATTTCATACACTTGGGTAATTCTCTGGTACAGGGAAAACCAATATTGACTGGGATGTGGGATGCATGTCTATGTCTGGATATAACTAGTCAAAAGATTAACTGTTATTCACTTTTTGTTTGTGTGAATTTGAATGTTTATGTTGTTTTTTTCAAGAGCATTTATTGATTGAAAACTTATACTGGATATATAAAAATTATGTTAACACGTGGTCACATTTGATGATAACATCTTGATACATTTGATATTTGAATATCCAAGCACTTAGTTTAAAGGACTGTTACATCATTTTGTTTTTGTTACACAATATTTTGTTGAAATCTGCCCTGAGAGCTCATGCGTCATCTTTTCATTTTAGGAAAACAGATTTTGCCAAGTGTGATGAGTACTCAGTGTTGGAAAACTCAAATGCAAGCAAAATTTCGTTGGAAAAAACAGGTTTATCTGAAGAAGCGAAGGTACATCATTTTTTCAACAATGGTTTATTGGTATCTCAGGAATGGGTAAATTTAGTTAATTTCCGTGCTCGTAACGTGAAAATGGGGCTTGTCATTAAGTCAGATCCAAGGCAAAATGGATACAGGGGAGTGAACGCCCAACCAACAAACTTATGTATGAAATAGAATTAGAAAGTAGAGAAATAATTGCAGATCAAGAAAAGATACTAGGTGTGGCTGCGGATTTTTAAGAAAAAAATTTATTCTGATAACAGTTTTCCCGGAAAAGTGAAAGAGAGAACCTTTTCGTTTTAAATAAGCCTCCCAATAATTTTGCTATAGAGTTTGAGGGACACATAAAGTATGAAGATCTCTGGTCTGAATAGAAAAGTTCAAAAAATAAAAAAGATAGTTTAACAAATGAATTTTTCAAGTTTTTTGGAAAGATTTGGACTATTTTATTTAAAGACAAAAAATAAAAGCTATGAAAAAATGACATTTCTAACATGCAAAAACGTGGGTTGTAAATTTAATTCTAAAGTCAGATAAAACCAAAAATATCATGAATACGGACACCAGTAAATTTGGCATTGGGATGAATTGCTTCACGAATGAAAAAGGTACTTGGATATACAATTTCCTGGATCAGACACCATTTATCAATCATGCTATGAACATTCCCACTAAATAAAATTGGTTCTAACCCCGGTGTTTAAGGTAAACGGCGGGGTATGGAAAATTGAAGTAGACCGTATTTATCCACCTTGGCTGAGACGCGCTCGGCTCATGGTCAAAGGGATGCCGCCAAGCTGCTCTATTCATCGAGTCACGAGCGAGGATAATTGACTTCGCTCATGCGGATATGATCAGCTGATTACAGTCTAGCCTAACAAATGTACTTTTTATGGAGAGAATTTTACGTAGTTTTTACTGTAATATTTGAAAAGAGGAGCGAAAACAAATACGAATACAACTTTGAATTTTTCAAATCGGCCCAGGATAAGAGATTTTGCAACACAGAAACACTCACGATTACTTTCATTCGGCGCGCACGAATACAAAAATATAGGACCCAAGTTAGGATTGTATAAATGTAGAACTACTCCGTGTGTTATTTAGGTTTTGGAAAAAATGCATTTTAATACTCAAAATACGTTTTGTATAGCTATTACAAGCTCTAAAACGACTTTGTGTAATTTCATTGAGATCGTTCTTTGTCATCCGTCAAACCGGAAACTTCCGAGATGTGACTCTGCGAGCGCACTCACCTTGCACGTTACAGCCGTTTAAGTGAAAAACAATCTAGTAAACGCCATTTTCTTGCATAATCCTCCGCCTTTTGTAACAAAAAAGTCTATCGTCGATGACCCGCACACGCACGCTCACTCACTCTCATACGCAGACGACCTTCAAAACAAACGTCACGTGACAACAACATGTGTGTTCATCCAGAGATTTTTCTCGTGTTGTGGAGTACGATGTAGCGCACATTTGGACTTAATCGCAATTAATCTGGACTCCACAGGAACTTTAAAAATTGTAAAACATCAGGAAGATTTCAGGTAATTTGTTGAGTCGAAACTATATTTTTATTCAAGAGTACAAGTTTTCCTATTGACGATCGCGATTCAGCGACGCATCAGTCGGCAAGTTTTCGCCCTGTGATGAGCACAATTTTTTGAAAAATTATCGTAATTTAACAACGGAAGTTGATAGCAATGCACCACAATTTTGTAGAAAGGCTGTCATAGGCTACAAATACGTCACAGAGCGTAAATTTGATGAATCCTAGCTTCCGATTTTACCCGTTTGGGAAACCGGGTTTCAACTGCCGTAGGCTCACTACAATAAGCGTCCCCTCCCCGTGAAATGAATTTTTCTAAGCGTTTGTTTGAGCCAATACAGTATACAGCTTTCCACCAAGGCTAGGTGATGCAAGACATTATTACTTGTTCTTTGTTGCATTATAGTAACTGGTCTTGGCTAATTATCATTTTATGGCCTGGTCATCCATTCAGCCCAAAGTAGTTCCAGAGGTGGCTTATCAGCCAATTATTCACGCATGCTGACTCACAATAGAAGCCTGATAAGAGTGAAGGTGGATAAATGCGGTGTTCCTACAGTTTCTTGTTTTAGTGGATGTGTTCACGACATGAATAGAGATGCATTTGCAAAAACATAAGGTTGACCTATGACGTGAACTTCTGTGAAAATAGTCCAGTCATTCTACGAAAACCCCCAAAAAATTGCAACAGAAGGTTTTATTGCATAAGTCCTATCCTCTCACACCCTTAGTGCGAGAGAAAAGTGTACTAGAATTGGAGTGGTGGAAGTTGGTTTTTCAAGATGGCGGACAAAATGGCCACCAGATTTCCAGATGACCATTATTATTGAGAGTGGAAGGTGATAGAGTAAAAATTCAAAAAGGTTTACCTATTTTCTGTGTGTCAACAAATCTATAGGAAATAGTTTTGCAATGGTGTAGTGGCACTGTCCGCCATTTTCCTCTTTGAGTCACAACTTCGCACGAACAGACTAGTGTGCCGTCTTGTTTCAAACATTTCATTATAGGTTTTCTGGGTCGATTTATCCATTGAGACTCATTGTGTTTTGCTCTAATGATTACTTCCACTATTTTCAAGATGGCGGACAAAATGGCTGTCGGATTTGCAGATGACCATTACAACTCAAGAGTGGAATGTGATAGAGTAAAAATACAAGGTTTACCTATGTTTTGTAGGTCAACAAATCCATTGGAAATAGTTTTGCATGGCTGTGATGACACCGTCTGCCACTTTCTAAGATGGCATCCAAAACTACTTCCAAATCGCACAACTTCACAGACTAGTGTGTCGTCATGCTTCAAACATTGCATCATAGGTTTTCTGGGACGACTAATCCTTTGAAACTCATTGCGTTTGTCTCTAATGATTACATCCACCATTCTCTAAGATGACCACCAAATAGTTGCTTCGTGTAAGAACTTCAGATTCCAGAGACATGCCATCTTCACAGATTTCATATCCTGATTTTTTTTTTAATAACTTTTGTCTGGCTCTGACTACCGTTTTCAAGATTGTTAAATGAATGATAACTCATTAGTGTGAAAAGCATCAGGTTTGCCTGGACTGAAGGTTCATTCTTCTGAAAAAATGCGCTGTATCGAAAATAATTCTTTGCGATTAATTTAGTGACATACTATCTATGCCATACCGTCTGTGTCACCTCCACTTACGTGTAAATGTTAGTAAATACAGCAACAATTGTGACAGGAGAAAGGTTTAGCAAGGCATGTTTAGCAAGTTAAACAGTTTATAAGTGCTTGTAGAGCTCCCTCTAGGTTTCTCTTTAGTGATATTTACAAGTCTGTCCGAAGCAGTCATTCTTAGTCTGTGATCAAAATCTATACACAATCAACCAGTATCTACAAAACTAATCTCTGTCAACTGAGAATGAATTGCTACAGCTTATACCCCTGCATTCTCCTTATGCAACCAAGCACGGCAATCCTAACTTCTTGCAAGTACATCTGTTGGCACTGCAGTTGGTCTTTCAACTAATTCTCTGGTGCTGCTGCTGGCTGGTCCATCGTCATGTGAATGAAATTTCCACCTGCCGGCATCCATCCCCAATACAGCGAGTCAAGGCCACTGGCACGGAAACTTGACCACTCTTGCTGTTGATAATATATCTTGGCAGCATGGAATTTAGCTACTGAAGCAGTTGGTGGTAATGACTGTATTTGGACTGGGGCCATGCTTCATGACACCTTTTCCACAAATCACCTGTATCGCAAGTCATCCAAATTTCCAAAGCCAATACCGCCATAGAGCGAAGACACAACTCTTACCAGCTTCAAATATGTCTTGCTTCAGCTGAATAGGTCTAGTGAATACTGTAGCGTTTCATCAGAATTCTCGATCACGCAGTTTCTTGAATGGGAGAGCCTTGCCAATTCCGAACAGCCGTGTTGTTGTATCGTAACGACCTATTGCATGTGCAAATGGCAAAACCGCTCAAGTCTCGGCAGCAAGAGACAACTCAAGTTTCTTGATGTCCCAGACTCTCCTCTTGCTTTGGTGCCTCTTGTCAGATTTCATGGACATTGGAAATTGTTGTGAAGAAGCATGGTAACACAAAAGAGCCAACAAGTCTGTATCATCTGCAATGAGGGTAGTTGGACCTTGTGTTGCTTTCTCTGCTGCTGTTTCTACAATTAAAACCTCTGTGTCACCTTGAGCTTGTACCACTGTGCAACCAACATTTTGTAGCAAACTTGACAAGAAGTGAATGAATCTTTGTTTTTGCCAAAAATGTTCGTCCTTTGACTTGATCACTATGTCATCATTGAAGTAAACTCAGTTCCAACCACCCCTTCCAGTCTTCGAAAATGGGAGACATTTTTAGTTGATGGGCCACCTCCATAACCATCAAAAAGAACAATAGGCTAGGTGTACTTGCTGACGTTATCCACATAAGCTCTACCAACTGACTGCAACATTGCACCTCTAGGTCATGGAATACAGTGAAAGTCAGAATCGCAGTCGATTACATTCATCATCGTGTTTTCTGGAGATTGGTAATCCTCAGGTAATCCCCCACTGGACCAGCCAGTACATCAGCTAATATTGATTTATTAGCAACTCTGCAAAGATCAGATGTATCAAAAAGAGTGGGGAAACCAACACACAGCTCAAACTTCAAAGGGCTTGACGAACTTTCACAGCTGTGAGTAGTCACTGAAATAACAGTTGTGGATCCCCTTGTGTAAAATCACTATTGACAACATGAACTGATGTACTTGTCATTGCCACGTCCTTGTCTTTCTTTCTGAACATGAAGTCTTTCACACTTGACCCCTCCACAGACAAATCAATGGCCTTCCCTACTTCTCTGGTATTTTCGGTATTGACGCGTGTGCCTGCAGTCACACCAGTTGTGATGTTCTGTAATGTTTCCCTTTCAGAATCTGAGATGGGTTTCTGTTGTGGAGGAATTCAGCAAGACTGAGGATGTCTTTGTCATCATGCGACTGTCTTGCCTGGATACATTCTTAATGCTGCTCACTTGTTGCACAACTCAAGTTTGTCACACTCTGCATGGCACCATTTGTACTTGAGCATGCCGGCAATGAAAGCAGCCACTGCACACTGCGTATCTCTCATTCTGCAACTTCTGGTTAAACTTCCTGTTGATTTAATGGTTTTCATGAGCATTAGGTCATATGACAAGCCTACCCAGAATCTGCAACTTTTATGGTGTGGTGGGCATTAACAAAGGTGCTGTAGACGTGTGGCCAGGTGTCTTTGAGTTGCTGCATCTGCTGCAAGTATATATATGCAGATTTTGCATATGAGTTGTCACCAGAAGCTGCACAGTAAGGCAACATTTTGGAACCTGATTTTAGATGAAGCTCCCAATCTGACATTATTACTGCTTTTATAAAAATTCGAAGGTTGTCAACCATCTTTACATACTGTATCCAGAGACTAATGGTTCGACTTTAAAAGGACAAGTGTTATTGATGTGCTTCGACTTTTTTATGGATTCCTACAAGACACTCCGGCGAGCATAAATCGCCGCACACAGACGTCATGCCAGCAACAAGATCAGCATATAGCTTCAGACCAGCTTTCAAATCATCAAGTATATCAGTGGCCATTCATTCTTCTGACAAACAATTCTCTGTTACTGCGAATTCTCAAGACCTATACTCTGACTCAGTCGTTTTGAATATACATCTTGTACCAGTGGCAGTATGTCGGAAGCCAGAAATGAACTCTCGTGAGGATAATCCACTGTAATCCAAGGTTCAGAATCAAAACACACTGCCTGTGCACTGCATGTAAAAATGTATACATCTAGTTATGTGATCAGTTGGGATGTCTGAAGAATCTTCATATATTCCGAGCCAGTTTGTGTGCAACCATTGAATTGCTCCACCTCTTGGCACAGAATCTGTGTGTTCTGTGTTGGTAAGATCGGAACTTCTGGAGTTTCTGAAGGACTGAAACCTTTTTCTTCAAACCGTGAAGTGATTGGTACTGGGTTGCCATTAATTGATCTGTCAATATTTGGAAGTGGGATGTTGAATGCTCTTGCTGTTGTGATGCCTCTGTGCTGTGTCAACCAACATACATGTATGCCCCCTCACTGTTCTATCCACACTTTTTTCATTCAACATATAGCTGGCCTTGGAATGACCCATGACAAAAAAGAGGAAATTTTTACAGCCCTAAATACACATTTCAATCTAAACCATACCTAAACAGATCGAAAGTAAGTGGCAAGAAACTCCGAAGAGCAAAAGATAAGACGATCGTCAGAGGAAGGGAGTACAATAGTACCACATGATGCCCTGTTACTGTGTCGTGTTGGCAAAATGCACTCATCTTCAGCAGTAATTGACATCTATTTCAGCAACAACAATGAAGGCAATTAGATGCAAAAGATATTTTTTAAAATTAAAATTGTAAAGGTAATGATGAAAAATTTGCAATGTGAGTGGCAGGAGCTTATTTTCGATTTGCTGCAGAAAGACCTATAAAATTATTTTCAATTCTTATAATTATGATCCAAAATTACAAAAAAAAATGAAAATTGGTCCATAGATTATCTAGAAAGCCTGAAATACATACGCATTTAATTCCAATGAACAATTTAATTCCAACGCAAATGAAAAAAGTCAAGACCAAAACCTGTGGCTCATATCCCAACTTTTAGCATGGAAAAATGAAAGTCAAAAATAACATATAGAATGCACAATCCTAAGTTGGCCAAACTTTTCAGTTTCAAACAGTAATTACAGGAGTTAATTGTTCATACACCTTGCTGTTGTAGAAGAAACTATGTGACTAGAAATAACTACCAGGCCACTGAAAATAGGCTGGCAGAATTTGTAAACAATGGCTTAGACCAATCAGATCATTCAGAAACTGTGACGTGGTCACTTCTCTCGAACTGCAAAACTCGAGTCACAAAATAGAACGTGAAAAATGTCAAAATAAATTGAAATACAGTAAGGCAATTTAAAACACATTTGCAGTAACGAAAATAGCACTTTGTATCCAGTGTCGGAGGCATGTAGAAAATCGCACTAAGCCGATCATGCCAGTAGCAGTAAAGGGCAACGGGCGTGCATGAGGGATCAAAGAATTTCATACATCACTCACATCCCACGATTCCAATCCAACGAATAACGAGTTACGGTTGAATTTCCTTTCAGGAAGCATTGTTATTTCTTCTTTTGTTTCATCGTTTTCAGTCGCTCCTCTGACTCCAACTAAGTCCAAGGTGTCTCGGCCACGCACTCCGTAATTGTTCCTCTCTCAAAGTTTACAGAGCCCAAACCTTGGTTTGTGAAGACACTGGCCGTTTCTTTTATCCACTTTTTCCACGAAATATTCAGTCTACTACATGCTCCATGTATTTTTGACCGCAGAATCGCACTATATGTCACCACGATTTTGTACCAAATGCATACACCATTGATGAACCACGCTATACCAGGCACAGGCACTTGAATTTATCTGTTCCTTGATTGCCACTGACATCACTCATATGAGTCATCGGCAAATTTGAGCGCCTGTGATCCGCAATTACAATTTTCAATCCTCTGAAACATAAAGAGCAGTTTTCGCTTTTCGAGTCGTCAGCAAAGCCGCGGTGAGAAACCAATTTACCGCGATAATTTTATGGCAAATGTGATTTTTCCGCGGAAATATAGCAAAAATACGTAGATCGAATAAAAGAAAAAAGCGGAAATCGCGTTTCCGCTGACAATTCCAAGCCTTGATATAGATCACACTGTTAGATGCATACCTTGTCTCAAGAGCTTCTTGGAGCCTGGTTCCTGACATTACATATCCAATACTTCCCAGGGAGCTCAACTTAGAATGAAATCTGCCAAGCCTGGTGAAGAACAAGGGACTGCAGATCACTCCCATACCAAAAGACCATGTTTGCTGCAAGCTTGCAGCAAACATGCCGCAAGCTTCCGGCAAACAATTTTGTTTGCAGCAAACCAGCCGCAAAGTTTGCAGGAGTTTCTCGCTACCCGCAACTCAGCCGCACACATTGCCGCAACCTTTCTGCAAACACTGAAGTTTGCAGGAATGTTGCGGCAAACTTGGTGATTGAAAAAATGTTTGCGGGGAAAGTTGCATGAAACTATTGTTGAAAAGTGTTTGCGGGAAAGTTGCAGGAAACTTTATTGGTGAAAAAATGTTTGCAGGAAAGTTGCAGGAAACTTTATTGATGAAAAGTGTTTGCGGGAAAGTTGCAGGAAACTATTGGTGAAAACGTGTTTGCGGGAAAGTTGCTGGAAACTTAATTGGTGAAAAAGTGTTTGCGGGAAAGTTGCAGGAAACTGTATTGGTGAAAAGTGTTCTTAGGAATAGGTGAAAAAGTGCTTGCACAAAATT
>NMRA01000248.1:325845-353442 GCA_002633005.1 Phoronis australis
GAAATATTGCAAATTTCAACAAAGGCCTACAAGTTCAATGATAGCTCATTCAGTAGACTGATGTATCATGAAACCATATTGGGAAGCAAAAGTAGTAATTGGGTGAAGCATTTGACAGTTTTCAAGTATTTTAGATGAACATGGGAAAAATAAAAATGTTTATAATTGTTAAGGGTGATTTTTTTCAGTTGACAAGTAATGAGGTAATTTAAAATAAAATATTTAAATATGCTCGACATGCTCTTCTAAGCATGCCTTTCCACGGGGGAAAGTCAGATTTCATGGTTTTCTCCACTAGCATTCGACATATTTTGCGCCATTTTCAATGCTAATACCCCGTTGGGTACATTTCAACGCTCTGTGTTGCTGTTGTTAGCTTAGTCAAGTAAATAATATCGTTGTTGCAATTATTATAGATTTTGCCGTGCGTTAAGAATAAAACATCTCGGTATATTGTTTGTTTTTTTTTTTTCTTTTTTCTTTTTTTTTGTTTTTTTTTTTTTTCCATAATTTTATTCTTCAATAATATACATTAATAATTTTTAAAGGGTGAAAGGGTGAACAAGGAAAAGGGGCAAGGACTCGGTATATTGTAATTAAAGCTTGGCATGCATTCAAGTTGTTCTCTCAAGACAAAATTTTGATTGTAATACAAGTATTATTACTAATTGCCACTATAAACTCTTTTATAGTTTCTGTTATTCATTGTCATTTGATTTTGTTTTAATTTCTAGTCATTATACATCAGATTGAAAATTTTCATGTTAAATCCAGTGTGCAGCTGATTGTGTATTTTCTTGCTTTAACAGGCGGGCATGCAATAAAAATTATGTATTTGTCAGCTGGCATTTCTACATTAAATTACTCATGCCACAATTCATGTATGTTGTAGTCTTGCACCTAATATTTTTTCTGGTGGTTCACAGAAACTTCTATATAACCCCATGAAGATGTTTGCGGCAAGCTTGCAGCAATGTGTGTGGCTGGGTTGCAGGAACTGTTCCATATAAGGACATAGAGATGTTTGCGGCAAGCTTGCAGCAATGTGTGCGTCTAGGTTGCAGGAACTGTTCCATATAAGGACATAGAGATGTTTGCTGCAAGCTTGCGGCAAACTTCATTTGCATGGTAAAAGTTTGCTGCATGTTTCCGGCAAGGATGCCGCAAGCTTGCGGCAATGTTTGCGGCAGGGTTTCAGGAAATTTGCATCCACTCTTTGGTCAGAGTTGATTCTACGTGTTTGCGGCTGGTTTGCGGAAACTTTTGCAGCAACCTTGCCACAACTTTGAGGCAAGCTTGCGGCAAGTGTTTGCAGGAAGGCTTTTTTTGGTATGGGTAATCTCTAAAATCAGTTACCCATGTTCATGAAAAGCATGCATATGAAATCAATTTTGAGTAACACCAACTTTGGTGTTAAATAATCTAAAATGTGATTAAAACTCCACATTTAGTATCTAAATCTTAAAAACAAATTATATGAACAATCAACTCATTAAGCCTGACTGTAGATTGTAAAATGTTTTTGTGTCAACACTTATCAGGTTGCAAAAAGTACTTGCGGTAAATAGATTTTGTGAGTTGGCGGCCATTTTGCCAGCCATCTTGATTTTTCTCTTCAACCAGTGACCAACTGTAAGGTCCAGATATTTTTAATTGTCTAATTTACAAAAGCATAGAAATTTTTCCATTTCAGGGCAAAATATAAATCGAAATCTTGTAACTTGTACAAAATAGCTGTTTCAGCCACTATTTTGGGTGCCGTATTATTTTATTTTTCGGAAAATTGGCATCTTTTGATTGGTATGCCTGTTATGAAAAGTAAATAATCAATGACAAATTTTATTATTTTTTAATTTCCAGAGTAACATGCCAGACAGCAGTAAATACCGGTTTTGCAGGCCAGTTATCCGCTACCTTGAAATACCGACTTCCGCCACTCCGATTTCGGTATACTTTTTTCTGGCACCAATTTATGTTCGGAGATGCCATTTATGCAAAAAAACCCTTCAGTTGCAATTATTCTAGGTTGGGCCCTCTGGAGCCCTGGAATGACTGGACAAAAAATGGTACACTGTGGCTGTTAGAAATCAATTTTGAAAAGGCTTTTGGCAGCTTGTCCTGGAACTTCCTAAATAAGGTTTTTGATATCTTTAATTTCAAGGACTGAAGTGTTGTTAAAACTTTTTGTACTTGTCCTGTGTCATACATTGTCAAAAATTGTTTTCTGTCCAGAAGTTTTACTCTGCTTATGGGTGTAGACAAGGTAATCCTGTTTTTTCATGTTTTCACTTTATATGTTGAAATATTAGCTTTGATGACGAAACAAGATAGGAAAATTGAAGGCATTCAAATAGGAAATGATGAATTTATACTTATACTCGGTGTGCTGATTACGCAACTTTTTCGTTTTGATGGTTTTCGCCGTATTTTGGAAGCTACTATACAGTTTCTGAGTAACTTTTGAAATGTGTGGTTTGACAGTAAATTATTCCAAAATATATGTTATTTGGATGGCTGTGCAGTCAAACATTTTATAAACAAATGTTTTCCGTTATGCACGATGAAAGTTAGAATGGTGCGTAATGTCATTTAAGCTGCTAAGTATCAATTTTAGTTCTAACTTAGAAAAAAATTAACATTTTAATTTTACTTGAACAACAATAACACAGTACCAGGACAGAAATCCCCAATGACACATCACACACACCCGCACACATTTCACTGAAAACTCAGTTTCACAAAACACCATTTATTATGTACTTTTCTCACCTGCATTTCTATTTAAAGAGGAAAAAAACGGAACGCCTTTGGAGAAATATGTCTCCTAATTCATTGTTATAATAATTATATTTTTCCAATGTGAAATAAATTTCTAATTCTTTTTTGAAAAGTGTTAAAAGTGGTGGTTCTATTTTCAGCTTTTTGCAGTATACATGCTTTTTGGCCTAAACCATGATGGGATTCAACAGTTCATTCGCTTTACCAGTTTTACTAAATAATACAGTCTTAAAATCTATCAATATATCAACGTTTTTGCATGAATATAATACTCAGCTATTCTTTTCCAGAAACGCTTAACAAAAGTGAAACCCAAAAATAAATGTTCTAAACTTTCAGATTCTTTCCTACAAAATGTACATCGGTCAGATGGAAAAATACCAATTCGCATTAAAAAGCTATTTGTTGCTAAAATTTTATCTGTATAATTCTGATTCAACCTAGAAAAATGATTGAAATCAACTGCAATGAGGGCATTGATGAAATCAAATAATCTTATGAAAATTTAGTCTAGAAGAAAAATTTCTTTTTAGGAATTTATGGTGGCAAAGTCCTTGATTATGCCAAAAATTGTTCACTTAATGACAACTCTGCCTACTCCGTCAGACATTATGAATGAATTGAATGCAAACATTTTTAAGTTGAGAGGGTGAAGAGATACGTATTAATTAAAGCTCATGAAGAAGGGGGGGTGAAAATGATGAATTTAATATTTTTGCAAGGCTATAAAATTTCATTTATATAATGACAATTTACCTGTGAATCAAAATGGATGAAATTATTTGAACTAGAAATGAGATGTTCTAAATTTTGGAAATGATTAAATATATTAAAAGTCAATAGCACTGAAGTAATCAACCCTTTTTGGAAAGAGGTGCTAAGTAACAGGTCTATTTTCGTAAGTAAACAGCCCCATAAAGATGCGAATGGTTTATTCTCAAGTTTATGGCTGTACTTGGGGAGCAAGTTTTCTGATATGTAGAATCGATTAAACACACGACACTTCATTATTGATAGTTTTTATTCCGCTTCGTTCGTATGTTCGAATAAAACTCTCAACAGAACACTGATGAAGTAACTGACCAAGAGACGTGATTAAAACATACACGATATTTCGAAACATACTTCTTTCATTCGCAAGTGGAAATAAAATGACACAGTAATGCCACCACAGAGCATAAGCTGGAGACATACACCAGCCATGTCCCACTGTAGGGTCAAGATGGTAGAGTATGTTAAACCCTGTGCTGATTAGTGCCATTGCCTATCAAACAAGGATAACAAGCTTCACTGGAAAACCTAATTGCTAGGCAAAAGAGTTTATGGAGAATTTTTGCCACTAGTTGTCAAGTGTGTCAAGGTAGGATTGTCCAATTGGTGACAGTCCAACATGTAGACGACACACGTACTAGTTCATCTAGTGAACTCTCAGGTTCTTGCTGGATAAACACTATCTTATTGGTGTGACTCAATCCCGAAACGCAAATCGATCATGATGGCTAAGATGACATCCAAGTGGACTTTCGTGATGAGATGGTCACAAATCATCTCTTAAATCTGGCCATTGTGTTTTTTTGAACATTGAAAGGCACCTGGGCATGACATGGTTTATCCAAAGATGTTGCAAGTTCTGTAACAGGAATTAAGCTTTCCCAAATCCCGTTTACTCACTACAGGGCCAATCTTATATTAGGCTATATCCCAGAAACCTGGACCAAAGCAAGAGTAATATTTATACCTAAGTCTGGTAAAAATTCTTACTTCAAAACTAACTTCTTCAGACCAATAGCATCTTTCTTTTTCACCCAAGGACTGGAGATATTGGCTTTGGCACTTTGATAACCAAGATATTATGAGCAAATTCGAGGAATCAGTATGCTTACAGACCTGGTTACTTTACAGAGACAGCAGCTCTTCATCATCTTAAGACAGCTTCAAGGTACTTAAACTACACGGTCAACGGACTCATAAACGCGACTCACGTTCCTGCAAACACCGTCCACTGACTCACAAACACTTTAACGGACTCACAAACACGATCTACGCACCCAAATACACGGGACACGGACTCATATTCACGAGGAAACACGGTTAACGGACCGCCAAACACGGGTCACGGACAAAATGAAGATGCCAGCTGACCCAGGAAGCCGATGAGTCCGTGACTCGTGTTTGGCGGTCCGTTAACCGTGTTTCCTTGTGAATATGAGTCCGTGTCCCGTATATTTGGGTGCTTGGATTGTGTTTTGTGAGTCCGTTCCCGTGTTTGTAAGTCGGTGGACGGTGTTTGCAGGTCCGTGTTCATGCGTCCGTGCCCATGTTTATGAGTCCGTTGACCGTGTAGTTTAGGTACCTTGAGCTTGAACAGGCTGTGTTAAACAAAATACTCACTCTAGGTACTTTCATGGACATTGTTAGCTAGGGCCTTCAGTTACATTAAACGTCATGCAATTCATAATGCACCGATTCAATTTAAAGTTGATATGGGGCTTTTTTGATGAATGATGATGAGTAGTCATGCTGCAACTGCTGAACTTGGAGAAGCATGCATGATAGTCCGTCTCACTAGAGGAATTTCACAAGGTGGCATCACTTCTCTCATTCTCTTAAACATTGTCATGCGCACTGTCTTTTTTACACAGTTGATGGTCAACATAATCCCAGGTTTGGTCATGGCGTGGTCTTCGGTTTCTAGCATTGTTGCAGGAAATGCCGCAATGTTGTCCAGAAGGCATTCCATACCATGGACTGCGGCAATGGGGTTAGAGATTAGTATTAGTGATGTTCACGTGAAAACAGAAATGACATATTACACCATTGAAGCTCTGTGGTCTAAACTCTCATTACATGCAATGTGACAGGTGTTACTTTCCAACATTGCCTTTCTTTGACACGCCGATCCAACTGTTGTGCAAGTACTAACACCAAGCTTTACATGTGCAGTCCTGGTGATTCCTTTGAATTTCTTTATAGCATTTAAAATGAGCTTCAAATTTGCCACCCTGTCAAAGCACTTTGATTTCACATCAGGTACAGATGTATGCGAAGTTTTTATCTCAAATCCCAGACATTTCGGTGGAAGGCACACTGAGAAAAAGTTTTTCTACTTTCTTAGAAAACAAAAAATAAGATTTTGCTCAAAATCTAATTTAATATAACAAAAGCGCTTGACCATGTTAATTTGCTTTTAAGGAAATTTAAGTCTGTATTGACATAACTTGAGAAAGTCCTGGAATTGGGTTTGCTTGTAAACTGGAGACATATTCTTACTGCAAACTGACCCAGTGTTCATGAACCCTGACTTATTCACTGATTTCTCATTTAAGTGTTAATATTATAAGGTGTTTATATCCTGCATTAAGGAATGTTATTTTTAAATTGATAGGCTGAGATAGGTTTTAATGTTTTTGGGTTTTACAATGTTTGAATTGAATTGTTTATGAACTTTAAATTGAAATAGTCATTAGAGTTTTGTTGTTTCAGAGGAGGGAGGCAAAGATATGACACGTGTTTTTCCAAGGCCAGACACATGAAGTACAAGTACCTATCCATTATAATAGATGGCATGGATCAACACAAGGCAACTGTGCCTTGATTCACTGTGCAGCAATGCACATAATTTATTTCTAATGCTCTTGTTGACATATTTTTGTCGTACCAACAATGAAAAAGTTCAATTTCCAGCAACAGATTTTTATATTGGCCATAGTGTCTACAATGTGCAGGAAAGAATTTTGCCATGAACGGCCAGTGTTTGGGCAGCACTTCTGTTTCGCAATCCTTAAACAAAAGTAATTGGTCATAAAAGTCTAGATGTTCTAATGTAGTTAAGTCGCCAGTTGAGAAATGTAATGTTGCTTGTAACTGTATTTCTGCTGTACATATTTGTTGTCGCTTGTAGTACACCCTGCATTTTAATAATGTTAACTTTTTTATTTTTTTGTGAAATTAGACAATACATATAGATACCATGTTTTCAAGGTATAATTTTCAACCAATCGTGATACCATGAATATGGATTGTCTTGGAGTGTCAGACTGTAACTGTTCCTCCTGTTGTGCCATGTGTGGGGGCTGTTTTTGCCTAAAGTCAAGAATTGTCAGTGATGATTTGTAAGTCATTAGAGTAGTGTTTGTTGTTCTTAAAGCTTTACTCAGTAACTTGAATTTTCCCAAATTTTGTTGTGGCATGGAAAAAGTTTCACAAACTGGTATGCATATTACACTAATGAGTGAGGTCACACAAAAACTTAGAAAAGAGACATGCCTAATATGGCGTGACCATGGCAAAATGGCCTATAATGGATTTGATATTTCCCTAAGTGGTTTCCATTTTTCTCTGATAAGTTTCATTTTGAACACAAATCATCGATTTGTAGAAAAACTTCTTCCAACTGTGCAAAAAGCCATGATTTGGGACAGTCATTTATGACGTGTATAAACGAATACACCTTTGCAAAATTGATTATGATAGATCATTTTGAATACTGACTTGTGTCTACCGTTATACACTATTTTGCCTTTTCTTACATTTCACATTTGTGTTTGGAAAAGGCGTTTACAATTTTGTTAACCAATAATATGAATTATTTGATAGTAAAAATTGCTAACTTTTTGTGACAATCTTTATCAGGATTTCTATGTAAGGATGATCCTGTCAGCTAAGATCACCTGTAATACTGTGGCCTAGATATTTCGAAGTTGTGATGTTCCAAGATTTAAGATTAACATTGTAAAGGTTGTGTAAATTTACTGATATACATATATTTGCAACTATATTTTGTTTAATGTTTTTGTAATAATATCAACAACACTGTTGAAATTTTGAGCAAAGTGATTAAGGAAGTAAAGAGCCTCATTTTAAAGTGTTAATTTTAAATTATTTTGCCTTGAATACTTGAATTTGGAACACATTCCATTCATTGTATCAGTGATGGCATGAACTTCTGAAGTAGAACCTGTATGCATGGAATTCGAAATGTCTAAGTAAAAACGTCAGTGTAGTGAACACATTTGTTAATCTGAACATCTTGATTTTCAAGTTGAGGTTGGTCTGTAGTTGGCTTGTTTTTGACTTTTTGGTTTAAATTGATGCACCGCTTTGGCAAAAGTGTACATGCCATAGACAACATGGTTTTTTTGATTGCTACAGCTTTTGTAGACCAACATTTTGAAGTTGAATCACTCAAATTTGTTAAATAGTGTGGCTCAATTCCTGGATAAAACGTCTCTGAGAAAACGAGCCAAATTATGCGATTAAAAATCTCTAAGTTTATTAACTGAGGCTCCGCTCTGACAAAAGGGAACAATGAACTTGTTTTCTCATGTTTATTTCAAGGCTTTGTAAATTAAACCATTGAACTGACCTCATTCAGTAATAACTAAATGTTGTTTTCCTGTTGGTTTTCACTTGTTTGATAAGCTGTGTTTAATGTGTTACATAATAAATATCATGAACAATTATTTTCCGTTTTTCATGAAAACAATATTCACCAACATTTAAGAAGTTTTACACCTATGTAGGTATATGGTAGACATTTGCCATTGCTTCAGTGGGTACTGTCAATGACGCAATCAGTGTCTGAAAAGACACTAATCATATAATATAAAATGTTCAACAATAAATAACCAATATATTTCTGTGACACACTGTTGACAAGTGGATCATGGTGTGAGTGCAGTTAGAGCAAGCAGAATCTCTTGTAATGTGTTATTTTATTGGGATTCGTGAGATTATTTGGTACCTGTAATGAAATTCACACAACGTGTTTGAAATAATTTTTCGTTACGAAAAGGTGTCCTGCACAGCCAAGATGTGAAGCTCACTGCTGCCAGGCTTCTTGGTATATCCTGTGTGTAAGACAGACCACTCAAACGAATGAAGACAGTGGTATATCCTAAATATATATAGGATATACCACTGGCGTCATTCGTTTGAGTGGTATATATATAGGATAGACCACTCAAACGAATGATGCTAGTGGTATACCCTATATATATATATATATATATATATATATATATATAGGATAGACCGATTAATGAATTTGCAAGTGTGGCATTGTCTGGGAAATACCTTATTAAGTATTCAATTTAAGTCCTTTTTTTCGAAGCTCATTTATTTGAGAAAAGCTCATTTCAAATGAGAAGGTGTTTTCTATACTTCACCGTTTTTCTCTAGGGCGATCCCTTGTTCTATTGTCGACTCAGGCACTCCGCACCGAAGTTTGACTTTCCCTGGGAATACTCTACATTGAACTTATGATTAGCAGAGTCATTGTATAGCTCTGGGAGTCTCAATTGTGCAGCGTAGAATGTATGCCATTGGCCTGTGGTCTGTCTTGCCCCACGAATTCTGACCCGGAAAGATAAAATAGGGAGCTCATTGAAGTAACCCTGCTCGCTGGTTTTCAGTTTTCGGCTGACTTACGTTATAGGGAACATTCTATCGTCAACTAGGTCTACATGCAGCAAGACTTAATTCCCCTAAACCGTCATTGGACAGTCAGTCCAGATAATGAACTTCTGAGTGAAGTATGACACTCGTAGGATCGGACTACTTCCATGCTTTTGCTTTAACTTTCTGACTGGCCCTTTTCATTAAGCCAGCCGAAGGCACGGCTGTCTGGAGGTAGTAGCCGGTGAGTCACCCCGGCTGTTGGTGGTGGTTGGAATTGGTGAGTCTTAGATTCGCATTAGCTTTTAGTCGACCATAGCTATCTGGTTTGTTCCTATTGTCCAAGAAACTTCTCTTCTTGATATCCAATGTTGCATTTGGACGGTCTTTCAGTCAGTCAAACCTGCTAGTATTTTCAGTTCCCAGGTGACAGTGAGGATTAGTGCATCGATCGTCGAAGTATCCCACCCCGCTAATATCCTCTGTATTATGCTGTAGAATGTGGCCGCCGAATTCAAAAGGCAGAGTCGTCAAAAGTCGCAGTTGGTCTGTAAGAATAGGTCCATTTTAAGTTGCCCAAAATTTGTGCATATGTACTTTTAAATCATGGGGTCAGACTTGTTGTCATGTACTTTAACGTCAGAATCTATTTTAGATGGTGTTTACAACTTTGAGTTCTGGGGTCAAAGCACGCTAGAGATTCTAGAAAATTCTGAGAACAAATTATAACAGCCAATTATATGATTGGATGTGATCATGTGGTTTTTATTAGCCAATCACTAAATAAGTAGAATATTATATTATGGGCTAAAATCCACAAGATATCCAGATGCGCTATATAGTAGTTGAAGCACAAAGACTACAGTGTACAGAGGAAATTGTACGACAGATCCACCTCGTGGAAGATTCTGGAAGGGATCTTGGCAAGGGCAAGGATTAACGAACAGGAAGTTGACTAAGAGCTTGTCACTTGCATCGTGGATAGTACGTGAAGTGTTGCGTCACCAGCAAGAGAGTGTGACCAGCAAGAAGAATCGTGGGTAGTGTTGCATCACCAGAGACGGTGACCAGCAAGTACACTGTCGCTATAGAGTGTGTGTGTAGTTCGAATATTCACCAACGGGACCGTCATCCCAACAAGTGGAGAGTCCTAGCTTGGATAGCAGATAACTTCGTTGATTGATTAAAGTAATCTTTAAAGAGGGCGCTAGCGTAGTTACTCTTCTTTAGTTGATTACTTAATTAACAACAAGTTTCTCTTGTCTAATTAGTCGTTATCATATAATAAATTAATTACTGGGTTTAATTATTCACTCTCCATCTACGCACAATCTCAAAGTATAGCTACCTTTTAAACAAACCCAGTCAATCTCTGACATGGTCATTGCCACATATAGAAAAACACCTGCAAAGTTCCTGCTAAGGAATCGAGATCGAGCTGCAACCATGGTAGCAAAAAATCACCACTAGGGGGTGCCACAGTTGTCAGGCCGTCTTAAAATCAAGATCAGACTGGACATAGTTTTCTGATATGAAATACAGCTGCTGAGTTTAACAATGATCATTTGAGCACTTTGGTGGATAAAGAGGCAGACGCCAAAAAACGGACGCGAAATGAAAAAAATGGCCACGAGGTGGCGCAGAATATGTTGAGACCCCGAAAATGAAAAGCATTGTTATCTCCTTAATAGAAACCACATTTCAGGAATCCGTCTGTAACTTTTTAAAAATAACGGAAGCTGTAGCCGCCTCTGGCTACAGGGATAACAAAACAAAACCGTTTCCATAATACACTTTATTATTTGGTTGCTACCGATAAGAAGTGTCCAATAAAGCGGTTATCTGTAATGAAGAAAAAACACAGTCTAAGTACTCGGCTAGTAAGCGTACTGTAAATCAGTTAACAAGCAGCTGAATATACTGTACTTTAAACAACTATACACGCTCTAAACTTATGGCTAAATGCACACGAGTACATACATACTATGCCATAATACTCAGTACTTACAACAGTTTGGCTAACAGTCTGCTCAATATAAAAGTTTCAGCATCCGATGAAAACGCATGATGCGCGTTACAGATCTTTTCAACGAATGCCGCTATACACGAGAAACGCTAGTCACCAAAACCCGCGTAACAAACAGGCTAATACGTAATAATAGCCGGCCGGTCTAGCTACTATTCGACTATGCAAATGCTATTGTAACCGCTGCAAAGAACTGGCTTACTGAACAAAACCCAATCACAGCGGTGAAAGATGCACTGCTACCTATAAAGAAAATAAACAACGTAACAAGTAAATGAAATACAACAACCAATGACAAAAAAATCAACAGAAGCAAATGTAGAAAAAATTACCACCAACGGCCACAACTAAACTCGTCGACATCTTTTGGCAGGGGCGGTACAGGATTTTGAGTTAGGGTAACCAGGGCAGAGTATGAGCCAGGATTTTGCCCGTCAGACATTCGCACCACGGAACTGTCAAATGGAATTTGGGAGAATTTTAGGGGGGACATGGCCCCCTTGGCCTCCGTCTTGTTAAGAAACAATTCAATGACTTCATCCTCGGGTACATTAGTGAAAAGGCTGCAAACATCTAGTCTACACATGAAGGGTGCATCATTAATTGCACGGACTTCATTAACAAACTGAAAAGAATCTTTAAGTGTTTAGTCATTCTCACTGATAGGTTTGAGAATTTTAACTAGGAATTTGTCAAGCTCAAGTTCCGACACAGGACACAATATAGGTCGCAGCGGTACACCATCCTTGTGTGTCTTAGGCAAGCCGTAGAGACGTGTTGGCTGTGACCCGCATGGTCTTATACGAGTGTAGGTGTACTGGTCCAATGCACCTGTCCGTTTAAGATTTTATGAGCAGCTCTCTAGGTACGGTTCGCGCTTAGTTGTATATTGATACTGACAAGGTCCATAAATTGTCTCGTAACCAATTACGTAAGTTACTCACGATCGCAGTTAAACATAACCATTTTCTGATTTGATGATAACTTTTGTGATCAGATTGACTTAGTGGCCATGGGTTCACCCCTGGGACCAGTGTTGGCTATGTGCAATCTCGAGACTGAGGCTCTGGCTAGTTGTCCACCGGATTGTAAACCACAATTTTATCGTAGGTATGTGGACGATACGTTTGTTGTATTTTCATCCAAAAGCTCAGTGAACACTGTGACGTGATGTTCGATTACACGTTTTATTCGGATTATTGGACTTTAGTCGTACTGATAGTTTAGTCAGAGCTACTTCCTGTTGTCATCAACTTCCTGTCTCAGACCATGAGGTCATGATATAATAAAGTGATGTTTTATTAGTTAAAATCTACGAGTTAACAGCAATTCGTTACAGAGCACCTTTTTCAAACACATGAACAATATGCATCCGTCCATCAACTTCACCAGTGAATCTGAGCACGAATCGTGTTTACCTTTTCTAGATGTCTCGGTTAAACGTGAGAATAGCACCGTTGTTACATCTGTGTATCGTAAGCCCAGTTTTTCTGGGCTTTGTCTTAAATTTGATAGTTTTGTACCGATCCGATACAAGAGAAGTCTAGTCAATTGCTTATTGGAGAATTTGTTCCACCAATTCAAGTTTTGATAGGGACGTAGCTAGGATTTTCCAGTTCTTGTGTGCCAATGGTTACCCTCTGAATTTTTTGAATAGCTGTAAACGGCACTTCCTTTCAAAAATGAATGAGGGGACCCTAGGAGAAGAAAGTTTTCTTTTCTCTTGTTTACATCGGGCCTAGTAGTATAAAATTGAAACGTCAATTATCTCGCATTATTCATTGCATAGACTAAGCCGTTGAACTGATAGTTCTTTTCAAACCTCTTCGGAAACTTTCCAGTATGCTAAACTGAAGTCACCCATCCCTTTATTGAACTTGAGCAATGTTGTTTATCAGGTTGAATGTGACAACTGTAAGGAGTTCTATATCGGACTCACACAGAGACGCCTCTGTGGCAGGCTGAAAGAACATCACACCTCAGAGAAAAGCAACATATATAGGCATTGTCACGGGTGAGAAACAACATGAGCGCCGGTCCTCTAAATCGGACTGACTCACCCAAAACAGGATCGCCGGGGATCAAATGGGACCGCCGCACCAGAAAATGGGACTGACGCACCTAAAAACATGACCGTCCCACCACAAAACAGGACCACCGGGGACTCAGTGAACATGACCGACGGACAAAATGTAGTTATCAAGGCCTTTGTATGATAGTGCGGGTTATGACGTAACCGGTGAGCTAGCTGGGAAAAGACTCGCCAAAATAGAACTTGGTAGCACTGCGTTATTGAGCTCCATTACATTCCCGAAATTTCCCACAGCCCGGGTATAGTTCTGCTCGTCACCTCGTCACGTGAAACTTATATCAACATGTAGAGCTAGCGAACGGAGCAGGCGCATGCAGAATCTAGGAGTCATCAACACTCACCTTGCAAGTTGCAGCCGCTTGAGTGAAAAACAATGTAATGAGCACCATTTCTTTGCCTATTGTAACAAAAGTTTGTCGCGCTCGTGACATGAGCACGCGTCATTTCCTAAAATTTTGCGAGATCTTTCGGAAGATGATGACTCAACTAAGCAGCAGCACCGATTTGTTCTGAAATTCGGTTTGCTGGTATTAAAATACTAAAAACTTATTACGAAATGAAACCAGTTCCGATAATTTGTTGTGCCATGTACGCAACCTCGTAGAAGAGAAGAGCTGACTGAAGAATCAGTGAAAAATGGAACTGGTCAATGTTATTCGACCTAAAAGAACGCATACCAAGCAGAATAACGACAGAACGACAAATTTTCCCGGCGAGCGCCGATAAATAATTTAGTTTACTCTAGGAAGAGTGTCGTTAATAACATTAATTCGTTGAAGATTTTATTTGTGCATTGTTTTACCCACATCGGCGCCAAGCTGTTTATTTAGTATACTGCTTTGCCGCACAAAGGCTAGTTATGATGCTTCACCCAAAAACCAGAACGCCCGTTTTAGGTTTTTTTTTCTTGACTAAAACGTCACATTGGAGAAAACGATTTTCATTTTGTTCTAAAACTTACGCAGTGGATAAAGTTATAATTATTTAGCTCAAAAGCGTGCAACGTGGTTGGTTTGTGGTTAAAACTCAAAAGCGCCGTGTGTTACAAAGCGAAGTTTCCTGTAGCGCACAAAAGATTTCGTTGGATTAATTGGCACAAGACCTGCATATGCATACGTATGTAGCTCCATTGTATGATCTGTGTAGGCCTACCGATAATAAATCTTAGCTTGTTTGTCATTGCAGTTTCAATCCCCGACGGTCATATCAGTCCCAGGCGGTCCTGTTTTCTGGTGGGGCGGTCATGTTGTTAGGTGCGTCAGTCCCATGTTCTGGGGCGACGGTCCTGTTTTGGGTGAGTCGGTCCGATTTAAGAGGACCGGCGGTCATGCTGTTTCTCACCCGTGATTGCGTTAGCAACAGTCACCAAGCCAATTCAGTTAGTGTTATCTGCAGAGAAACTAATAAAGAATTACATGTACTGTACATTAAAGAGTCACTGGCCATTCAGAACCAGCATGCTACTGATTCTCTGATCAACATGCAGAGCTCAGCGACCCTGCAACTATGGTGATGACCAGCTACTGACTACTCAGTATCTCTCACTTCACTTCATGGATGCCATCTGAGATGTATGTTGACACTTGTTGTCCTGTGTAAATATCCTGATGATGTATAACGAATAGTCGAAACGTTGATTCAACATGAACTTCTTCATTTGTGCGGCGATCGTCTGGTTTTTAATCTTACTGTGGCCAAGAACTGATTTAAGCTAAAGAAAGAACTTAACCGTTTAATTAAACTAACTATTGTTAACAAAAAATATTTCAAAATTGTTGAGGGTGATTTTAAGAAAGGATACTTGTACTGTAACCCTAAAACACATAAGCCTGGGTATCCACTAAGACCCATCATTTCTCAAGTGTTAACCCCTACCTATGAGATTGCTAAAACTCTAGAACAACTCATCAAACAATACTTACCTCATAAGTACAATGTGAAATCTCGTGATGACGTTTTAGATTTATTAAGATCTATTGACGCAACGCCAAATTCCTATCCTATATCTCTTGACGTTGAAAGTTTATTTACTAACGTCCCTGTAGTCGAAATTGTGGAAATTATCATCTCTTTTATGTATAGCCATGTACCAATGGCTCCTCCAAGTATTCCTAAAGAGGCATTATGGTATTTGCTGTTACTTTGTACTACAAAAGTACCATTTAGAAACATCAATGACACACTGTTTTTACAAACCGATGATGTATCCATGGGATCACCTCTTGAACCAACTTTTGCTGACTTTTACAAGTGCAACCTTGAAACTAAGGTTAACGATAGTCTTCAAGAAAAGCCGAACATGTACTGCAGGTATGTTGTTGATATTTTTGTGATTGTCAACCTTGATAAGCTGATGGAGATCAAACTGGCTTTAGAGCAAAATTCTGTATTAAAATTCACGCATGAATTACCAGTTAGCAACAAGCTTCCGTTCCTAGACGTACTTATTGATTATGATGAATCTGCCATTAAAACCTCAGTACACAGGAAACCAACATATGATGGGGTTTGTTTACATGAAACCAGCCAATGTCCTCTGAGATATAAACTCTCTGTTTTGAAAAGCTTTTTGAAAAGAGCATATTCCGTTTGCTCAGACTGGGAAACCTTCAATACTGAGTGTAATTGCATCAAGCAAATTGTGATAAATAACGGTTACAGTAATAAATTTGTTGATGAGAATATGAAGATGTAGGTTAGGAATTTGGCGTTGCGTCAATAGATCTTAATAAATCTAAAAATTCATCACGAGATTTCACATTGTGCTTATAAGGTTAGTATTATTTAATAAGTTCATCTAATGTTTTAGCAATTTCATAGGTAAGGGTTAACACTAGAGAAATGATGGGTCTTAGTGGGTTTTAGGGTTACCGTACAAGTATCCTTCTGAAAAATCACCCTCAACAATTTTGAAATACTGTTTGTGAACATTAGCTACTTTAATTAAACGGTTTAGCTCTTCCTTAAGATCATTTATGGGGTTATGATTTATACTTTCAAACTATATATATATATATATATATATATATATATATATATATATATATATATATATATATATATGTATATATATTTCATTGAAGACATGACTTTGATCTGTTTTTACTAGTTTAATTTCAGTCCTTGCAAACTCTCTAAATAGAGATTTTGTCTTTACATCACAACAGTGCAATAAAAATCCAAACGACATCAGTAGGTAACATAATTTAAATATAGATTATTACATTGCGAAGTCGTTATCCCCCGTTATCTAGAGCCCGAGTGGATTTTGGAGAATTATCGCCCGAGGGGCGTTAGCCCCGAGAGTGATAATTCTCCAAAATCCACGAGGGCTCTAGATAACGGGGGATAACGGCTGAGAACATGTAATAATCTATTTATACCACATACTAAACGAGAAACATTGCAATGAATCGATTTACATTTTCTGACTCTCCACGGCTTTGTAACTACTTTCTGTCAGAGGCCCGGGGTCGGAGGTCGTGACCTTTTAAGAAAAGCCCGGCTATTTGTGTCAAATAATGCTTTTACTCAAAACCAATTGAAAACTTAAATATTATAGAAATAAATTGAATTCATAAAGTAAGGTTTACCAACTATTATAGCTTAAAACACGTTTTTTTCACGCTAAGCTTCGACCGGGAAATTATCGTCTGCTAAAGTAGGTTACCACTGGTAACTGAATATAATTCTCAAGTCAAAGATCCTGACGACAAGATACCCGCATTCAAACTAGAGATCGGTGATTTACAAGTAAGAGGACACGAGAGAAAAATTTTACCGAATTAAGATATCATTTTTATGTAAATTATGTGTCTTATTTTTCGTAGCGCATAAGTACAGTACAATGTGGTTTGTTGAACGTGCGATTATTGCGCGTGCTCATTTAAGTATTCTATTTTCACTCTTGATGACGTCAGTCGCTACGTGGTGTAGTCGTAAAGTCGGCGACTAGCAATATTAGGGTCCCGGGTTCGACCCCGTCCTCGGTTTCCCGCCAAATCGTTATCTCACTAGTGAGATAACTTTATGGGTTATTACACGGTTGCATTTGCCTTTTGACGCTAATATTGTGGTATAAATATAGATTATTACATGGCGAAGTCGTTATTCCCCGTTATCTAGAGCCCAAGTGGATTTTGGAGAATTATCGCCCGAGGGGCACATACCGAACGAGAAACATTGCAATGAATCGATCTACCTTTCTCGACTCGCCTCGGCTTTGTAACTACTTTCTATGTCAGAGGCCCGGGTCGGAGGTCGTGACCTTTTAAGAAAAGCCGAGCTATTTTTGTCAAATAGTGCTTATATTCAAAACCAAAGTAGAAATAAAGTGAATCTATAAATTAAGGTTTAGCAACTATTATAGCTTACTACACATTTTATCATGCTAAGCTTCGACCGGGAAAATATCGTCTGCTAAAGTAGGTTACCAATAGTAACTGAGTATAATGCTTAAGTTAAAGGATCCCGACGACACGATACCCGCATTCAAATTGGAGATCGGTGATTTACAAGTGAGAGAACACGAGAGAAAACTTTCACTGAATTAAAATATTGTTTTTATGGAAATTATGCGTTTTATTTTTCATAGCGTATAAATGTCGGTGCAATGCTCTTTGCTGAACATGCGATTGTTGCGCGTGATCATTTAAGTATTCTATTTTTACGTTTGATGACGTCAGCCGCTGAGTGGTGTAGTGGTAAAGTCGGCGACTCAAAACGCTTGAGGCCCGGGTTCGAATCCCGCCAAAATGTTATCTCACTAGTGAGATAACTTTATGGGTTATTACACAGTTGTATCTGTTATTTGAGGCTAGCAGTGTAGTATAATCTACAGATCATCTAAATAATGATAGAGTCCTTCGAGTTTCAGTTAGCTGCTCGTTCAAATTGGGTTTTTCAAACATTAGAAGCGACTCTAGTGTTCCTAACCTGTGTACATGATTTTCAATGTATCTAATGAGTGGCGCGTGGCTCTTGCAAAATAGCACGGGAAGGTATCAGGTGAAATTTGTAAGATTTGTGTTCCTTGGACTTTTATTCGTCGACATGCTTCATTTTGCTTAACTTTCTCAAAATGGCAGAAACTCGAGCAAAACGCGACAGATTTTCATCGATTTGTTCAAATTATCTTGACTGAATCGTCTCCAAACTCAATTATGGTATGCGTTAATTATAACCCCATGTGTATATATGCATGTTTCATATGATTTTAGTTCCTGTATTTTGAAATTTGTAACTTTCTATGAGGATCCAATGTACTATCGCCCGTGCATCCAGGGCGATGTAGTTGCCTAGATCAAAGCATGAGTTGATAGGCCTATACTTCTTGATTTTCGATAAGTATGTTACTCAAGTTAGATCGAGGCCCATATTCTGTTATAAGTCCCAACACTTAAGAAAATAACCATGAATGACAGAATAGTCTAGTCTCTCTAGTTTGAATTGTACGTTGTCGTTTACAGAGCTTCGTGAAGCTGCTGAAGAAATAGAAGAAAGGACACCCCTTTTTTCCGTTGACAGCGACACAATTAAGTATCCGCCAATGATTGCCAGGGACGAAACAAATCTCACCAATATACCGCTGATACTGTATTGGACCCCATTCTTCGGCGGAGATTACGGTTACCTCAAGGACACAGCCTACTCGAAGATGCACTGCGGTGATTCTGTCATATGTGAAGTGACAACAGACCGGTCGAGGTTTCGCGATAGTTCCGCCTTGCTCATTCATCCAAGAGATGAAATGGTGCCGATACCATTGACTCGAAAACCATGGCAACGTCTGGTATTCTACTATCACGAACCGCCTCAGCCGTTCTTAAACTTTCACAAATCCGTTGATCCGTCGGCATTTAATCTTACCATGACCTACAGAACTGATTCTGACATATACATGCCATACGGGTTTTTTATCCGCTATAGGGCGTTTCCATTGAAGGTGGCAATCAATTACGCTACCGGTAAAACGAAACTAGTTATGTGGACTGTCAGCAATTGCAACGCGGCGTCACGCAGAGCAAACTATGTCAACCACTTACGCAAGTACATTCCCGTGGATGTTTACGGCCGCTGTGGCACGCAGCAGTGTACAAGGACAGGACAAACGTCTTGCTGGACGATAAGTAAGAAGTATAAATTCTACCTCGCTTTCGAAAGCTCGTATTCTATGGATTATATCACTGAAAAAGTTTATGATCGAATGATGAACGGTCTGGTGCCGGTTGTAATGGGCGCGGTAGATTACAGCAAATTTCTCCCTGAAGGCAGCTACATCGATATTGCAGACTTCGCTTCGCCACGTGCATTGGCCGAGTACTTGTTGCAAGTCAACGCAGACGACAAACTTTACAGCTCGTATTTTGAGTGGAGAAACACTTATCAACTGAGCATGTCTCGCGCGCCGGCGTTCTGTCACCTGTGCGCAATACTGTCGTCGCCGCAACAGCAGTATAAGATGTACGCAAACATCAGAAGCTGGTGGTTCAACGGAACAAACGTCGGTCCGGACAAGGTGTATCCGAACTTGACTCAATATTTCCAAGAGGACAGGGGCACCCAGCAGTAGTCATGCATCATTAACACATTTACCATCTCGTTGTAGTTGGTCGGCCCTCCTGCTGGCACAGTTCAACACACGAATCGAGGCCTTTTGTTTGCCCAATGAAAAGGTTGAGCTAAATGGATAATTCTTTTCACTAGTTGAATTCTCAGTAGTTTACGATGAAATTTAGTTTGAATTTTGTGATTTTGTGTGAATTTTGGCTCGACCTAAATGTAGTTTCTCATTCGTCACTACGTCTACAATACATAAGCCATGGTTTACCAATATATCCAAAATTCAGCAAGAGCGAAATTTTGCCATTTTTCATGATTTTCAGAAGCTCATATATATTAGCATGACAATTGGTGGAAAATGAAAAGTATGCCATCGAAATATTTAAGCTTTCTCCTTTATATTGGTATCCGTTTCAACAAATGGGGGCATTCATGAATATTTTTAAAAATTGAAGTACTGCAGCACTTGAGAAGGGGATAAATTTTCAGTTGCTAAGTGGCCATTACTGAACCGATTTTAATGATATGTATATCCAGGGGCGGATCCAGGATTAACCAGAGAAGAGTATTAGCTAGGATTTTGTCATTCAGACATTGGCACTCCCGATCTGCCAAAAGGAATCTGGGGGAATTTTGTGGGGGGTGGATGTAGCCCTCTTGGCCCCCCTCTAAATCCGCTGTTGATGTTAAACTGCTAAAAAATTCTGCCTTAAGTGTACATTTTTATTTTTTTTTTTTTTGATAAAAGTATGGGAAAATGTAGTTTTTTAATTTAATGCCTTGTCAATTTTTAACCTGGAAAAATCCTGCAAATGTACTCTCAACGTGACAATTACTATCGTGTCCTAATCCATTCCTCATCAATTGTTTTCACTTCATCTAACCATTTCCATTTAGCAATACTTCCAAAAAAGGTAAATTCAGTCATTTTTCAAGAACTGTGCTGACCTTTCCAGGATAAAAACTGAACTCAAATTTGATTGGTCAAATGGATTAAACAGAACCAGTCAAATCTTCCCTAAATTATATAAAGTGACCCAAATTGGTGAAATATTTTCATTTAAACAGTACAGAATGTTTTTAAAATTCAATATAACTTCAGTTTTAGGGATAGATTCAGTCTATTTTCTTCAAAAATAATTTTGTTACACGTTTTCTACCTTGTGGTGGTGCTGTGATCAGTTTCATTTTTAAAAAAATATATTTTGCATTAGAATAATTGTTTATTCAATGCTGCAGTGCATCAAAACCGTTTAGAATATGAGTATGCTCTTTTTGGATGGTCACTAACACAACGCATCTCAATTCCTATATTATTTGATGCCGCTCATGGGATGTATGACTTAACAGTTGGCTGAAAACAGTAATTACACAGATATTGGGTCCTCAGTAGCTCAGTGGTGAGAGCACTAGACCGGCAATCTAGAGACCTGTGGTTCGATTCCCAGTTGGGGTTCCTGATTTTTCTGTGTTTAATTGAGATGCGTAACTTAAGATTGTGAAAACATTGATCTCACTTGGGGAAAAAGAATAATTCATATAACCTCAAAGATTTTTGAATAAATGACGAAATACTCTGAAAAAACTAGGTTTCTGGTTTTTGCTATTTTTGAATTCATTTGTTACACCAATTTCATGTTTAGAATTGTTTTGAAATATTTTGGAACAAAACAAATATTTTCACCGAACCATGGTAATTTTTGAAGTGTTTTGTCGTTTAAAAGTGGTTTGGTGTAATGTTGTTAACCTACTTGTAAAGGACTCTCTATCTTGTTTTAGCAACACAGTAAGTTATGGATTCCCAAATATGTCTAAACTTGATATTTTTGTGGCCTGAAATTTTTGGGTGCTATTTGCTGAAAAAGGCTATTTTTGAGGCTGTAATACTTAAATAATTCGAGAGCCGCCTAAACAATTTAAAACAATATATATATATATGGCATGTCTTAAGCTACCATTTTAGACTACTGAAGTATTTCTGATGATATTTGTATTTTGCTTTGCTCTGACAGCTCTATTTTGTAAAACAGCATGCAAAGTGTGTTTTTGTATTCCTTCTCAGAAATGTATGCAACACTGACTTTATGTAATGTTATGTTTTTTCCTGTTTGTCAATGTAAAAATCAATTCCATTGTATATTTTTGTTGTCATTTTTCACTTAACAATTGTAAAGTAAGGCAGGGGAATCTCAGACCCCTGTTACTTACTCATTGGAACTGGGAAAATAAAGAAATGAAAAATGTCTAATTTGTGTGTACTGTGCTATCTGATAACTACTAAAAATAAGGCTGACAGAACACCTTTCATAACCTGAGTCTTTCTGTCTCTCATGTTCTCTATTTCAAATTTTGTGGTATTGTGTTTCAGTTGGTGGTTTCATTTCATGTTATAACTCTTTTCTTCTGCAGGCAAAATATAACACTTAAAATTGAATTCCCTTCACTAAGTATCAAGTACAAAAACTTAATTTATAAAAAATATACTATACAAGTTTCCTTTCCAACGTTGAATATCTGTTGGCGTCACAAAACCCTAAAGAAAATTACAGTGCCAACTGGTCCTTCAAAATTTTGACTTCTTCAATTCACTGGTATCTCCACTACTCAATAGTGGAACTGATTCTGTTGTGTCAACTAAACATTCACGCTCAATGCAATACTGAAAATTAGCCCATTTTTGTTAAAAAGCCATAGAAGAGTCCTGGGGAAATAGTTCACTTTCACAAAATCATGTTCCAGACACAACTCTTCGTTCCATATTCATAGATATTCTATGTATTTATGACATTTAGAGGATGTTCAGACACTGAAAGAAATAGACATTAGGTCTTAATGAGCATGCCCATCTTCATAATCATAAGCATCACTCGTCAAGAAACTGTGGAGAATACGTCAACTCAGTCGACATGGAGAGCATGATGTGCTGCTATTGAAAATATTGAGAGTCCCTTTTGATTACATTCACGAAGCCCGTTTTGAATGAGCAGCAAACAGGGTCATGCTGCACTTGTTTGCGCGACATTCTTGTTACCTCCTACATTTGTCAGTCTGCAGTATTTCACACCTGCTGTGTACCATTTCATATTTGACTAGCTTTTGCTCTGTGTTGGTATTACTTTGTCATTTTATTTCCAATTGATGAAACAAGTATTTTCAAAATATCGTTTGTCGTCTCTTGGTTTCTTTACCAATGTTCTGACGATACGAACGGAATGGAATAAAGATTGTTAACAGCAACAAGTGTCATGTATCGAACCAATTTTGCATAATCGTAGCTATGTTTAGAAGTTGCCTTACAATGTACTTTTGGCCTATGATAGTAGTGACAGCAATTTTTTGACACAACGTTTTGACACTCAAGTTTTGCAAATGATATGTCAATGCCAGTTAGCCTTTCGGGCCCTTTCCCCTGGAACAAATCTGAGTGAATTACAAATATTTATCGTGTAACGTTGTTACAAATTAATTTTTGTTGGTTAATACTTGTGCTCATGAATATGAGCTGATTCGTACGGTACTCAATTTAAGCAAACATCAATATTAATTGTAACAAAAAATCAGCTGATGAGACTGCGTAAGTGTAAATGATAAACACGGGAAAATCATCCGAAGACGTTTCTGGCGTTAATAACTCATAACATGTCTGAATTATCTTGTGAATGTTTTAAATGACATGACAGAGAACAGTAAACACATTTTATTTTTACAAGTCTTAAAAACTCAAAAAAATCAAGCAATTCGACTCATTACTTTAGCAAATCTTGAAATGAGGGAACGACCGCTCCGTTAAACCGGAAGTTTTCTATCCTGCGTGTGCAGCGCCCTCTCATCGTTAGTGTTTAGGTGGCACTGAATAGTTAGGCTGCGGCCGCGGCCAATTTGCACTCCCAAAATATAGAAATTTTGGGGTAGGCCAAGTTTGGGGGCATTTTGTAGGTGGGCATTGCACGTAGGCTCAGTGAATGTGGTTTGTTTGTATTTGTGAACATGCTGTGAATAAAAAAAGGCCACTTTCTTGGCTGTAGCTGCACTCTTCTTCAAGATGGCGGCCCCCAGCTGCAATTGTGCATTGTTGGGTAGCGACCGAGAAATTGGCTGTGATTTTAGGTAGCCCTCAAACAAGCAAGAATTGCAAAAAAACTAGTTGGTTGACAGTACTTTTGGACCACATTTTCTGAATCGGTAGGAAATTTGCTTTCAGACTCTAAGTTTGGTTTTAGTCGTGCATCGGCAGGGAAGTGGTGTTTTTCGGGTGAAAAGTGCCGATTTTGCATTTTTTTGCCCTTATTTTTCTTAGTCTAGCTTGGTTGTCAGTGGGAATGAAATGGTCAAAAATACAAGAAAGAATAAAGTTTCTGTGCTCATCTGCTGGGCTTTTTATGTGAAATAATTGAAAACATGCCATTCTTTGCATCCTGTTTTTGACAGAGTGAAGAAAAGGTTACAAATCAAGTGATGTGTGTTTTGCTAGGCAAAACCCAGTGAGAACTGTTCTGTGCCTCCTTATGTCCCGTGGTCCGCGACATGCGCAACGCGCTCTAACGGGAGTTGGCAGTCCCTGTCTATAGTCTATGGTCTCACCGGCAGCGGAATGGAGAATCCTGGCCAAGCACCTTGACCTACTACACATTCTGCTACTGACGTTGTCACACTGTTGGTGAAAAATTAGCCGCAGGTTACCAGAGCTCATGAACCAGGAAGTTTATGTCCTTGATGAGTGGTGAATTTGTGTGGAAATGAAATCTTTGAGTATCCGACGTTGAATCAACTCTTTGTTTAAAAGCCCTTTTGTGATAATTATTTATCGTAATCTATTTTGCCCGGGGTACGCCACGAGCTACGTTGCAGAGTAAAGCAAGATGAGGATTGAAATAACGTCATTACGATGACGTAAGTAGAATAAGAAGACTCTGCAGACGTGGCATGGAAAAAATGCCACCAGCGTGTACAATGCCCTTAATGATGGAACCAAAACAATAAACATAAAGGAACTGTATTTTATTCTGAACAAATTTAGCATGTTTTTCAATGACATGTTGATTAATTTTATGAATTCAACAGCAAAAAGTAAACTTGTATTCTCTAACGAAACTAAAAAAATCACCCGCTCTTAACGCTGCTTCTCGTGACGTATTTGGAGGGGGAAAGTCAGTGTAGTATTTTAGCGTGCAGTGAAGTGACGTTCTTCAAATTGCCGGAATAAGAGCTTTTAGTGTGAAATGTTTGGTCACCAGGGAAACTTGTTTGACCCGAGGCAACACAAAGTGATACCCAGTCGTAGTCATCGTCAGACAAAAATATGTCGGTACAACCACCTCGTATCAACAATTTACACTGACAGTGGTGTGACTGTAGGCTTTGCTTACTCTAGCCAGCCAGCTTGCTGCCAGCCAATACTCAGCTCTGTAAACTTTTCAAGGGCTGGTTAGTTACCGACTATAGTTGTATGAATACTACATGCAAAATCTGGTAGTCAACCGACACTCACTTTGTTCGTTGCAACCGTTTAACTGGAAAACAATCAAGTACCGGTAAAGTCATTTTCTGGCATAATTCGCCACGTTTTGTAACGAAGAAAAGTCTCGTCCGTTTTCAAAATCATTACGCTCGTGACACGGTGCACGCGCCACTTCCTAAAATTTTGCGATCGCCAAAAGCCGACTCAAGAGAACGCGTCACAATATTCGAAGCAGCTCATCGACCGTTACCTTTTCCAACAGTCCAACACCGGTAAATCAGTTAGTTTACTCATACAAGAGAGTAGCTTTAGTGACACTAATTTTGAGGCAGATTTTATTTGTCCAAAGTACCTGTATATTTAGTAAACAGCTTTGGGCCAAAGCTTGGGCAACGATCGATGACTTGCGATGGCCATCCTCGTAGAAGACACCTTTTTCGAAGAATTCGAACAACCAGGAGCCATACAAAAAGGCATGGCGAACATTTTACAGCGCTGTGGCAAACAGTAAAAAGTAAGAACGGCTGATACAATGATAAAACACGATGTAAACCAGGCTTCACAATATGGCACGCAATATGTGATAACAAGTCGAGGCCACACCAGCCACGTCACTGACATATCAGCCAGTCAGCGATCGCTGTCGGGACTTCAGTCTTTTGACAATACCTATGAATGAGCTTTTGTTTAGCGCGCAACTCGAGCAAATGTGAAATTTACTTGTATGTTAGAACCGGTTAACTGCTGCATTATTTTTTACTACAGTCCCCTTTTAGGAACTGTCTGAAAAGCCTCAAGAAAACACACAAAGAAAAAATAACAAAACAAAAACTTGAAAAAGGTGTAACAGGTAATGTATATTAAGTGGGAAAAATGTTGAATTGACACCAGTGATAGAGAATGGAAAAAATGCAGAGTACAAACGTATGTCTTGCAAGCGACGAGGTAGGTGGCTGAATGAACTAAACCACGTTACAATGAGCAAAGGAAATTTGGGTGACCAATCAGGTGTCGAGTAGAGACATGTATGAATACAAAAGCAGACCCTTGAGGCTATAAATAGAGGTTAGTAATGCAAAATAAACCCTAAGGGTTGATACAAAAATAAAGTGCTAAGTGTCCAAATGATGACCATAAATGTATAGAAGTTAAAATTTGATTTATCGTAATCCGGTATTTTGCCCGGGCCGGGGTACGCCACGAGCTATTTTGCTGAGAAAAACAAGATGAAGATTGGGAATAATATTATTTATGATGACGTAAGTAGAAGAACTGAAGAAGACTCTGCAAGATGGGCATGAAAAAAACGCCACAATGGCAGTATCGAAATACTGATATGAGAAAGCGTTCAGAAAATCTACGCTGTTGTGGTTTGCTTGGCCTAAATGCTCGTATATTCAATGAATGCAACCAAGGTGACAAGCCAACATATATGTCGGCCAAATAAACCGATTTTTGCTCTTCAATCGTCTAGTTTTTCAGCGAACTCATTGGTCAATACGAGTCACAACGTTCACTCGATAAATCTCATATGATAAATCATTTCGTCGTGAAGTAAATTTCAATTTCAGCGATATTAGTCTTGGAGTTCGGGCAAACACGACTGAGTGAATGTCCCTATTTCACACCAGGTGAATTAGGAATAATAGAAATTAATCCTTTATGTCAAAAATGCATGAAGAGCTACGATAATTCACTTTTTGCTGTTACCTAATTCCCCGTAGTTTTGAGATTAAACATTCTGGCGGGTAGTTTTCGGTAAGAAGTTTGTGCCTATACCTAGCTGTGTAATTCAGCTTTTTAGTTTGGCAGTGAGGTGTAATTCATATTCCAATTTGTAGCCTACACTGTTGCAAGCCTTTGGGGAGCATGCGCCTCTTGACTTTGCCTCCATACCAGCTTTTAAAGCGGCTATAAACCCACTTTCCGCCCGAGATTTTCGCTACTCACCAACCATAATTTTTGTTAGGTTGAAATCCAACCATCCACATTTTTTACATTATGATTGAATTATACATGGTGATGTACATGATAGGTTTTATTCTCTTTAGATATTTTCGGTCTTCAGTGGTTCGCTAGCCCACAATGGTCCAGCAGACACACAGGCAGCTATTTGGCAAACAGAAGCGACTGCAATATTTTATGTACTATCAGCACTAAGGCAAAAGAGACTGGTTTCAGTGTACATAACGGGCCCATAGAAAGGTAAAAATTATTGGGGGGCACAAACCAATTCGGCCTCGCCAAACTACCTCCTTCCTATCGCCACCCCAACCCCCCCCCCCA
>NMRA01000248.1:353617-488145 GCA_002633005.1 Phoronis australis
TTGATGAAACACAGTCGGTAGTACACTTTCTTGTGGCTGGGGGAAATGATACAGAGTGTGTCCCAAAAATGTGCACACTTCAACGTCTGGAGTTCAAATTCAGCTCCCGTGGATCACTGAGATTCTGCGCAGGCCCACTGCATAGTTACACTTTATTTTTATCGTGGTGCGTCAGTCAGTGTAGTATGCACAGGAATGGAAAGCAAATGATTCAGTTTTGAAGAAATTTCGTTGCGCAATACTATTGGAAACTAACAACATCAAGGAAGTGCAAAGACAACCTTTCCCAGTTGATGAGCAATAAGTTTAATTTTATTTATTTAAGTTCTTAAACTTCTTCGATCTACGGTTTGTGAAATAAAAAACACTAATCTATTTCCTAACTCAATAAACAGCTTATTGTCATTGGAATTGTGAGAAAAATTTAGGGCACTTTGTAGAGCTGTCCGACATTCATTAATATCTTTGTTTTTGTTTTGTTATTTTTTCTTTGTGCGTTTTCTTTAGGCTCTTCAGACAGTTCTTAAAAGGGGAATGTAGTAAAAAATAATGCAGCAATTAACCGGTTCTAACATACAACACGGGTGAGAAACAACATGATCGCCGGTCCTCTAAATCGGACTGACTCACCCAAAACAGGATCTCCGAGGATCAAATGGGACCGTCGCACCAGAAAATGGGACTGACGCACCTAAAAACATGACCGCCCCACCAGAAAACAGGACCGCCGGGGACTGAACAAGAGCGCCGGACAATATGTAGTTATCAATGTCTTTGCATGACACCGCTTGTGATTACGTAACCGGTCAGCTTGCTGTGTAAAGACTCGCCAAAATAAAGCTTGGTAGCACTGCGTTATGGAGCTCCGTTACATCCCCGAAATTTCCCGGGTGTAGTTCTGCTCGTCAACTCGTCGTGAAACATATATCAACATGTAGAGCTAGTGAACGGAGCAGGCGCATGCAAAATCTAGGAGTCAATCAAAGAGGCCATAAAAATCAACAGTCAGCGCCCCCTCCTGAAGCGAGACAGAGGACTCCACTTACCCCCCCCCCGTGTACTCCAGCATTCTTAACGAGCGTAAGGCCGGAAATCCCTCATTCATCGACAAAGACCTGGCGGACCAGGTCGAAACGTCTGCCAACAACCAACCACGTCTCTAAGTAAGGGAACATTTTATATACAATACATAAAATGCATGTCAGAAACCAACAATCGAATCCATGAGCAATGCGTTTACCTTGATTTAATGACTTAATTCCTTTTTGAACCCGTTACTGAGTTTAAACGACAAACCTTGTACCGAAGTCAAAAAGCAATGCATTTATTGTCATTTGAATTGTGAGTAAATGTTTAGGAATTGTCCAAATTTCATCAATGTCTTTGAGAGTTATTTTTTATGAGATAGGCAAGAAGCGTTCAAGTGCACTTTGGAGATCTGGTCATAGAGTTTTTTCCATATTCAGGCTTCAAATAACTTCAATGAAACTTCATCATTTCTTAAAATATTAGCTTCTAATTGTCAAAAATCATCTATTAACCTGTCGGTTTTCGTAAATGCGCAAACTGCATGTAAATCAGAAACCAACGAATTTGTTTATTAAAACGAAACGTTATAAGCAATTTCCGCAGGCATGATCGCAGAGTTTTGACGGGTAACCCGGAGAACATGAGAGATGTGGGGCATTCATATTAAGGTGTATTTTTGCTCACGGTTCACGAATTTAACTTGAACTCCAAAAAAACCCCGCTGCAATATTTGTTTATTATAGCGAGTATTTTGAGTACCCCCGTTCGACATGTACACAACAGTTCCTAGTAACTACCTTCAAAAGAAATACTATTCTTGTGATACTATTGGAAAAATGTAACATAATTTGTAACCAACCATCGCAAGTAGCCTTTTTGTGTAATTCACAAATAGTGATCTTCACGTTCTTCAAAATTCCAACTTTTTGATGGTGGTCAATCCTATTGCATTTTTCACATTTTTGGTCGTTTGGGTCGAACGTTTTGACATTGCTGTGCTGTGCACGGTTGTTTTGGCTTTTCGAGGAATGTGGAATCTTAACTTCCCCTCGTGAATACTTGACAGTGTCGGATTTACATGTATAGAGGGAGACCCGAACCGCCCCACCGAGAGGGGGTTCCGTCTGAAATCTGACACCTAAGATGAAAGGCTAAGCTTGGAAAAGAGTGACAGTTCATTCCATTTTCGATTGTCCTTGCAAGAAGTGACTTTCCTCAGCATGAAGGCCAGTTGTACGATTTCACAAAAAACAGGAAAATAGAGATAATCGATTCCAACATTGGGCCCTCTCTTTCGTGAGCGGCCCCTTAAGAATTTGCCGATCAAAACACAGAAAGGGTGGCCACTTGAATGTCATCAATGGCTCGATCTCTTCAAGAACTGGGCCCCTAAATATGGAATGATCTATATTTTCAAAAGTCAGGAAAAAATGCGCAGCAATTGATGTTATCTGCAAGGCCATCAATTTTCTCATGACGGCGACATCCCGTTGCTCCCAACTTGTTCGATTCTATAGCCCAACAACAAGTTGGGAGGTTTACCCCCGTAGCCAATATCTTACACGACTGATTAACTCCATTCTGGCATTTATGGTTGGAGAGTCTGCGCTCTTTTGTTCGGCGATAATTGCTCTAATCTCCGATCAGATCGTATCTAGCCTGACTGGTCTGGGCTGATAAAAATGAAAGTTAAGTTATAACATATTTGAGCTTAAACCAATAGCATTTCTGAACTCCTCGTCAAATGCTGATGTTCCGTTTTTGAATCACCAAAATCGCCCACTACAACAGAATTTAAGACAATCTATTCTGTCCAAACGGAGACCAACGCACTGGGTTTGAATAAGCATTCGGTAATAGCGTGCAACCACCATACGTTTCCTTTGAAGCCTGGGAGATAATTGGCCTGCTTGTTATACGGGACAAAAGACTGAGCTGGGCAGTTAACAAAAGAGCCAGATGTTATCGCACGTTCAGCACCCCTCCCGTCTGGAAAAGTTACTGCACGACAGAACTCTGTAATGTCACAATTTAGAGAAAGAAAAACACGAAAGAATAGAGCGACAGTTGTCTTTGTTATCCGTTGTTAGAGAAGGGCCAGTGTGGAAAATATAATTTTGCATTTATGCATTTACAAAACTGTCTTATTGAATTTAAAAACTTGAATCCAGTGATTTAATATGCTCGGCTCCGCAAAAGCTTCGCTTTACGAATTTTTTCGATTTTTCGAAATACATGTGATGTTTGAATGATAAAGTGCACGTTTCAAGTGCGTTTAGACGACCCGCCCACATGTAAGCCCTATGCAGCAAAAACGGAGACCCTAACACCCTAACAAGAATGTCCTGGCCATGGCCCTCAGGGTAAACCATGCACTGATCTGAGCTGTCAAATGTTCTCTTGAATTTTCTCTCTTAGTAAACGTATTCGTAGTCTTTCTTTTCTCGACTGTCTCCGGCCCCAAGCTTATGTCGGTTGTTATGGTTTTGTGACCCTGACGCCTGCAATTTTTTTGGAGGGGAGGGGTGGGCACCGTACGGGCCCCCTACCCCTCGCTTCCTACGGCCATGCATAAGTAACTATTTTAAACGATCTCAATGACATAGCTAGTAGCATGCACTACAAACATGTTGGTGGTCATGATTAATGACAGCTCAGTAAGCCTATAAACAAAGATTTTATAGTGGTACTAAATACAGAATGAAGCACTGAGCTCCATTTTCACGAAAGACGTCGTTCTAGTCGGTTGGCAACACCGCAGTGTCTGCGACCGAGATCACCATCAGTATGGAGCTAGCTCAGTTGACGTTGACTGCGGTCTTGCATAAGTCATGTGACTGTTCAAAATGGCTACCTTAGTTCCTGCGCTGTGCCTCCCAGACAACATCGTGTTGGAAATTTTTAAGAATTTAAGCATTAAAGAACTGTCCGTTGCTGCAAGGTAAGACGTGTTTTTTTCCTGCACCACAAAATTTACAATCGTAGGCTACAGGAACTTCGGGTACTATAAACTGGACTGCTGTTTGTAATGTATAAAATGTAATCTTGTTAATGTTCGTTCATCCCGCGGCGGGCGCGGTAGTCGATACTACTAGGCCTATTGTATTTTGGTTCTGCTTTGCAACTAAAACAGGAAACGTTTTTATTTACAAACTGTAGGCAAACTGCTGTTCCTGGGAGTATCATTGCCGCCTCGCTCGTTTCTATAACTAGTTATTTACTGACAGGTTACTTGTCCTATGGTCCGTGTAGTGCTGTAGTGGCAATTAACTTGTCTTGAAGCCAGTCAATAGTCCGCAACGACAAAAAGCCACGAACCAAGGTATCAAACAGTGAAAACAAATGCCTTGATTCATTGGAAAACTTATCTTAACACCTTGAGCTTATTGTGTATGGGCCTGAAAAACTTGCTCAGGTAGTTCAACCATCCCGAGAAAATGAGCCGACTTCTTGGCATTTTCGGTCTCACTTTAAAATTGCATTACAAAGAGGTAAAACCTCTACTGAACCAGTGTTCCGAGCTTCCCTAGGGTACAACATTTGCAACAATCCCTTTTGGTGGTCCCTGATTTTGAGAACCAGCTACACACCCACTAAATAACATGCACTAGTGACTTCCTGGTTCTCTGTTGCCAAGGTATACCCAACCAATCCATCTGAACTTCACACTGAATTGTTTCATTGGTTTGTCGCTATCAAGAGCGGCACACCATAGGGGCAGGGGGGCTATAGCCCCCCACTTTTTTCAGTGCTGTGCCGCCCATGGTTGATGGGCGGTGCACCACAGGGGAGTTTATGGGGGGCTGGGGGATATAGCCCCCTCACTTTTTTCTGTGCTCCGCTGCCCATGGCTATGATTTGCCGTTCTCAAGTTGTACCAGATATTCTGATTTGATATGACTGCTTTTTATCGACTGACTCCTCCATGCACTTTTAATGGTTTATCATTTGCTGTGCATAGGCATAATAGGCGTTGTGGGGTAGCCATCGTCATTTATGTTCTCATTTTTGTGGACCCGGCTCTGAGCTTTAAGTTCTTTATTGTATTTCGCTAAACTTCGCTCTTCAGTGTGCTGGTGTTATTTTTTTATTTCGAAATTTGCCCCAAACATCCATACGACTGTTCCCACCCTGGCTACCTACAGACATGTGTGGTTTCCATAATTAGAAATAATATGGTACGGATATTGATGATGGTGTGTGACTTGACATTCACTAAGTGTCAATAACTAAATAAAGGTTTATCTTTTTTAAAATCTGCTGTGTATATTGGGAGCAAAATGCTGAGTTCATCAACTTGGTGGTGTTCGTGTGAGACCACCGTGATTACCTCAATGCAGGTTTTCCTTTGACTAAGTTTATACCTTGTTTCACTAGTGACACCTTGTGAATGTTGAGTTTCTAATTGGCGTGTCTGTTGTCATGATTGACAATAAGCTGCCCACTCAACAATGGAAAAAAGGTCTTCTCGGATGTTCAGCATTGGTGCTGGAGGAGAAAATTGTAATTTTTTAGATGATAAATCATTTCAGAGTCGTGTAAATTTTTATCTATTTTCATTTTTGAATTTCAGTATATGCAAGAAGTGGTATGACCTCTCCAAAGATAAAAGCCTGTGGAAGAGACTTGATTTATCCCAGAATCCTCTTCCGCTTCAGAAGTTATGGAAGGTTACCCGTTTGTATGCCAACGCACATACAAATAGCATTTACATCAAAGGGTTTATGGGAAGTGAGTATTTATGGGCAAGTCTCGACATAAGCGAAGAAATGCTAAAAAATCCGAGTATAAAATTGGCCTCATTTGTACTGGTGCCGAGCAGACGTTGGGTGTTATTTTGTTTGTTAGCTCCTGTGAACTCACAATTGCGAGCGGAACAAGTGGAAAAAGCTGAAATGCGAGCTCAAAATTGGATCACTCGTATGAGCGCTGAGCGAAGTTCCTGGTTTTTTTCTGTTTTTTGGTTGCCACTTTTTACAAGTCCAAATTCAGTAATACAAATGCAAATATGTCATCGAATTTTCGAGTGGACATTTTTGATTGTGTTGAGCGTTCAAAATTATTGTTGTGTTCTAAACGCATGATTCCACTGCTAGTTTATGGTTTGATAAAAGTGGTGATTCAAAAATTGAAGGGTCATTTAGTGCCGTTTCTCATTTTTAAACCCATATCAGAAGAGTGGCATTGTCACTTTTTGGCTGAAAAGTTGCGTGACACGTCGGCTGGAAAGTTTCCTGATATTTCACTGTTGCCTGTATGTGAGCGTCAGACTAGCCAATGAATAAAACATGACAAGAGGCTAAATAACAAGTGAATCAGTATGGGTGCCACATCGGAATTAGAATAACTAGGCAACAATCTGAATTAGGATAACTAGGCAACAATCTGAATTAGCATAACTAGGCAACAATCTGAACGGTAAGCAACAATCTGAATTAGGATAACTAGGCAAAAGACTGAATTAGGGTAACAAGGGAACTTTTAGTTTTATGGTAACAGTTCACAGCTCAAAATACGGCTGACAAGTGAAACTTCATATTGTCAAATTTCTTTAGAACAATAAAGGTTAAGAACATTTTAGTCTGTTACTAACTGTTAGTTCTGTGTAGATGTCACAAATAAGACTTAGTACAGTTGCCATTATGTACAGTAAGGTAATTATTTTTGTGCGAAATAAGTGGAAAATTGTCACATAGTACTGATTTTACTGTGGCTACCAAAACTGGCATGGGATCTATGATTTCCTAATATGACAATTTTTAATGGAGTGTGTGGCTTACTCCGACCAAGTTAGAAATATTTGTTTTGGTCATCATTCTTAGAATTTCTCCACTCTGCATTGGTTCATCAGTAGATGCCATTGATATTGAAACAAAATGACCTGGGTTTCCGAGTTATGACATCTGAATGCAAGTGGAATTTATCCCCATAGTACCACTACACTCCTTAGTACCAGTCTGTCATGTGAGGGAATGGTGTGTATTGTAGCGGAAATATACCAAGGGGGACACGCTATTCTATAATTAAGTTTTTCTCGCATTGACAAGTCGTTACTTTTGCCATTGTGAAGGACTAGAAATTTTGTGATTGGGAAGTGTTTTTTTGTGCGATTTCCTTTTACATGCACTATTCTGTGACCTGTGTTGTATCTTTGTATTCCAGCCGCCATGAAATGGAAAAGTGATTCATTATCTGATGCCTACCTCACCTTCATCTCACTTACTTGTCCAGACCTCAAGATCTTCTCCATCCAACATGGCAACCTTAAGAACACAACTGGACCAAACCTTCCAAGCAGTTTGGAGACGCTGCATCTGACATATTGCTTCATTCCAGTGGAAGATCAAAAATGGTTCCAAAAACTTGGTGACCCCTCGTGCATGCCGAAATTGAAACATTTAGATTTGAGTCTGAGCTCACAAATATCGAACAAGGAACTGCTTATTCTTAAAAATCGGACGGGTCTTAAAAGTCTCAAGTTGAATTTGTGCTACCGAATATCAGAGACTGGTCTGGGATATATTGCTGAAAATTTAGTCGAATTGGAAGTGCTGGAAATAGATAAGACAGCGGCATGCACAGACCTAAATTTACACCAAATATCACGAAATCTCAAAAAGTTAAAGAGACTAATAGTGGGCGACAACAGTAAACTAACTGATAAAGGTTTAGCTGTATTGCCTCTTCTGAAACGTCTCGAAACGCTATGTATTGGAAAGTGTAAAAGCTTGCAGGAGGAAAGTTTGAGGGTCATGTCTCACGTAAAATGGATGAAGGAATTGATTGTGTGGGAAGATATTAGCGATGGTATTGTTGACGAGTTGAAACAGTGTTTGCCAGAGTGTGTCATCACTAGGGGGATGGTATTGTGGGCGGAGCATCACGTGTAATGAGGGGGCGTGGCCAGATGGACTGGACTATACTCTGGTCCATGAATGGCTATTGTTAAAAATTGAATGTGGTGTTGGAAAATTTGATTCAAAATTATGGCGCATAAAGAAAGTGCATCAAGAGGCAAGACAATGGAGGAAGAGATAATAAAATTTAATAGCCTAATTGATTGAATGCAGACTAATTAATTAAAACAGTTTAATTTTTTATTATGAATGGATACATATTGTTTTACTCTGCATTTTATAAGATCATTTTAAATATAATGATTAAAATTGAGGCGGATTACTCAAAGAGTAAGTTGCCAAATAAGGGAGCGAATATTGTTTTAAAATGGGGAACACAGAGAGGATGATTCAAACATGATTTGCGTTTATCTTAATCAAATCCTTCAGCTGACCTTGTCTTAGTTCTTCCGAGAACCGACCATTCCACCAACAAATATAACGGGAGTTTAAGCTAGTGTCCATTAAAACTACAAATGAACACCACTGCCATAAACTTAATACATTCTGCGTACAATAGAATCTGCATCCAAACTATGGTAAAAATTGGGCACAAAAATAATTGTTTAAGTTGTCCTATTTCTGTTTTTCAGAAGCTTACCACATTGTTGCGGAAATGCTCAAAAATTTACCAAGTGTTGTTTAGTGATAGCTAAGCTATACTAACCATGCCGAAAGCAAAGTAAATTTTCCTGAAAACTTATTTTTGTTGATAAATTTGACAAAATTAAATTTCACCTGTCTGCCGTACTGAGTCTCAAAGACAAGATTTTTTTACTGAATGATAATAAAATAATAATAAAATAAAAAAATATGGGAATCCTTCCCGGTGAGTTTACGGAGACATTTTTGATTATTTGGCAGATCAGACATAGAATACTGGGCGTGTTAACATTTACAAAACTTAAATTGCAAGGTTTTCAAATTTGAAAACTCAACAAGTGTAGTTTTCAATGGACTTAAATGTTACTATGGCTATTAAATTGATAATTAAATTTACACGGCCGTATATTCATCATCGATACAAACAAAAATCCCCACACTCAGTCATTGATGAAGTCCAACCTGAATGAACCATTGAACAATTTTAATTATTGACAACAAATACAATGTAACCATTAATAGCATAGTAATAAATTTAAATTACTTCATTTAAAAGGTATATTGAGCACTAGTTCACTAGGGGCAGCTCCATTCAATAGATTGAAAACGAGAAGTGTTGCCTTCTCATTTCATCATTTGGTGATTGTCACAAAATGTTTGACACTTGACATTGTCGGAAATGGGGAGTCCCATGGTAATGGTCATGTTACTTGCTCATTGCTCACTATACCTTTTAACAAATCAGTAAAATACCTTTACAAGTTGTACAATAAAAACACAATTAGTAAAAATTAGACAAAAACAACAAAGCCAAAGCTTATATAACAGAACTGCATGTAGCATTGTTTCTTAACAAGGAACCACTGGATCCAAGATATATTGCACATCTGTTGTAACAAAGATTCTGAAGGTCTTTTTTAAAAAAGCACTTCAATTTTCATTATATCTTCCGAAAACCGGCACTATTACTGCACCTGGGTCAAAAATGTTTGAAGCAATTCACCAATTTTCAGATCTTTCCTCACCAACAGAAATTGTGAAAGGACTGCCAGGGACGCTCAAAATAGATAAACAATCACTATCAATATAGGCACAGACCCATAAACCTACATCCTAAACAGTGTGTTTTTTCAAAGAAATCTCATTTGCTCCAGTTTTACCCAAGTGTCTCATATACACGTACTTGCATCTAAATCCAGATATAAGCATCTAAAGTAGGCATAAATTAGCATATATAATTGATTTTTCTGAAAACAAGGCCTTTTGTGAAAATATAGTAGACTCAAGTCCATAAAGAATGAAAATGGGAAAACAAGCACCTTGATTCCTCAGGCAACTCTCATGCAAACCTTCACGATAATGTGTGAAATTGCATGTCGTTAGCCGAACAAACACTTGCAGTTTCCTCAGAATCTTTGACCATTCGGAGTAAGTCAGCTGGTAAATCTGGACAGTCTACCACGGTATGTTACCACTAAATTACATTATGACATAGGCTAGTAAATTACATTTAACATTTAAAATAACATTTATAAACATGATCAAACATTATGAGTGTAAACATATAAAATGAGATTCCATCAAGCATGAGATCTATACCGGTTCTTATCAACATCAAAACCTCAAAATAACTTATAAACTCTTTAATAGTATAAATTCTGATTGCAATGGTGAACCTAAGCTATGATAAAACCACAGCATACTGTCTTTTTAATCTCCCTTTTATAGAGAAGCTTTTCAGCTCATTCTTTGGTATATTAAATCATTTCAAAATGTAACTCCTCAATAGTGCCTCTGGTGCAGAGTTCGTTAAAAACGATACAACATTCGTGTCAGAAAAGGTTGATTTGGACTTAACATGACGATAAAAGGCTTCAAACACTTAATTTCTAAACAACATAACTTGGGCAAATATGAGATTCCATTTGACTAGTAAAACAAAGAATGTCAAACTTGAAACGCACACGTAATGCAATTCAATGACTTTTTGGTAACGCTGACTAAGCTTTTTAAGAACTTAGGACACATATGGTAGAATGTGTGCACATCATTATTTTCAGAAATAGCTCATCAGACAGAAAACAAGTTAATGAAATCCTGGGGGGTCACCATTGTTGGAGCGTTTTCTCTGCAGGGTGCAGCACATGGATGCCCAAGGTACTGAAACAAAAACCAGAAAAATACTCAACGCCAACCAAAGTAACTTTTGTCAACTGTCTTGAGAAATAATTAGCTTCCAGTCTATTTGATATCTGGTCGGTGATCCATTTTTCTCCTTTTAACAAGTAATGTGTGTAACTGTTTTTAATTATTCACCTGTAATTGGGCTTTGTCTATGTATCAGTCACTGTTTCAAAAGGGCCTTTCATACTAACGTCGACGCGTCGATGGTTTGGGTAGGTCCTGGATTGCAATTGACAGCTCTAGTTAACATCGCAGTTAACAGGTGGATTTAATAGTGCAGCGTCGACGCTGCGGTGCAGTATGAACGCTTAACTTCAATCCAATCGAAGTTATCGCCAGGTGCCACTGTTATCGTCAACAGTTGCAAGGTAGTGCCGTCACTAATAGGTGCTTCTATTTTGCTCTAATAATAACCAATCGATTTCAAAATAAGTTCAATGTCACTTAGCACATGTAAATGTTTCCAAATTGAAACATTGAAACAAATGTTAGCTTGCAATGCTACCTTGCGATAACTTCGATGACGACAGCGGCACCAACCGCTTACTTCGATGTTCATCAACTACCGATGCCAGTATGAACGGTCCAGTTAATTGCGCTGTTTACGTCGAGGCTCCGCTCAGACCGGAGTTAAGTCAGTATGAAAGGGCCTAATGACTCAGAAATATAGAGTTGTCAGTGACCTCCGAAATGAGTTTTCAGTTTGAGAATATTGTGCTTATTGGTTTGGTCCCTTTAACAGTTTTAATGATTAAGCAATTTTCACGATTAAAACTGAATTAAAATGAAAAATGTTGATACGTGATCAGAGATTCATTATTACACAGGCTAGAATAAAACATCTTACCTTCCAGAAAAGACAAGAGCAGTAGTCGCACAGGAAGATGGAATCTACGTAGTCTTCCTTTCGGCCATGTTGTCTGATAGAACACAAAGTTGACCAAGTTAATTCAGTGGCAGATCTTGAGGGGAGAATTCATTTTGGAGGCAATTAAGTGACTTGGAAAGTGTTCATTAAGTGGACACTGAGATTTTGAAACAGTATAATGAGTAAAGGAAATAGCCTTCGGATAGAAATATATTCAAAACATGTGGGTCCCTTATCATACAAAAGACCAGGACAGTGAACTGTTTTCAATTTGGTCAGATGCAAAACAGCCTAGTGAATATCAAGTCAAACGTCACAGAACAATTAAAATAATGACCCTATGCTTGTGTAGCCCACTCCTCACCAGTCGAGAGCTGGCAAGAATCAATTCTACCACTGTGAAGTTGTCAGGCTTTGTCTAATATTGAGCCTGAAATTTGATTAGGTAACTTGAACGTGGGATATACCGGTGTAATGGTTATAACTTATTTATGAATCACATATTTCCATGTTTAGTGAAAATACCGGGTATGTAATGGGAGTAGATGAGGCAATTTGGACCACCCCAGATAAGAAAAGACATGCTGTCACACCGAGTCCTAACCTTATAAAGACGTCAAAATGACGTCATGCCATTTTGACGTCATGGTTAACTATCCCATAGTTACATGATTGAGTTAGAGTGAGGTGGAAAGAATGCAGAAGAGACCAGAAGAACACGTCTAAATAATTTGAAAATTCGTTTGGCAATTCATCACTTATTTTGCACACGCTGGCATGGCCAACAGGAGAAGTTTGTCAAAATTTCTTCACAAAAATAAGGATTAGACAAATTTATTCTTTTGATAGCATGGTTTGTATTGTAGTTGCCATAAAACAACTTTTGGGAAAATTTCCATAATTTTCAGTAAAGCACTCAGCCTTAGCAAAATGGAAAAACAACAATTTTGACAATTATTTTTGTGCAAAAGAAGTGGAGAATTATTGCAACCGAATAGAAAACAAATGACAATTATAAGGGATTCTGAAATTTTTTCAAATTAAAATATCTTTTGTCAACTAAAACATGGAATTAATAGATGTACCCAAGCATTCTATTATTTCCAGGTTTTCTGTCGATAAAGGATATTTATATTAAAAAATTTCAGAATTCCTTGTAACCCATTTTATGAGTGAGAGTATCTAACTGTGATCATGATTGATCTATATTTCCTCATTTAGTCGCAGATTTATCATTTAATTTAAAATAAGCATTTAGGAAATTTTCACTGTCCAACGAGAAATTTTTGAAAACTCTTTATCATAACCATATATCAATAAAGCATAAAAATATTTCCAGGTGATCAGTGCAATGGGCCAACATGCGAGGCCTGCGCACGTCTGATACAACGTGTATCAGACCGCCTGCAATTATTTTTTTTATATCATGAACAAGAGATGGTATCAAAGTGAACAAAAACATTATAAGTATCTAAAGCATACCTGAACAAGTTTCTATAAATAATTTTCCAGTCATCCTCAACCAATGAACTTTCTTCACTGTTGCTGTTGTCATGGTTGCTGTCAACCGTTTTCCTTTTCACGAGTCTTTTTATCTCGTGCTCAATCTGAGCATTGTTGAAGTGATAATAACACATCTTGCGCCACAGAGGTTTGTCCAACACCAGGGGGAGCAGTTCTTTAGTTGCCATTCCAATTCGGATGATGTCGGAATGATCAGACAAACAATTGATAATGTGGCGTAACACTTCCACTGGAAGGTCATTCAAGGTCACCCCATTGCCATTCTACAAAAGAACGCATTTTCATGGTAAAAATGAACACGATTCAACAAGACTTGCTCCTCTGTGTCACTAATTTCGACTCTGTTGACAACACAACAGTCGTCTTAGCTATTGATGTGTAGATGAGAGAGTCGGCAGTGTTAAACATGTGCAGATGAGAGAGTCAGCAGTGTTAAACATGTGCTGGGGTCTCAGTGTGTATTTGGAATCAATTGTGACAAGCAGCTGTACAGTTCTGGTGTATTCTTTTTCTTCATCCCAGCCAGGGCATGACACGAACAAATCAACAAATTTTTCTCCAAGCCTTTTTGTAAAGCTTCCTCTAACACCAAGAAGAGGTGCATTGCATAAAAGCATAAGAATCTCGCCAAAAAGCAAGAGAACGCAATGCCACACGAGTGAAAGAAGGCGAGTACGCTCTGGTGTTTTCTAATGTACCCAGCAACATGGGGCTACTGAAGTGATTGGTCGGTGAGGTTAGAATGTTGAATTATGGGACAAGTCGCTGTTTTTGTTCCATACGTGAAAATTTCTTGCTCCAAGTGTTTTGCAAGAGCCATGCATGGTGTATGGAACTCAGCCACAATATCGAAACCAAATATACTTCCATCTTTGAAACAAAATAAAACTTTTGAACCCTTGACAACCTGCAGAGTTGAGAGTGAGTGAATGGCAACCTGAATAGGACCGTAATGCCAAATCAGCGAATATTACTTAACTTTTGCGCAAGCTAGTTGTAAATTGGAGTTAATAAAAAATCACATATTGAGAGACTGATTGGTTGAAGGCAGACGTTATTCACATCAAACCGCAGAACATCTTTTTGTGGCTCAAAGTGAACTTTAGCAGCAATAATTACATTTCGTTGATAAAAAAAATTATTGTGCAATAGCAGGTTCAGAATCAGTGGGTAAAATATCCAAAGTTGGGTTTACTATATCCTTCTAAAATGAGCGCACTTCAATAGACAGAGGTCTTACTGAGTCGATTTGTATGGTGTTGAGTTTGTCTTGCATCCGCGTGACCGTTTCCATGTGAGACAGCCACAACTGTTGACTGCCTAAGTGGTCGTATGTGTGGTCTTCAAGGGCAGCTTTCAGGCAGTCTAGCAACTTCTGCATTTGGAGAGGCTTCAGCTGAGTCTTGACAACTGTGTAATAAAAAATGAAGTCACTATTTTATTAATTTCCTAACAAAAAATTGTGAAACATTCAACCATTTTGAATCACCATTCTTGATCGTTATTATGTCAGACCCAAACTGATGGTCCACTATATGACTAAACACGTTTCATGCTTTAAATCCACAGTAAATTGAAAATACTACCAAAAATTTTCAGCTTCTCCGTGGACAGTTTCCATGGCTACGTAGCCACAGGACATCACACTGATGAAGGCGTCGGACATAATATCTGAGATGCTGAAAATTTCTGATTATTTTTTTTTTCAATTTATCTGTCTATTCAAAACATGGAATGTACTTGTGTTCAAACTGAATGCTATTCTTCTGTTACTGGAATAACAGCATGTATGACGGCAGTATTTCCTGGAAAAATAAACCTATTAAGAAAAAATGCAAAGTTGTCAATAACATAAAGAATAAATGAGCAAGTGTCCCTTTCCTGAGTAAAAATAGCATACCTGTTGCTATTGCAGTATTGATCATATCTTACAAACCTACAACAGTACATTGTGTTAAACTGCAGGTAACCATAGTAACTTCTCTTATTCTATAATGAAATTCAGTATCCATAACACGATCAATCTTATTATTATAATTATTTTTTAATATTTGCACACTCGCATTATGGTCCTATTCAGGTTGTCATTCACTCACTCGTCTGCATCTTTCCAGTTCCATAGCAAGGTCAAGGGTGTAGGAGACAAATTAAAGGTTAAACCTTCAAAGAAAAAATTATTTTAACAATACTTTGTTTCCCCCTAAATGGCTGCCGCAAGCAAAATGAAACAGCAAGAGCGTGAAGCATAACCAAACATTAAGTTCAGGGGGTCTCCTCAGACGGCGGAATCATGGTGCCATTTTATTTTTAGTCCACTGACAGATTTTGTGAATGGAAGGTCCACATCCCCGGGCCCCTGCAACTTTCAGCCGCCTGTCCACATACTATCGCACTTTGCCCAATTGCCAATGCAACATGTTGGGCCCCCCTTATGGTATCTTAGATTTGCCACTGGTTTCTTATAACTCTCGATTTTGAATATTATTTATACACTTTACAGTACCTCTTGGTCCTGCCCAAGATTGCTACAGTAGTTTTTAGAATAAACTAGACAGACTTCGACCAAATTCTTTCACACTGATAAGTGTTGACAAATTTTTTGGCTGTACTTATTTGGCAATTAAGTAAAATATTAGTCGCAATAAGCATTTTTGTTGAACTCAAGTCACACGTACATGAAATTGGGTCATTATTCCTACTTGCATAAATTCTCCATCATGTTTCAAAACGAGGTGTTGTGTCCAAACTACAATGGTTCTGCGCTTTCCCATTAGGAGGCATTACGTCCTGAAGAGCAATGTACGAGTGCCACCTTACTTAAAAGCGCCAATACCAAATAGTGCCTAACCACTGATGGCTTATTTGTACATGAATCTTTCAAGGCAAGTTGTTGCAATTTTGACAAAATGCATAGACCTATAGTTGTTGACATTTTACAAAAACGTTTTCCAATAAATGGATATTTAGTCATGGTTTTGTGCACAGGAACTTTGTTAAAATTTAACGCTGTCCTGAATACTTCGAAAACTAAAAAACATGGATTAGTCATGAAAATAAGTTTTGGCAGCCAAGAAAAGGCAGACTGGCTAGATTAAAATTACCTTGATTCAATAACTGTTCAAGAATGCAGAACAGCTGTCTTTGTGCATCACCACTCATGTAAGACATCTTCTTTTTTACCAAAAGTTGCAGCAGCTGAAACAGGAATTTTTTTATTAATTTTTGTTCATGGCATAGAGTATTAGGCTGCTTAATGTCCAGAGCACTAAATACGAAAAATTTAAAAAGAAATGGGTTTCCCATTAAAGATATATTTTGCATGCTCATTACTATGCTAATATATAACAGGAACTAAACAACGATGCTATTTTAACAGACTCTACGGTTACAAAGTGCAGTTGTATTCACTGACAATTTGCCAAAATGTGAAAACAAAAAAAAATTCGGCAAATAGGTGACCTTTGCACTAATGACATAATTTGGGGACTCACATAGCCCGCACTGATCATGCAGTGTCATTCCGCAACACCATGTCATGATACTTACTGGACACAGTTCAATGATTTGCGGAAAAAGATTTTCACCACAAAACTTGTTATTAAAAACTACTTCATATTCAGGTTGTTGCTACATGTTGTGTTTGGAACTAATTTGGCCAAAGAAACAGAAATAATTAGCCTGAAATTTCTACTTTAAGTAAAGTTTAAGCGATGGTGGTCGTTCAAAAATGAAATTTCAATCACGCTTTACCCTGTAATGCCACTACTCGGTGTATATTGTCAATGATGACGAAGGTGAAAGTTATAAGTCAGGTATGCATAATCTTCATATGTGTAGTAATTAATAATTTGCTAATTGTCTTTTCTGAGAAGGTACATATTTCTCTTTACCTTCCAGACATAATCTTGTCTTCTTCTGTCCTTGACCCCACCAATGATGTCCAGTTTATTCAAACCATCGCACAATGTGGGGCTTATGTTGTTCTGTAATTTGTGTGAGCTCATCAACAAAAATGTGATACTTTAATTAATCAAACACGGCTGCATTCTACAGACACAAGAACCTTGTTAAAATGCAAGATCATGCAAGACTTCACGACATATCATCCTGGATTACAGGCAAAGCACGTGATCAAACAAGCTTTAAAAACTCAAATTCTTGAGTCCACAGGACACAGCCTAGGTTGGGGGAAATTAACCCAATCAGGCAAGTAAAAGACATAGCACACTGAGGCAGTTAGGTAACACTTCATGATTTTGGAGATTAGTCAGCATCACTGTTTGAATAATTATCAAATAACAAAAAATGCCACTAATTGTCTTCACCTAGATTAAAATGTACAGCAGCCTGACGCAGTCAGACATTACCATTTGCAGGTCAGCCATTTTCTGGACCGAATCCTAATCCCAAACTGCATTAAGTTGTTACTATATGAAAAGTATGCCAAGACTTGGCACCACACAATCTGACTCACCAATATTCTCTTTTAGACAACAAATGGGAACAGACAACTCACGTGAACATTAAATACCTTTATACAGAAAACACATGCCTTGAAAATCTGCCAGAAATATTCCATTAAGTTAAAAAGATGCACCACCATTGTTGGACAATTGCCATATGGTGAATAACAAGTCTGGTGGCATGTGATACCCGTCTGTACTGCAGATGACCCATAGCACTATCTCTATCTCTTATTTCTAGACAGCAGAATTGGATTTCTCTTCATATCATGCAGCACATTGCAAGTTATATGAGAAATCAATTAGATTTTTTACTGGCAACAACATAGTTCCTGGCTCTTTCTTTACATTTTCAGGCAAGCCCTGTAAGAACTCCACAAAGCATCGCCGTGACTACGAAGTATGATACAGCGCTGTAGTTTAATGAAATGCATTGTAATTCCCAGAATCAAGCAGCTTAAATTCAGCTTTCAAGTGTTTTTAATCATGCAAAATCATATTTGGAGCAAGGAATTTGTGAATTACAACTCATTAAAAGATCACATTTCACATTGCAATAAAAATTGACCATTTTATTAACAAGATATAAGTAAATGCATGCTCACACTGAGCCTAAAATGGGGAGAGGTGCTCGAATTTGTGAGAATGTGGACCTTTTACTTAATATTCACAGGGTATGTTCAGAGCTATGAATTGTGCATTTGCCGAATTTTGGTAGTTCCTGCCTTTTTAGTGGAATTTTGTCTCGTTTTCTACATTTGGAGTTTTTGTTTCTCTGAGGCAGATGCTTTTGCCCACTTTGCCAAATGGGGGGTGCCCGGGTGCCCGCATGAAATCAATGGATGTGTACATATAAAAAAAAAACAAAAAAACAGCAGGCCTACCTCATGTGTCCTTCTGGAGGGTACAAAGATGTACGGCTGGTAGATCGTACTTATCTCCAGGTATTGGCCATCCACCATGGCCAGCAATCTGTATAATGTAAATAGATCTATATTCTCCAACGTAATTTTTGTAAGAAAACCACAGACTGAAAAGCAGTGAAAATCAACATGTTCGATTCGCACCAGCGTTCAAAATACACGCTGGCCTGGGCCCAGTGAATTTGTGGCTTCGCAGAAGGGCCAGTACCATCGAGACTAACTCAGGGCCTGGCGGGCCAGCTCATTTATTTCCTGAAGTTCAAACACTGGTTTGCAGTGTATTTTTGGAGGGATATCGTGTACTTGGCAAGGCACAAAAACATCACACAATTTCTATTTCGTCTCTTCTTAGCTTACTACTAAATGTGTTTCTGGACAGGACATAGTATTTTTCAAGAATCTGGATAGGTGCCAAATGGTTGACAGGATATTACGCTTAACGAAGAAAAGGATCCATTCATGGAGACAGACTCTTAGAATAATTTTGAAAATTCAGATACAGTTATTGCTGTAAATATCACAACAGAGACCACGAAAAAAAAACAGAGACAGAATCATTAAAGGCAGCGACTGAGGCGCACACGCAGCTATCGGATCAGCTGATTACGAAACAAAAACAAACCTGGACACGACACTTTCGTTCAAATTCTCGAGGAATCTAGATCTCCAAATCTTCATTTTCTGCCATCCTTCATCTGTTCTGATCCATCGTTCACCTGGTGACCGCCAATCTTGTCCAAGAAACGGCATTTTCTTTCTAGATCTCGTTTGTTATTGTTTCGTTCGCAAGCTCGTGTATTTATTTACATCGCTGAGTTCATCCTTACGGACTCACGATGTCATTCCCTTCTAATTGGCCAAGCAAGGTGCCCGCTAATATATGTCCGACTGTTTCCGTCAAAAGCCGTGACCCACTTTCAGGCCGCGCTTGGGGGAGAAGTTTCGAAGTTTCAAACTTCGTGAGAAATCTGACATTTTGTTGTGAATAAGCTCGTTGCCGTTAAATTTAGTTACTAGAGGACGTGTTATTCATATTTACAATCTTAGTTTTATGTACGCTTTGATTGAGTTTTTGATAAAAATTTGAGAAAACCAAAGTGTTCTCTAAAACTTGGTACACTGTTTGCATTCAATGAACCGTGTTGACGTTGAAGATTAACGAGAAACAGCTGACAAAGGGATACACTACTGCTTTTGTTGAGCGTCTGTTGGTGGCAAGTTGTTGGATCCGGATGCTATCGGAATATAGGTGAGCAGTTTGTAAAATATTGACTGGCTTTTTAAAATTAATGTTTACGCTTAGCCTTGGTCGTAGCTTAGCTTCGGTACTAGGCAATGACCATCGCCTCTGTTGGCCCGGGCCAACAGAGGCGATGGTCATTGGAATGGGACATTGCCTACTTCGGTACATGAGTGTGAGTTCTTCATGCTATTTGTAAGGTTTAATTAATTTCCTTTTTAGTGAGGTAGGGGGACCAAATCAACACCCCTTCTTGGCCGGACCTGTTTTACCTGGGCCCGGCCCCCACGGGCAGTCACCACCCACTTTGACCATGTAGCTGTAACAATTTGGTTGAAAGATTACCCGGTCCTCACCATTCAGCTAAAGACCAGTTGGTTCGTGGTTCCGTTCTTGGATTGGTATTCCTGGAGTGGTTTATATGCTACATAGGGGCCCCAAGTTTTACCCCCTCCACTTCAGGTCGACACCGAATGGGCTTGTTTATTATTCCCGAGTGAATATACTACTTATGTTATTTACCTCCTGCCCTGATGCCCTGACATTGAAAGGCCATGTTACCCACTTGCGAGAACAAAACTAGGGAACTGAGAGAAGAAAAGATTATAATGCCGCCTCATTATAGCAACCTACCGTATGGGAGTGTCCCCTCGGGTGAATGGGAGTGTCCCCCCCGGGTCACAGTATTAGCAGCATGAACTGCAGACCAACTTTTGTTTACAGATCTTCTCATGATGGTTGGCGTCCAGTTGGTGGCCTTTTTGATTTGGTCAGTTGGTCAGTCCACTGGCCAGTTGGTCAAGAATGCGGAGACCATTAGTGTGGACATTGGCCGTTCTGTCTTCCTCAGTCCCACTGCACTACAATTCAATGTTCCTCGAGGGCGAGATAACTGTCGTGTGGAGGTGGTCGCTGATCCCGTGACTCAGCGTGTGGGAAGCTTAGAACCTAAGGTAAGTTGCATATTGGTACTGTAGATAGCAGACAAAGGGTGATAGGAGAGCATATGTCCTTTTCCATTCATTTTTATACGCCCTCATATTTATACAATCTTGATGAGATTTGGCAGATGCGTTCCTAGCAAGCTTACGACAGATGACAACGAATTTTGGACCTCTTTAGTTACTGGTGTGCCTCCTAGTGGCAATTTTATTTTTTTATGCTTAACTCTGTATCTTCGGATTTTCATAAAATTTAGTAGTTAGGCATCTATTAGTCAGTGATGCCATCTTCCCGTTTTTCGACAGATTCGAGTACTTTGCGCCACCTAGTGGCCATTTTTACTGTTTTCAAGTCTATCAACCAAACTGCTCTAGGGATGATTTTGAAAATTAGCATACATGTTCTTACTGTAAAGAGGACAGCTGACGATGATTTTCCGATGACTTCGACTGCTGTGGCGCCTCCTAGTGGCAGTTTCGTTTGTTTTTGCGCCCATGGCTCTCATCTCCTAAATGCTCTGCAGTATCTTTATTGAATTGGAAAAAGAATTAAATACACAAAGATAGATGATTGTGCACCATGGCCAACTGCAATCATCAGCTGAGCGCTGTGCTTCCTCAAGATTTCGGCCCATTAAGCTCAGGATTTCTCCACACAGTTGGCCCGCAACAGCTAGTCGATTTAGTTGCGTTGCAGTTGGCCAACAAGTCCTGGCTCCATTTTAATAACTATCGGACATGTACGTTCGCATAATCCATGTGCTACCCTCCAAAGCCTTCTGTCCACACACCCTGACCACCTTCCTGGAATAGTTCACACCCGTAGGCTTCAGGAACCTCCATAAAGATGAAAACGGAAAACATCGACATCCCACCTCAAAAGGAATCAGTTCACAGCTATAACCTTTCCACTGGACGTCTGTTGCTTGTTCTGCATACCGTAACAGAAACCCTCTTTGCATGCTACTGTTAGTTCACCAAGAACAAGATGTTGCCTCACTTCACCAAGCAACTCTACATCGGAACGCAAAACATATTTCCATATTTTTTTTGCATTTGCAACAGTTTGGTAGAACTAATTTAATTGTAAAGTAGTGATTAGCTCCACAGCAGTGTTCAATTTAAGGACAAGTGCCCCATGGATGTGCAGCATTGTGGGTAATTATTGCAGAATCAAAGAGGGTGCTGTAGTAATGAAGGACATGGCTACTGAGTTGGAAAAGAATCCTTTTGTATGGAATTTGATTGTGAAAAAGTCACTCATCTGTACGTGTCACATGTTCTAGAAATTACAGTCAAAACAGACGCAGTAGTACCTTCTATGACTAACTGTTTTTCTGCCAAATAGTCTTAGTCAGATGTTGTATGCCATTGTTTCAAAACTGGCTGCAGTTGGTCGAAATAAAACATTTACGTACTTGCCAACATAACATTTTTATTTTGGAACAAGAAAGAGGCTAACTCGACTCTTGCAATGTCACCTATTGAGTAGTGATGAACTAAACATTATTGAAACACCTGTCATCAATTTAAAGCTACTACAAACCCATGAAAACAGCTTTTGGCTGTGATGACTGTCCAGTTATGAAAATGGTCTTAAAGATACTATGTCTCATTAAAACCGTGAATATTTAAATTTGTAGCAAGCGCCACCTATTGTCTTCTTGTAAATTAGAACTTCATTTGCATATTCACTATTTAATGAGACTATGCACCTTTAACTTGTTCTTTATTTAGATTGGAGATGATGTTGAGCAAACAATGCTTTGTTACTGGTTGAGATCAAGCTCAATAAATTGACAAGATCACTTAAAAACTGAATTTACTCGTATGAGGGTGAGGGTGGTGTGGGCGGGGGGTGGTCAAACTGTTGGAAATCAATCTTTGCTGGAATATGGAACAAGTTGAGACCAGTTTTATTGAAGCAAATGGTTTGATTCAGTGGATGGCAACTTTTCTGTCCAATGTTAATGGTGTGCATATAGATGGATTATGTGTCGGCGAATGTATGAACAATTCTAGCTGTGTGCCTGCAGATTTGAGGGCTTGGAACTAATCCAGTTAGAATTTAGCATCATCTTCAGCCTTGAGCCAAGATTTTCTTGGTATTCTTACCCAAGTCTCAATCAGATCGTTTCCAGGTGGCGAAGTGTAACCCCTGTTAGTGATGTCTGATTATCATTCATGGAAGGCAGATGTTACAGTAATTTTTATTTCATACAAAAATAACTATGAATATTATCATTTACTTAACAGGAAAGACTGGACAATTTACATCATGAAACTGCTTTTGATTAATCCCACTGCAATCATTTCCCTTAATAACTTGGGTTATAACTGGACATAGTAGGGGCGGTTTGGAGGCACAGGTGAATGGTCAGCATAATTTTTCTAAAACGGTCTTCTTGTCATGATAGTTAGGATCAAGAGCCTGGAATCAACCGTCTTTCTTGGATAGGTGTGCGTCGCCCGTGTGCCTTTCTTGGACAGGTGTGCCTCACCCCGTGCGCCTTTCCTAGAGGAGATCCTAAATTTGTAGACTTTGACCTGTTTAGAGAAGTTAAATGAGCATACAATATGTAGTATGTATGGTGGGGCTGTGACTTGTTAAATTATATATACTGTATATATCCTCTGTGTTCTACTTACCACTATGTCAAGATGGAAAACATCAACAACATATATACAGTAAAGGGTTGTGTTGACAGGTTTATAGAGATATTGTAGTTGACTTCTTGGAATGTACTTTTGGTGGAGATTGATGTCTTGTCAAATGTTCTGTTATGTCTTTTTGTCAGCACATTTTGTCAGATTCTTTTATCAGAATGTGGTTGAAATTATGTATATTTCCAACACTTTAAGGTTAAAAAACTGTGCTTTAATTCTGTCAAAAGAATCAACTTTTGATTTAAGCCACCTTCTGCCCTAAAACTGGTCTCATCTGTTCCTCACTCTGATTTGAAATCATTTCTAGTCTTGAGAAGAACAATTGGATCCTTATTTCTTTAGACCAGGTCAGCGTTAAATTGCTTGTCAGGGTGTGTTAGTTTCAGTCTGAGTTACTTTCAGTCACCAAGACTTCATAGCCATCGGGAGAATTCCAAGCGATTTACTGTAACACATTCGAATTCCAAGAAGTGATCAGAACGCAAATACCGGTAGGCAGTGTTAAGAAAATTGGTAATTTTAATAATAAATGGTTTCCAGATAGAAAAGCGAAAATGCAGCAATAACTGGGAATATAACAACAATGTATGACTCCATGGGGCTATTTACGTGGGTTATGGGAGAGGATTTGGTTTTTGAGATTCCATGACAATTACCGAGATATTCTATGATCCGGCATGTTGTGGGCTCCACTGTACCAGTTTTTGTCTGAATTATGTTCAAGAGTGAAGTGTTGTTTTTTTGCTAAAGAGCTGCGTCTCGCTTTCTGTGTTTTTGCCTGAGAACAGTGTCAATTTCCAAAAGAATACCTTTGAAATTTTGGTTGAAGGTGTTTATTCTGCTTAATAACATTAGCCGTCATTTATCACCCTCAAGTGCCACTTGCTGCATTCTCTAAACATTTCATTTACTTTTATAAACAAACTTGAAAGGCTGAAGTGGACACAAGCAACAGAATGTTTCAACAACCTGTTAAGCAGCATTTTGATTATGGTACTATGGTATCACAAAACCAGCCCACTACAAGCTTAGGTAATGGTCAGCTATAACGTGCCCGAATTTTGAGAACCAGTTTTCTCTACTGAATAACGGGCATCAACTGGTTCTCAAAATACAGCACTATATCTTTATTGCCTCAAGCTTGTCTGTCATAAACTAAGTGAACTGTTAAATCCTTGTGGACAGTTTGGTTCTGTTTTGTAACCCCAGTTTTAGGCTGTTACCCCATTTTTATAGCCACACGCAGTGATTATTAGGTCAAGCCAAAATTGCAAACCACAAACTAGGATTCCACAAATGTAGCTGAAGCCAGCTAATCTGGTCTTGTGAGGGACAACCCAACTCCACTCAAGGTTCTGACAACTCGCCATATTCAAAAATATTTTACTACTATACATATTCCAGACAAAGGAGTAAGTTTTTTAATGATGGAGCTGTGTACCACTGTCCCCAATTATTAAGAAAACCTGGAGATGACATAAATGTTTTCGTTTGTTGAAAATGAATAAAAGGTGACTGACTAAACTTGGGGAAAACTCCTGGAAGTTTTGTAAGATAAACGGAACTAAATTTATGAGTGGTATCATGAGTTCAAAAATAACTTTTAGTCCACTTTTTGGACAACAACCCTAAAAACTTGTGTTTAAGACTCAATGTGGAATTTTATATTGTCAAATTTCTCGACCAAAAACAATTTCTAAGAAAGTTTTTTGTACTTTGTTAGGGTGGTTTGTGCATTGCAGTTGTTACATGTGACAAAATTGTTAACATATTTACAGCAATTTTGTAAACCTCTGAAAAATGACGATTTTGGCTAAGAATTTTCACTGTAGCTCGCAGAAAAATAAAATTATATGCCAGAAACACATGTGACGTACTACTAACTCACAGAAAGTATAATCACAGTATGAGTTGGAAACCTGTAAGAAATGTTCTTGGTGACCTCCAAGAAGGTGCCTATGTTACCACAGACTCCAGCCCGGTGAGTCAACACATGGCCAGAAACACTGTTGGCTGTGTACACAGTGTGGTTGGGATTAACTGTTACTTCTTGGAGTGATTATGCACTCCCCTCTGCCTTAGGGCCCTCCGTGTTGCCAGTGTGACATAATAACACACTAGGATATATGTGGTGTGTGTGTGTGTGTGTGTGTGTGTGTGCGCGTGGGTTGCCCCTGTTTTCAGATTTGTCATTGTGTCACGTTTTTCCCCGTGTGTGGGTGGGCGCAGGTTGTTACAGACCGGTGCTAATAGCTTTCGGTGCGAAGATTGACTGAAGACTGGTTCGAGTTTATTAATCCTGACCGTACGTTCACAAGCCTACTCAAACAAAACGTCCGACGTAATGTCTGTTTATGCTCCAGCCAGTGCTGCGAAGCCTTGACTTGTATTGAACTTCTGAGATATTTCCAGCAACTGTTACACTCGTTGATTCAATAACCTGCTGTCTCTATAGCTGGCTCTCTATTGACTATCGCTGTAACTGCTGATTCTCTTTACTGCAACTCAACTGTAGTTCTCCTGATTAACTTACTTGAACTGACTTGATCTTCTCTTGAACTCACGTGATCGTTTCGTACTCAACTAACTAATCTTCTTGGACTCAAGTGACTTAATCTCCTTGGACTCGAGTGACGTGATCTTCTTGGACTCAAGTGACTTAATCTGACTAACACAAACCCATGCTTGTGTATTTATAGCCTAATGCATTGTTCTGGAACTTTTCATCAATTCAAGCACATACCAGAACTTTCTGGAACCTACCCAATCATTCTACAAACATGTACTAGTCTCTAGAATATTCCAGACTGCATTAATCACTGTCATGCTAGAGTCTTCTAGAAAGTTCCACACTATTTTGTATTAAACAAATTACATCATCACTGTACTTAATGCAGGGGTCATGCCAATCAGACAGAATAACAAAACAAAACAATACAACTAAAAATACTGTCAGACTATATTCTGACAACACACCCCTGCCAAAGAGAAAATTACTATAATTTTCTAACACAAAATCATCTAGCATACTTATATAACCTACTATGTCCGCCGCTAGAGTGCTCCCTGACTTGCAGTCTCTGCTTGAGCCCTGGTAGTCACTACTACCGTTTCCCTGCTGGATTCATCAGGATCTGTTCCTACCGATATGTGGGCCACCTCTTCTCCCTCTAGAGTTGAGGTCACTGGGTTCTTCTCTTGGGAAGTCGTACCCTTTTGAGAGTCATCTTTCGGACCCTCCACAAGGCTATTGCCTGTATTGTCCTCGTTGGCAGTTGTTGCTCTCTGCTGTCGCTCAACATTGCCTGGGTCCAAGGCGCCAGGCACGTCCCAGATTATCAAATCGACCACTGGACGCTCCATACACATCGCAAACACTTCTCCTGTGCAGTACGGTGTCTTGATGTTGACCTTTGTGACAGATAGATATCTCTTGGTAGAGTCCGCCAACTTGCATGACCACTTCCGGCAGGTCATATCTCCTGGTTCGACTAGACTGGATCGAACCATAATTGTCGTGCAGCCTGTGTGTCTCAACACTGAGACCTTCTTCATGCCAATATACCCCTCCTTCAGACGCAGCTTTCCTTTGAAGGCGCGTTCAGGGTTAGCATGCTTCACCGAATCCTTACTCTGAGAACCTCGGTGGCTGACCGCTGCTGACTTTTGGAGTTGCTCTCCCTGCAGACCCATTTCTTGTCTGAGGGCCATTAACTCCCTTATTTGAGATCTTGTCTCCATAGTGAGTTGCTAATTCCAACAGTCCACTTTATCACACCTTGTTACCGTCAGTAAGCTCCTGGCGTGCTCGCCAATTGTCACGTTTTTCCCCGTGTGTGAGTGGGCGCAGGTTGTTACAGACCGGTGTTAATAGCTTTCGGTGCAAAGATTGACTGAAGACTGGTTCGAGTTAATCCTTTATTAATACCGACCGTACGTTCACAAGCCTACTCAAACAAAACGTCCCACGTAATGTCTGTTTATGCTCCAGCCAGTGCTGCGAAGCCTTGACTTGTGTTGAACTTCTGAGATATTTCCAGCAACTGTTACACTCGTTGATTCAATAACCTGCTGTCTCTATAGCTGGCTCTCTATTGACTATCGCTGTAACTGCTGATTCTCTTTACTGCAACTCAACCGTAGTTCTCCTGATTAACTTACTTGAACTGACTTGATCTTCTCTTGAACTCACATGATTGTTTCGTACTCAACTAACTAATCTTCTTGGACTCAAGTGACTTAATCTCCTTGGACTCGAGTGACGTGATCTTCTTGGACTCAAGTGACTTGATCTGACTAACACAAACCAGTGCTTGTGTATTTATAGCCTAATGCATTGTTCTGGAACTTTTCATCAATTCAAGCACATACCAGAACTTTCTGGAACCTACCCAATCCTTCTACAAACATGTACTAGTCTCTAGAATATTCCAGACTGCATTAATCACTGTCATGCTAGAGTCTTCTAGAAAGTTCCACACTATTTTGTATTAAACAAATTACATCATCACTGTACTTAATTCAGGGGTCATGCCAATCAGACAGAATAACAAAACAAAACAATACAACTAAAAATACTGTCAGACTATATCCTGACATATTGATTATGTTACATGTCAATTTAAGATACAAGAGATTTCATTTTTTCATATAAAATATGTAGCGCCAAATAAATGCTGTATCGCCTAGTTCTATATCGTATCTTCCATTAGACAATGTGGGGATTCACACGTTGGATGCCTATGAAAAAAGTAAAAGATCAATATTGAAAATTATTTTTAAAGTGAAGTTTGTGAGATTGCGCCATACTTGTATTCTATATAACCCTGAGTCACCTTCCCTATTGATATCAAAGATGGAAGGGAGATAAGCTTGTTAAGCACCATTATTTAACTTTATTAATTATTGTTCATGTAATAATGAAAGTCATTTGTTCTGTTCTTTTTTAAAGAAAATCTTGTTATTTTCTGATGTTTTGCAAAATACACTTTTGTTTTAGCACCATTCATCTTGTCTCTTACCTCAAGGACTCCATCAGGTTTAGGTAGCTGCGAACCTTGTTTACCAGATTGTACTTATGTGCAAATATTTTAAATTCTGTTAGCTCTAACCCATACAAAGTATATATTTTCTGAAAGGTGAATAAAATTCCTAACACTATTATTCCTTTTCGCTTGACTTTGATATTTTACAAGATATGCATTTTTCAGTTAAAAAAATTTGACTTGGAACACAGATTTTAAAAACATTGTTCTTCCAATCATGTTGGTTTTGCCAACATGTTGATACTGGCATTTTCAAGATCTCATATTTTTGAAGTAGGTCTTAGTTTTTTAATTATCAACTTTTTAGAGCATTTTGAAGGGTTTGTTCCAAAAAACTAGGACCTATTTCATAAATCTGTGACTTGGTTCCCTCGAAAATACCATTATCAAAATGTTGACAAAAGAGCAACATGATCGGAAGAAAAATGTTTTTATAATTTTTGTTCAAAGTCAAAACTTTTTTACTTGAAATGCATATCTCGTTAAAAAATAGGACAGGTAAATAAAAATACTAAATTTTGTTATGAAAATTTTTCACCTTTCAGAAAATATATACTTTGTAGAGGTTAGAGCTAAGAGAATTTAAGGTATTTGCACATAAGTACAACCTGGTAAATAAGGTTTATAGTTACCTTAACCCCTAATAAACATGCAGCAAAAACATGGATCATTCCCCTTGCTGGCCATTGGTCTTCTAATTGATGAGATGAGAGAAATGACAAAACCTTATTGTATTGTTAAAGAAAATAGCAACATTCATTGTCTAGACCTTAAACAGACTCGGGATTTCACTTGCAGGTGCTGTAGTTTCGGTGAAGATTTTGTCAATCTCCTTCAACACCTAACCCATTTGATTTACATAGAAAATGTTTGGAATGAACTTATTGTGTTCCAAATGTGGTTATGTTAATTAATTTACTTTCTTTGCAGGTTTTTAGCTGTTTCTTTCCACCAAACTCTGTGAAATATGTTCATAGTGGTAACCCTCTGCTGAAGAAAGACAGGGTCAAAGTTCAAGTTCACTATCTTACTGACAATGACACTATTACAGAAACTGTGTATCTTGGTGTTCAAGTCATAGACACGCCCTACGTTTTAATCTTGACCAATCACGACCAACTTGAGCCAGTTTCTGTGAATAAATTATCAGGTCGATCCAATCCAATCGACCACTCTGTGTTAAGGTTCCGTTATCATCAAGGAACTGCCAACTGCTCCGTGGGATATTCGAGATACCGAAACGTTTGGCCGCTGATTGGACGTGTTATGCACAACTATAGAGGCCAATGGCGTGAGGTGAACACCTTCAAATGGGACTGTCATGATTTCATGGTAAAATCATTACGCTATGAACACTTTGGACAGCCTACTCCTGATGTAGATTATCTCCCCTTGACAGTAGAGGTCAGTGACCCAGAAATGAGTCGGGATCTTCTGGTGGAGAGAATCTATTTACCCGTTCACATTAAGGGCAGCTTTCCCAACATGCCACCTAAAGGGAACTTTATGAGTTCATATATGATGGAGGTTGATGAGTTTGTGTTGGCAACAATCCAGCCAGGAATACTGTCGGCGACTGACAGTGAGACTCCTGCACAGAGTCTAGTGTTCAATGTAAGCAAACCTCTTGACATTGACCAGGGTTACTTGGTGAATCTTGAGGACCACGCTCGTCCCATCTCGTCGTTCACCCAAGAGGAAATGAACAACAACTTAATCGCGTACCGACCATCGAACATAAGCCATCCTCAGCGAATGATCTACAGCCTGGAATTTACTGTCTTCGACAGCCATTTTGTGTCCAGTAACCCCATAATGCTAGATATCGCTGTTCGGCCTTCAGAAACTAATGCTCCACGGGTTGCGGTGAATAAGGGCCTAACGCTACTCGAGGGTCAGAGCCGACCAATAAGATTAAAGAATTTTCAACTGGTTGATAACGACAATCTCGATGAAGTCCGTGTGCTGATCAAAGGCGGGGTCCATCATGGCCGACTGACTGTGCATAAAAAACCTGCCATGATGTTCACAGTTGGTGATTTGCGAGCTGGTGCCCTTGTCTATCATCATGATGATTCCAACAGTGTTCAAGATTTCATCAACTTCCATGTAATGGATGGCCACCATGTTGTTCGCACCAAGTTCCCCATTTACATCCTTCCCAAAGATGACTCCGCTCCTTTTTTAATCACCAACATCGGTCTTAACCTAAAAGAAGGGGAGACAACTCCTATTTCAGACTTTGACCTTCATGCCCATGATGATGATTCCGAGGATGATTACATAATTTATGATGTCATCACTCCACCTAAGCACGGAGAAATAATAAAAATGTACCGTCGCTCCATGGGAGGGAAGGACGTGCGTACCTTTTACCAGGCTGAGGTTTCACGAGGATTTATTTACTATCGCCATTTTGGTGGAGAGCATTTTTCTGATTCGTTTGAGATCATTTTACAAGACAGACAAGTTCCGCCCAATGTTTCTCCTAAACAAACTGTGACGGTTACTATAAGTCCCGTCAGTGACATTTCTCCTCAGCTCGTATCTGGCGTCACAAGATCATTAGACGTGCTTGAGACAGAACTTGCTTTGATATCTGAAAATCAGCTGCTATATACTGATGCAGAGTCTGTGGATGATGACTTGGTGTATACAATCACAAGTTTCCCATACTTTGTGAATTCTCGTTCTACGTCAGATGCTGGTCGTATCGTATCTGTAGACAAAGCCCCCATGCTGATGAAGGACCCCTCTCTGCCTATTATTACGCAGTTCAGACAGAGCCATATCAGACATCACAAGATCGCCTATATTCCCCCGCTCGCCGAGATTGGCACTAAGCCTAGAACAGTCAACTTTGTGTACATGGTGGAAGATTCCGGTGGGAATCAAGTACGCGATCAAAAATTTCAAATTCATGTACTGCCTGTAAATAACCAACCTCCTGAGCTCCAAGTCAGAAAGTTGATTCTGAAAGAAGGGACGTTTGCTACGTTGACCTTGAATGAGGTCAATGCCATTGACCCCGATACCGTTGCAGCTGATCTTGTATTCACTCTGGAGGTGGCACCACTGCATGGTCAATTGAGGCGCAAAAAAGTCCTGGGTGTCGGGTCCAACTTCACCATAGATGATCTGACCAATAGGAGACTACGGTAAGAGGGAAAGTCAGTGACAGTAGTCTAAACTGTGCATTAGTTGTATGCTTGCTTAGTGCAATACAGTATGTGGGCAATAAAAGCAGAAAATGTATTTCGAATGAGATAGTAATTTCTTGGTTGAGAAGAAATCCCCTCCTACCCCGTCAACACCAATTCCACTCTGTCATAGACACTGTCCCAAGTACCAAGACTAATATTTTCCAGAAGCTATTCTAACAAACCTTGATCATTGAAGGGAAATTTGTGGGCTTGAGGGTAACTTTGCATTATTATGAATTATTTTTCATACAGAAATGGAATCAACATTCGAGGTGTAGAGGGCCCTGTTCTGCTTATTTATTACATTCACTTTTCTCTTTTCACAGTTATTTCCATGATGGTTCCGATGCAGAGACAGACTCCTATCAACTCTCTGTGACGGATGGCTTACACCGTGCACGTCAGACTGTGCATGTTGAGGTCACACCAGTTGATGACCAGCCTCCAGTCTTAGTGGACAATTTGATGGTGTGTAAACATGAAAGTAACATCACACAAACACACATTATTGTTGACAAACTAACCAGGGACATCCCTGACTGTAAGTTATGTTACCAACATTTTATTCACCTCTCCATATTCTACTTAGCTCCCCCACATTTTACTTAGCTCCCCCACATTTTACTTAGCTCCCCCACATTTTACTTAGCTCCCCCACATTCTACTTAGCTCCCCCACATTTTACTTCAAAGCCCCACATTCTACTTGATAGCCCCACATTATACTTTACAGCCCCACATTTTCCAGTCCTTTATCGACCTTGGTGCATGTTTTCATTGTTGATCAAATCAGAAATCTGAGCTAATTAACACAAACCAACGTTTTCGAAAACATGGCAACATCTGGTACTGGCAATGGTAAAATATTTTATAGAACATGCAAACAAAATCAAAGGTATTTGAATTAATGAATTTCCTTTATTGACCTGTGCAAAAGACTCATCCCACTCAAGGACTTACAAGTCACTTTAAACCCAAAAGGTACAATTGTCCCCAACACAAAATATATAAACCAATGTGAAATGTACAACACTATATAAATTATTTCCATGTGTTTCAGGAATGGTTGGAGGTCACAGAAAATGAAGAGGTTACCATAACAACAAAAGTATTGTCTGCTACAGATCCTGACACCGACAAGAGTCAAGTTTACTTTTTGCTGGTGACGGCACCGAAGCTTGGACAGGTTCTCTTTGTTAAATTTCACCAATTTTGAACAAAAATAATTGGCAAAATTAATCTTTTTTCGTTTTTAGGGGCTTCTAATACCGTTTTAAATGCCACTGAAATTTTACGTAGAAAACAATTTATTTTTGTGCTACTTATCTTCTATGGAAAATGTGAGAAAATGAATCTTCACTTGTGGATCACATTGTGTCCTAAACAAAACAAAAAATTAAAAAATTATTAACTCCTAAATTGATGAGATTTTACCATATATATATTTCCTTAAATGTTTTGACTTGAATGACTCTTATTTGCTTCAGTTGGTGTTTCTGTGAAAGAGCTCACTCAAGTCTTAATGGCTATGAAGCTAATGGAACCCGGCTAAAATGTAAAACATTAATATAATCCCAGATTTTCAGAATTATTTTTCCATCAAAGGTTCCAGAAAACAAGATTTTTGCACCTCAGCACAAAATTTAGTTTTTGGCATTTTCATTGCTACATGGCTGTTTTCTTAAAGATTTTTGAAATCTAAGCAACGTCACTGCAAATTACTATTTATTCCATCCATAAATCCAAAGTGCATTACATGAACGACTTCATTTTTAAAACTGCTGCAAACACATCTTCCTTCAAAGAAGCGAACATTAGATTCATACCACTTGTCATTATAGTCCACTAGTCATTATAAAACTGCTCTCAACTTGTCATTCTAAATCACTAGTCATTATAAAATGGCTCTCAACTTGTCATTCTAAATCACTAGTCATTATAAAACTGCTCTCAACTTGTTCCTTATAATCATATGAAAAGTGGTTTCTAAGCTTGGTAAGACCTTACTGTTCATTATTGCTTGAGACCACGCTGGCCATATATAATGACACGTCGTGACAAAGCAAGTTACTGTTTATTATTGCTTGAGACCACGCTGGCCATATATAATGACACGTCGTGACAAAGCAAGTTACTGTTTATTATTGCTTGAGACCACGCTGGCCATATATAATGACACGTCNTTTACGTAGAAAACAATTTATTTTTGTGCTACTTATCTTCTATGGAAAATGTGAGAAAATGAATCTTCACTTGTGGATCACATTGTGTCCTAAACAAAACAAAAAATTAAAAAATTATTAACTCCTAAATTGATGAGATTTTACCATATATATATTTCCTTAAATGTTTTGACTTGAATGACTCTTATTTGCTTCAGTTGGTGTTTCTGTGAAAGGGCTCACTCAAGTCTTAATGGCTATGAAGCTGATGGAACCCGGCTAAAATGTAAAACATTAATATAATCCCAGATTTTCAGAATTATTTTTCCATCAAAGGTTCCAGAAAACAAAATTTTTGCACCTCAGCACAAAATTTAGTTTTTGGCATTTTCATTGCTACATGGCTGTTTTCTTAAAGATTTTTGAAATCTAAGCAACGTCACTGCAAATTACTATTTATTCCATCCATAAATCCAAAGTGCATTACATGAATGACTTCATTTTTAAAACTGCTGCAAACCCATCTTCCTTCAAAGAAGCAAACATTAGATTCATACCACTTGTCATTATAGTCCAGTAGTCATTATAAAACTGCTCTCAACTTGTTCCTTATAATCATATGAAAAGTGGTTTCTAAGCTTGATAAGACCTTACTGTTCATTATTGCTTGAGACCACGCTGGCCATATATAATGACACGTCGTGACAAAGCAAGTTACTGTTTATTATTGCTTGAGACCACGCTGGCCATATATAATGACACGTCGTGACAAAGCAAGTTACTGTTTGTTACACTTTTAGGAAGAAACCAATTTCATAACTGTAAGTGGTCTAATTAAAAAAGGTATTTTTTGACAAAAAGAAGAGTATAGTGGCTGTATGCTTACATTTTTCCATAGTACAAACCTTCAAATTGAAATCATTTTGTTTTAAGGTTCGTCGAAGTGGAAGTATGACAACCATGTTCACACAGCTAGACTTAGAGCAGAACCGTATTACATATGCTCACACCAGTGGCGAGATTGGACCAAATTTTGTCGAAGACACGTTGACGTTTTTGGTGGCGGATAAGCCCGTTCCTACAAGCGATGAACTGCCCGTGCGCGATGTGAAAGTAAAAGTACTTCCTGTTGACAATCAGAAACCACGCGTGGATCTCGGCACGTCCATTATTGTTCCAGAAGGGGGCAGAGGGGCGATAGCACAGGAGATGTTGGACGTGAAAGATTTAGATTCTGTTTATGAAGACATTGAGTTTGTGATCATTCGCCAGCCTAAATGGGGATATCTAGAGAACACGAAACCCAACCCCGGCTCTGAGAAAAGTAACAGGGGGAAGCGTATTGATCGTTTCAAGATGGCTGACATTGTTGACACGACTGTGAACTATGTCCAAAGTGTCCACGAGGGTGTGGAGCCCCTGACAGACAATCTTGTGTTGTACGCAACAGATGGCATAAACAGATCACCAAGAATTGTTCTGTCGATAACTATTGTGCCAGAAAATGATGAAATTCCAAAAGTCAATATGGGTAATTTAGTTGTCATAGAAGGCGGAGAAATTGTCCTTCAAGGAGGTGAAATGTTAGATGTGAGTGACAAGGACAGACCCAGAGATCTCTTGATGGTCTCTGTGGATCGTCAACCCAGCCATGGCAATCTGAAGCTTCTTATGTACGCACGCACTGCGGGGAACCGTGTGGAGTTACCCATTCATGACTTTGAGTTTGAGCAGTTGAAGACCGATCTGAATCTTATGTATCAGCATGACGGCTCGGAGCATTTTGGTGACGAGTTCTCGCTTAAATTTAGTGACGGGAAACATTCAGTCATCAAAACAGTTCTGGTGAATGTGACGGCGAAGAATGATGAACGGCCATCTTTGTTAAGAAATGCTGGCTTGCGGGTAAATTTCGGTGATTCTGCCGTAATTTCTAGTCTGGTTTTGAGGTCACATGATGCCGATAATGATCGCTCGGAGGTTTACTACGTAATAGTAAGCATACCAAAGCGTGGTGTGATACAGAAATTGCGAAAAACTCCCACAGACAGGCGAGAGATTTGGGATGAGCTGGGTGTTGGTTCTAATTTCACTCAAAAAGACGTTGACATGAATTATGTCAGGTTTGTCATTGTTATTCATCTTTTGTTACGTCATGCTCGTTCTGTATAATAACCGTCGAAATATTTTCTCGTGAAATAATTACATCTTGTTAGCATTGAACATTTATGAATAGCTCATGAAGTTGTCTATAAAATGCAATGTCATCAGTGCAGACAGACTTAATTTTCATTTTGCTGCTTGACTTACAGACTTTCCACAGTTCTCCACTCTGTTGAAAGTGCAAGTTAAACAAAGTTTTAGTTCTTTCAAATGTTAAACTACCTTTTAGAATAATGCCTTACAATGCAAAGTTTGTATCGTTTTTACAATTCTTGTGATGTTGGAATTAATTTACATGTTTTCATGTTGATTTTTCCGAGATCATAAGAGTTTATAATTTTTGTGAATCAGTAGTTGCAGCAAATATGTTGATACATTCAAATTTCAGATACATGAATACTGGGCTTCCTGGCCGTCGGGGAACTGACAAGTTCAAGTTTAGACTCACAGATGGCGTTCACTTTTCCCATCACGAAACATTTGAGATAGAAATAAAGCATTCTCGTAAAGGTGAGATAGCGATTATCAATCGAGGCCTTGACATTGATGAAGGCGATCAAAAGGTTATAACGCCCTCTGACCTCACTGCTCTGGATGGGTCCAACGCACCCGATCATCTCCAGTTCACTGTGACGAACCCTCCTTTGCAAGGACATCTGGAATTGACGTCCAAACCGGGCCAGGCAGTAAACGCATTCTCCCAAATGGACATACTTGGAAGTCTTCTTGTGTATGTTCACCAGAGTAAAGTTGACGTACCCGAAGATCTCTTCACTTTTGTTGTGTCAAATGGTGTCCGCGGTATGCAGAAGACTGGCATTTTTGTCATTAGAATTCGTGCCGTGGACAGAGAGTTGCCTTCACTGGACTACACCTCACCCATCAAAGCACTGCTAGGTGGCGCTGTTCGCCTTACTGCTGATTACATCAAAGCTACAGATCCTGATACGGATGCGAAGAATATTACATTTACAATTTCGCATCAACCAGACTACGGAGTCATCACCAAAAATGGTCGATCAGTAGAAAGATTTACGCAGTCAGACATAGATGAAGGTGTTGTGATTTACCAGAATACAAAATCTGGTGGCAGCATTGACCGATTTATTTTTACCATTGATGATGGACACCATCTTGGATTCTTCATAGATGGCCAACTGCAAAAACGTCCGGTCATCTTCAGCATACTTCTTGAAAACCCCGAAACGCAACCTCCTCGGCTTGAACTGAACAAATCACCGGATTTACTTGACTCTGTGAGTCGTGGCAAATATGGGTTTGTTCTCAGTAAACGTAACTTAGCGGCAGCAGATAAAACATCCCCAGACAGCCAGGTCAGTTATGTGATAACCCAACCCCCTAAATATGGGTATCTGCAACACAATGATAAACATGGCGGTGACATTATTGGACAGAGACTGAAGCAGAGAGACATTGATGATGGCGGAATATTGTATATTTTGCAAGACAATGTTGAAGAGACTAACGATTCTTTCTCATTCAGACTGCAAGATACGTCAGGACATGTTAGTGAAAAAGAATACAGGTACAACTTAATTCTTGCAGCTAAAATATTTCTTTTGTTTTTATTTTATCAAAACTTAGGTGACGCTAATACAGTAATTCATAAATGGCTTGTTTGGATTCGTTTAACATCGTAGACAATTTCTTGTCAGTAGTTGTATGATAAATTGTTGGTTTAGAATGGACATTCAATTGCATTCATCCACTGTTAGTGATATGGTAAACTAATACAGTGTGCAATTCACACTCTGTGCTTTCTCAGGGCTTGGAATTTTCCTCTTTTAAGAGGATTTCCTCTTTTTTGGTTTCGATTTCCTCGTATTTGATTTCCAGTCTCCTCTTTTTCCGTCTCTTTCTTACTATTATTTCGACTTAATGCATTCAAAAAGTTTATTTCAGTTAAATTTTACAAGAAAAAATTCTGTCACACATGCCAATTTATTTGTGGAATGATACATCACCTGGAAAATTTTCCCATTTTTTGTCATTGGTCATTCCAAGCCCTGTTTCAGTAGACAGTACTTGATGTTCCTATACCCTTTGGGAGTTTCTGTTTTTATTATCCAGATTTGTCATGAGTTGGCCTTTGCTAGAGTTCAGTCGGTCTGAGTATGTTGTTTGTGAGACGGCCGGAATGGTGTCTGTCACCATCGTCCGGTCTGGAGCCCTTCAAGACTCATCNACTGGACTACACCTCACCCATCAAAGCACTGCTAGGTGGCGCTGTTCGCCTTACTGCTGATTACATCAAAGCTACAGATCCTGATACGGATGCGAAGAACATTACATTTACAATTTCGCATCAGCCAGACTACGGAGTCATCACCAAAAATGGTCGATCGGTAGAAAGATTTACGCAGTCAGACGTAGATGAAGGTGTTGTGATTTACCAGAATACAAAATCTGGTGGCAGCATTGACCAATTTATTTTCACCATTGATGATGGACACCATCTTGGATTCTTCATAGATGGCCAACTGCAAAAACGTCCGGTCATCTTCAGCATACTTCTTGAAAACCCCGAAACGCAACCTCCTCGGCTTGAACTGAACAAATCACCGGATTTACTTGACTCGGTGAGTCGTGGCAAATATGGGTTTGTTCTCAGTAAACGTAACTTAGTGGCAGCAGATAAAACATCCCCAGACAGCCAGGTCAGTTATGTGATAACCCAACCCCCTAAATACGGGTATCTGCAACACAATGATAAACATGGCGGTGACATTATTGGACAGAGACTGAAGCAGAGAGACATTGATGATGGCGGAATATTGTATATTCTGCAAGACGATGTTGAAGAGACTAACGATTCTTTCTCATTTAGACTGCAAGATACGTCGGGACATGTTAGTGAAAAAGAATACAGGTACAACTCTTTAATTCTTGCAGCTAAAATATTTCTTTTGTTTTTATTTTATCAAAACTTAGGTGACGCTAATACAGTAATTCATAAATGGCTTGCTTGGATTTGTTTAACATCGTAGACGATTTCTTGTCAGTAGTTTTGATCATCTCTTTGTAAACCTGTTGTATGGTTTAGAATGGACATTCAATTGTATTCATCCACTGTTAGTGATACGGTAAACTAATTGGGTGTACAATTCACAGTCTGTGCTTTCTCAGGGCTTGGAATTTTCCTCTTTTAAGAGGATTTCCTCTTTTTAGTTTAGATTTCTTCTTATTTGATTTCCAGTCTCCTCTTTTTTCGTCTCTTTCTTATTATTATTTCGACTTTATGCATGCAAAAAAATTCTGTCACACATGCCAGTTTATTTGTGGAACAATACATCACCTGGAAAATTTTCCCATTTTTTGTCATTGTTCATTCCAAGCCCTGTTTCAGTAGACAGTACTTGATGTTCCTATACCCTTTGGGAGTTTCTGTTTTTATTATCCAGATTTGTCATGAGTTGGCCTTTGCTAGAGTTCAGTCGGTCTGAGTATGTTGTTTGTGAGACGGCCGGAATGGTGTCTGTCACCATCGTCCGGTCTGGAGCCCTTCAAGACTCATCCTTTGTGGAGGTAATGGTGAGGAGTTCCCAGGCACGGGAGGACGAGGATTATGAACTGGGCAAAGGCAAACAGGTGCAGTTTAGCCCTGGTGAGTAACAGAAGTAGGCTTGATTCTGATTTACAGGGGTGTAGCTCAAACCTGAAAACGTTAGTTTAATATTTAGGCATGCCAACAACTTTTTATCTGATGATTGAGGAAACGTACGGCCTATTGCAAGGCAAGCTAGTGTGACCATGTGCTGTACTTGTATTGCATGGCGGTATCTCATGAACACTTGGTGAGAGTCGTGCGTCTACAGGACGCATCTCTGTATGTTGAAGCCTATAGCCCTGTTCATGGAAGTCTGCAGCCCTAGCTGTTCGTGGAAAGTCTTTACGAAGTCTCACAACCCGCAGACAGTTTCCCGTTGTCTAGTAGCAGATTAGGGCTATGACATCAGTCAAAAGATCAGCTAATACATAAATCAGTTCTGTTCAAACTGTTATTTCCTATTTTTATTACAGGCATGAGATCAGCCACCTATAACATTATCGTCAAAAAAGATGACTTGAAAGAAGCGAATGAAAAGATTCGTCTAGTTTTGAAGTCACCTGTCAACGCTGTACTTGGAAAGACTCGTAAAACTATAGTGCAAATTGTGGATGCTAGAAAAGGTACCATGGCTGTAAGGTTGTCAAATTACTTGTTTCTCAGATGTTTTAGAATTATCATAAAATCTTTTAACAGTTAATGTGATCACTGTTTTGAGGATCCTGTACACATTGACATTATTGCCTCACTATCAAGCTCTCAAGTTGAAAGTCAGCAGACATGTAGGTATGCTACAATGAAGGACGCGCTTAGCAAAAAAGAACGAGCATTAATTTTTCACTTAGTAATTATTCTGAAATAACAGTTTACTTTATGTGAAAAATTGTTATCCAGTCAACTTTTGTGTGCTTTGAGATAGATGAATGTTGCTTTTCCTTAGGATGAACGATTGACCCTGGTATCAGGCGTGGTCAAGTTAGTCCTTATATAATTAAATTAATTTGCTCACCCCTTTGTGGTGTTCTGAGGGTTTACATGTTTGTTCACTTGAGTCTTTTGCTGGGATAATGGTTTGCAAGCACCACTTACTAAAGGTTGGACATTTTATTCATGAAGAACCCATTGCACTGGTCAAACAGTGATTGTTTATGAGTCGATCACCTGCTCCATCTCTCTGTTTACATTACCAGGTCACTGTGCATACACTCCTGGTATGATTGGGGGTGACCCTCCTCCAGCGGTCGTACAACCGGCCTCGGTTGAGCGTAGAAATGGAGAGATAATCAGAACGGTAAGTCACTTTGAGTCAAAAGACTGTGCCTTCTTTCATAATCAACATTATAACAGGAAAATTTTGTAATTAGTCGGAAGATTTTTTCTGCGTGAACGAGTTGGTCAATAATTAGCTTGAAAATACTGGTTTTTGATAAAGGGTTTCTTTTGATTCTAAAGGTGTTTTGTTTATAATGTTACAACCACCTCTATTGTTTAGTTTGCTCTTGAGTGCACTGAACTACTAAATGTTTCTTTCCTAAATTGATTATGTGTCCATTCGTGCATGTGCGCATGCTTTCAATAACTTGACATGTCTAATACTACGCAAACCTGGGAGAACTAAGAAAAACAATATTCTTTTGCGAGTACTCATAGCCTTGTAAATGTTGGCTGTCAGTAACATATCTGTTGCGACAACAGATGGCACTGCACTGCTCTTTTCCTCCAATAGTACCATGGTATTGCTGGGGTTAACAAGAAAACGAAACCTGTAACTAAAAGTCGTGGCTACTCAGGAAATAGCCAGGGTGCTGAAGATGGTAGCAAGAAAAAAAGGAAACGAAAATTACGTAAAAACTTACGTAGGAAGTCTAAGAAAAAATCACAGCCCAAGGTTTGTATGCTGTTAGAAGGGTTTGTAAGAGAGCTTGGCTAATTAAAAATAGTACATTTATTGTTATTCACTGTTGCCATTGTTGATACTGTATTTATTAGGTGAATTCTTATGTTTCATATTGTATCATTATCGTTATATTGGGATATTGCTGTTTTAGGATACAGTTGTATCGAGACATTTGGCAACTATATTTTATTGGGTGGTAATTGTAATGGGATATTATTATATCAGGATATTATTGTATCTGGACCGTATTGTGTTATCGTATGATTGTATCAGAATATTGTTTGTTTCAGGACATCATTTTATCTGGTTGGTTTTGAGATTTTATTGTGTAATATTGTATTACTATAAGACACTATTGTGTTGGGATATTAGTGTATCAGATCACTAATATTGTATTGGATCACAATTGTATTGGAACATTATTTTAGTGTGGCATCAAGCACAAGTATTTCATGTGTTCTGCTGCTTTGGCTCAAAGTAGACAGGAAAGTACAACATTATTTTCTTGTTGGTCACGTGATTTTGTCGATGTTCCTTCTAATGAAATATTTGGATTTATTTATTGTTTCAATCATTTGTAGCTTCTGAAATTTACATTTGTTTTTCCAGATGAAAGCTTGCACTGAAAAAAGGCTTGGTACATTTCACCACAGTCCTGATACTAACGAGCTTTTTATATGTCACGGGTTATTGTGGAAGAAGGTGAACCCTACGGGGGGTCGACGAAAACTGAGACGGCTGGAAAAGTCAGGAAAACAAAGGAAGCATCGTGCGAAGGAACAAGTCTGTTCTGAGGGTAATTTCTAATCAGCAAAATTATAATGTTGCATTAAAAACAACACTCTTGTTGCTTTACCTAACGTACGTTTTGAGAGTGTTTTAGTGAATTGAAAATGTTTTTTTTATCTATATTTCATGCACGCACCCAGGGGAGGCTCGGGGGGGCTCGAACGAGCCTCGAACGAGCCTCCCCATTTGGCGAAGTGGGCAAAAAGGTCCGCCTCAGAGAGACAAAAAGTCCGAGAAAATGAGGCATAGTCCATTAAACATGCGCAAACGCGCAATTCACAGTGGTGCTCCCGTTTTTTTTAATATTTTTTTTAGTCCGCCCGCTTTTTTGTTACCAAAAGGTCCACAAAGTCAGGAATTTGAGCCACCCCGATACTGGAGGCTGGGTGCGCGCATGTATGTGAATAGGTACATGATTGTCGCACAACCGTACGAATGTTTTTATGAGCATCTGTAACTCATGTACACCTGTAAACTGTAACTTGGCAACAAAACTGGCTGAATGCTGACTGTGTCGTTGGTTGTATAGTTATCTGCAAACTCACTTAAATTCACAATGTTTGTAGCAACATCAGGTGTGGCTTGTATGTAATGTGTTTCCTTGGCCACCAGGTGTCACTTTCATAAAATACATTTCCCTGGCTACCAAATGCCACTTGTGCATAACATGTTTCCATGAACACCAGGTTGGCTTGATAAACACGGTGCTTGCTACATTGTTGGAGAGGGGTTAAAGACTTGGAATGACGCGCAGAGATTTTGTAAGGAACACCACAGAGCTAACCTGCCCTTCATTGAGTCCAAGAAAATGCTGAGATTAATGTTCAAACTGACACGACACCAGCCGTTCTGGATTGGTAACTATAGATTTTGCCTGTTTCTCTCTCAAATTACATTCTCCAACATCTTAAACTGGTATCATAATCACGTCAAGTCAAAAATTGTTTACAAAGGGTTTTGCTAATGTGTTATTGTGTGGACATTTTGATTTTTTGGCTATGCNTGAGCATCTGTAACTCATGTACACCTGTAAACTGTAACTTGGCAACATAACTGGCTGAACGCTGACTGTGTCGTTGGTTGTATAGTTATCTGCAAACTCACTTAAATTCACAGTGTTTGTAGCAACATCAGGTGTGGCTTGTATGTAATGTGTTTCCTTGGCCACCAGGTGTCACTTTCATAAAATACATTTCCCTGGCTACCAAATGCCACTTGTGCATAACATGTTTCCTTGAACACCAGGTTGGCTTGATAAACACGGTGCTTGCTACATTGTTGGAGAGGGGTTAAAGACTTGGAATGACGCGCAGAGATTTTGTAAGGAACACCACAGAGCTAACCTGCCCTTCATTGAGTCCAAGAAAATGCTGAGATTAATGTTCAAACTGACACGACACCAGCCGTTCTGGATTGGTAACTATAGATTTTGCCTGTTTCTCTCTCAAATTACATTCTCCAACATCTTAAACTGGTATCATAATCACGTCAAGTCAAAAATTGTTTACAAAGGGTTTTGCTAATGTGTTATTGTGTGGACATTTTGATTTTTTGGCTATGCCAAAGATAACGATGCTAGGTTAGACGTACATTTAATGATTGTACTTTGTTAAATTGTTAAGTGTAAAAGAAAAACTTTATTACACATAATCCTAATGTTGACTTTTGCCTTTTTTGTTACCAGTTAGTGAAAAAGAAAGCAAATTCTCAGTGTTTTATTTCAAATAACTCTTCATGTCGTAAATTACATCCTTCTGCTTCTTAAGTAGAAATTTTTCTTTAAGTTATGCTACAAAGTGTTTGTCTTTGTTTTTTGAATACAAAACAGATTAGGCCAAAAAAGCAAAGTTGGTTTTTTGTCTCTAGTCTCATTTTGAGGCCTGCGCTCACAACACAAAAGAAATGTGCCAAGGTTTCATGTTTTTTGAAAAGGTGCACAAAGGCACGCGAGTAAAGGGTAAGCAAGATTTGAAACTCCAAGTGACAAGTGCTGAGGAAAAAAACAAGTCCCGTATCACTTTTACTCATTTCAGTTGAATTTTCTTTTTGAGAAAGTGAGCAACGAAAACATATTGCACCACGAAACTGATTTTCAAAAAACAACGGAGTCCAGAACCAGTTAGGCTTTTATTGGCCTTACCAATATGTTGCGGACTTTCACTGTCAAAAAGCAAATGTTTGTTCCTTGTGTTGACAGGTCTCAATGACAAGTTCCAGGCCAACAGTTGGAGCTTTGTCAGTGGTCAAAGAGCTGCCTTTACTTACTGGAAGTCTGGTTATCCAAAGAATACCTCTGGCAGTCAGGACCACTGTGTAATGGTTAATGACAACACAAGGTGGCAGCACTTTGCATGCAACGAAAAGAAAGCTAAGTATATATGTTATAAAGAATCAGTATGATAAAATTTAAACATTGGATTTATTTTACTGAACTCGCATTTCTCTAGTCTTGCCAAATGTCACTTATCGTAGCACTATGTTCATCTCTGCTGGATGAAAAATACTTTGCAAAGGAAACATTATCATTGTAACTTGTACTTTTGTTTTTTGTTGTATGTTTTATGACTGTTCAAATATCTTTAAGGATGCATAATTATAGTGAAGAAGGTCAGCATAGCGTTTCTACTCTCAATGTTTTAATAACTTAAAGTGTAATCTAAGATAAAATGAAGAATTTTTATCATTTTATTACTCACATTGTTGTTATTATGTAATACTCATTTTTACCTATTTTTCTATTTTTATTTGCTTTTAAGTAGGCTATGAACAGGTTCACTTTATCTGCTATATATATACAACACGGTGACAATCTTTTTACTGATATTGGCACCAAAATTTTGCCTTCTTCTGTATAAAAATTACTTAGTATTTGAAAGAATGAAGTTGACGAGTTTTTATTTGTGTGCTTTGTGAGTCGAGCTCGATGTTCTGTCCTGCTGTATGATAAAGCTTCCTCAAATTTGAACAAATAATGGCAAAATTTGTTGCTATTTCATTTTTCAAACACTAACTTAATTGCTGAAATGTTCAAAATTTAATCATGTGTTTATATGCGACAGTTGTACTATATAAAGTTTTCAAATAATCACAAAAAATTGTCTTCTTGTTTGCTGTTGTTGAAAATTTTGATAGAAAAATTTCGCTGTTCCACCTCTTTGTGTACTAATTTTAAGAATTGTTGCCATGGTTATTGCAATCAAGGTAGAAATTAATTTTGTGTACGATATGTAACATATCTGGTAGAGTTGATTTAGTGGACTAAACAGGGATCACGTGTCTTAGTGTGGTTTCTCACTCGACATTTTGTTTAGCGTGACTTCTGGCCAGTTTCCCATTTATCTCGGGGACAATTATATGTAATATGTAGCAGTTAGGATACATTGTATTTATGTCCAATAAATTTTATACATTTTTGCAGTGGGTGTGGTGCATTAGTTGTTGAAAATCGCGCCAAGAGAAAAATAAAAAGGTATTTGTAACTACACTGAATCTCACTCCCATTGGGGTTTTCTTTTCCTGGCTGGGTTGCATAAGACGTGAAAACTTATTCACTGAATAGGTTTAATTATTGTATGTCGCAAGTGCATTGTTCAACTATGGGACTGTGATGTGTCATCGTGTAATAGTATCAGTGTTGGTGTGGAATGTAGAATTTTTGTGCAATGGGACTGTGGTTTGTATCTCATCAATCTACCAGCAGGGGGAGCTTGAGTATCTTCATGTAGACGTTAAGTCAAAGGTAACAAGTTTAAGAAGCTAACACACTGTTTCTTAGTCTGTGAACAAATAAGAACCAAACACGTTTGCAAACTTAGGACAAAGACAACAACAGTGTTACTGGTGATATAAATACATTTATTTAATCTCTATGAGATCGCACATATAAATAAAATAAAACAAAAGAAAAATGCTCTCAAAAGGTAAGGGACTTGTACTATAAGTATTGAAATGTTAATAGGTGTAGCTTAAACACAAATATGATGTAGCACATTGCATAGAGTCACCCTATAAGGCAGAATAGTTTCACATTGATCCAAATGCAATACAGTGTTCAGTTTCCCGTTACGTGATGCAGTACGGAACACTATTTCACATTCTAAAGAGGTTATTTATTAGTTTCACATCACTATGCGCTGTAGCATACTGCTACATAATTCCACATCTTATTGCAGTTGAATACATTACACAGTTCCGCATCACAGTGTGGTGTAATACAATACACTGTCTCAGTATATTACAGTTTCACATCACATAAAGTGGTGTAAGACAATACATTGTTTCATATAATGTGGTATAATACATTACACATTTTCACATCACGATATGGTTTAATGCATTAGTTTCACAAGCGGTGTAACGCAATACATTGTTTCACATAATGTGGTATAATACCTTACAATTTCACATCCGAATGTGGTGTAATAACACTGTTTCACATAAAGTGGTCCAACACAATGCACTGTTTCACATCATCATGTGGTGTAATACAACAGAATTTCACACCATTGTGTGTTGTAATGCAGTGGCTTAGTATCACATAACAAAGCAGTGTAACACAATGCACCATTACACATGATAAAAAGGTATGTTTGTCACAGGAAAAATTTGTTGCATCAAGGTAACTTGTCAATCCTATGATTTTGGCAAACGATGGGTGTCTGGGGGTGTGTTCTAGGTGACATCACACTGGGATGGGATAATTCGACAGAAACGTGACAACCTCGAGCGGAGGTGTTTGCGACCTTAAATACTACTATTTCAACAATATTTAAACTGTAATACTATTCAGCCATATCTTGTTGATTTTGACATAACACTAATTTCAATACTGTCTGGTTTTTATGTGAAAAAACTATTTTTATTTGGCCAAATTTCGTTGAGTTTGTCAGTAAACTACTTTGAATAACAAGTGAACAGTTGTGTACAGCTAATACTTCACTCGGCCAAATTTCGTCAACACTTTTATAAAAATTGAGATTTATCAAATTCTAGGTTTTAAAATCTAAAATGGTATTCTTATAACTAAAATTTAGACTATATTGACGTGATTGGGCACACCTCATAGTACGACTGTAAGAAGTCGCTATTCACCGACCCTATCACTTAGTATACATGTTCCTTCAATATAAATTAGTAAGACTAATTATTCCATGCGAGACCAGTTGGGTTTTGTCATTGCCCCTGATTAGTACATTTGCTATTAAACAATCAATGATTGACAGCTAATCTATTGGACCATCAATGATTGACAGATAGTCTCCTTCACCAATCAAAATCTTTACAATATAAGGCTATTATTCAGAAAATGAAATTAAACCTCAAAAATAAAGTTCTATCTTTTGGGCAAATAAAGGTAATAAATGATAAATCTGTGTCGAAGGATACTTAATATTTGAAAAATTCAGAATACCTTGTTTTTACTTTTCTATTCGACTAATTTAGAACTAAATCGTGTTAAAGCTCTGCATTCAAATGACACTATGACTCTGGGCAGCAAACAATGACCACAGATTAATGACATATCTTGGGACCCTTTTCCCTTCAAAAACTTTGTGTGCATCAAACCTTACTGACAGGGCAATAATTCCATATGTCCTACATGTAACAACACACTAGCGCCACCTACTTGTCACAACAGATGTCCTAACTGCAAAGTAGCGCCACCTATTTGACATAATCAAAAATTCAATCTGTGGCTATTCATCTGAAAATCTTTGCAACACTAAATACCAGTGAAGGAAAATATTGCAAATAAGGGTAAAACTTACTGATCTAAATGCGATATCATAAAAAATCAAGAACTACTGAACTAAACAAGTCACGAATTACACTTGTATTTACAAATGATACAATTCGAGGTAGGGACTAGAGCTCCTGATTCATAAATAAAGCCTTGTCTAGAAATTACTCCAAAACAGTTTATATTCATATTAAATATAACTGGTGATACATAAAAATATTTCACTAGTGTTACATATATATTAGAATGGCAGTTTCTAGCTCTTTCGCATAGTAATAAAACTAAAACAAATATATTATGTTAAGACTTTTCACAATAAAAGGTACAAAAACATTCGAGTAATAATTAATAATAAATAAATGATCCTTAACACTGTGACTGAGGTCATTGTAATAAATAATTGGTCTGACTAAAACAGTTCAACCCTATTTGACCAATTCCGTGCCCCTATTGGTCAATCATGAATTCCACCAATCTGCTATGTCCACATGTACTAATTCTTATTGGCCACTAGAATTTCAACTCCTGACCTCTGGCAGTTTGTAGCAGCATTTCTCATCTCTGAGATGCAAAACGTTTCCTGGCATTTTGAGTCATGCCTGTCAATCACCATTTTGACAAAAGAAAGGTTCCACTCACTCGTGGTATTACCCTTGGACGGAGTGTAGGTACGATTGTAAGACTCCTGGTTCGTTTTGTACCTGTGACACGTAGAAATCCACTTCTTCCTGGATAAATAGCCGGGTAAACGCAAGTTTACTACTGCACTAACGAATTGCACAGTCATAAATACCCAACTTGTCTCTCGTTGGCAGTCTTCTGCAGAATGACGCATTACCTAGTTTATATGAGTATTTTTTCAGATCAGATCTTAATAGTTCGTTCACATGCATTTCGTGTTTATTGAACATTCAGGCCTGTGTTACCTAGTTCCCACGCAGCATGTGAACACCTTTCAATGAACACAGGTCCTTTGTATATACAGCTGAGATCGTAAAATGACTATGGCTGACACCTCTCAACACTGTTATGAATATCTCGAACTCGTTTGGCAGCGCAATCGATGGAAATATGGACGTCCGCATATCTTGAACTTCAGCACCAGATGGCAGTATTCAACGCTATCCACATCTTGACATCCTGTAAATTAAATAGATCACCACACTAAAGTAAGCTCCAAATAAATCCACGCCATATTAAACCCCAAATACTATCAACTCTAAATGATCCCTGACGTGAATAGAAATACGATGAATTGGCGGTGATACCACATTTTAGAAACATTTAGAAAGCCTTGAAATAAAAATAACACTTTGAAGAAAATCACACTCGAGGCCCGAGTTCATATTCTGTATCGGCGAAGGTACTATGAACATTGAATTAATTACCTCTTATCTCCCTGACGCAAAGAATGGCTGGTTAGATGATTTTTGTTAAAAACATGAAAAAAAAAGATATTCTGCAATTATTAAATAATACGCATAATCTGATCGTGACAACGCAGACGTACTAACCTTGCGGTGCCGTCTCATTGATGACATCACACCGACTAGTGCACGTCTGTACAGTCGGAGGTTTGCGTCTTGCGTCACACCCGCTACTGATCTTGCCACTGTAGGTGTGACACTGCACAGTTCTCCTCTGTTGACCCTCCCCACACTTGGATGAACACTAAACAGGAAAATAAATCGTGATAAAAGTTGTCAAACAGTTGTGAAGTTCTAACTCTTGTTCACCAGAGGGGGTTCATGGATGGATGCATTACACATGAAGTAGGTTCTTCTTACAAAATGCTTGAAGGCAATGGATCATGGTCGAACAAGCACTTTCGACTGGTTGAAAAGTAACGGGAAAGAAAGTTTGCAAGAAAGTACAATCCTTAATTCACAAAGTTTATAATATTTTATGTTTTAATAACAGTCCTGACTTTTGTGCAATGGCATGAAAAAGCATGCGTTCTGATTGTTGGCCACATTTTGGGTAATGTGAATTTTTTGATGTCTGAACTAATCGGCCTTCATTTGATTTTGGAAAAACACACATTATTTAAACGTAAAACTTAATATACTGATGTGCACAAATGCTTAGTTAATAAAAAAAAAAATGTGAGCACGTTCCATCTACTGGTCAAGTACGATCTTATATATTCAAATTCAAACACATCATATTTACCTCTCCCCATTTTCCAATCTTCCACTCAGCAGGAGGGCAGTTACCATTGGTACATCGGATACGACTGGGTGGTCGCTTACTCAGGTCACATGATTTGTACGGGAGGTAGCGCTGTTTCTCTGTATCACGGCAGTAAACGCTTCGCCTTTTGGTACCAGTCCCGCACTCCGACGAACACTGAAATGATACGGATAGATTACTCAAGAGTTTAGAATTAAACTTCAAACACTTTTACGCAGCTATTATTAACCCACTTCAACTAACTGTTAGCGCCAAACAGAACAACTGGAATCAGGCATAAATCAGGCAATTTTGGCCAATACAGTTGCCTGAAATTGACAACATTTTACCATACGAGAGTTAACTATCTGCATATCCACCTACCCTTGACCACGGTCCAGCGGCCCAGACAGCCGGACAGGCAGCACGGTTGCATGAAGCACGTGACTTGGGCTTGCGTGTCATACACTGGTCGTCATTTAACATCTCCTGCTCCTTGTCATCAAGTCTACGCATGCAATAGACGGAACGTGTCTTGTATCCACCACCGCATGTCTTACTGCACGCCGCCCACTTGCCGATCACCCACCTGGTGGTGAAGGAGAGGAACTATTTCATAACCATTACATTAAATTTCATCAAAGCAGAGATTCACCTATTAATACAAGTTATCTCGCTTGGATATAATAATAGGCATAAATAGCCAAGATATGAAACCAGCGTCAAAATCATTAAAGCTTGCTTGGGTAACTACACCACTGAGTTCTGGTCATTAAAAAGTATCAACAGATATTATCACACCATAAATGATTGGATTACACCATTACATAATTTCAATCTCCAACAATGTGACGATGCGTAAACCTGCGTAGTATTGACTCTAACATGCAGCCACATTTCCACGTGGTATAATCCACTTAAACTCACTCGGCTGGGCACTGCTTGTCTGTACACGCCCGGCTGAGATCGGAGAGACGGTCGACCTTTGAGCAGTAAGAATCCTTCACGACTGTTTGATCATCTTTGCGGATACAGACCGCAACAGCCTTGCTGATACCTGTCAATAAATACACATGATAAGTGTCTGTTCCTGCTATTAGACATCTAGTTAATTACAAGCATAAGTCAGACAAGTTTACATCTCTTATTTCTAGATGAATATGCAAACAATAACAAACTGGCCACCGTTACAGGAGGAGATCAGTTCGATTCTTTCCCATAAAAATCATGGTGGATAAGTGGCAATTAAACTATGATAACAAACAAAAGAGCATTCAATAAAGAAGTCGGATGATAGCAGAAGTTTTAGTAAACCAAAAGAGTAAAATTGATTCTGATGCGAAGATTCTTTTAAAAACTGATGAGGTGCTGTGGTAAGTTTTTAGTTTTCCTGATTATAAAAAAGAGAAAGTTACTTGACTGTCATGTGTCAGGCCAGGTTAAATGAAGGTCATGTGTCAGGCCAGGTCAAATGAAGGTCATGTGTCAGGCCAGGTCAAATGCAGGTCATAAAAGAGACAACTGCAGTCAATTCATTAAAACTATCTTAGGTACACTTGTGCACCTTTTTACAAAAGAAAAAGAACTTAGTTAAAATGACGGGAGCTGGATTTTTTTTCATTAAATGGTGAGGCGCAGGTTTGAAAATGAGTCGGGCACAGATCAGATCCAACTACGCCACTTTCTTTAAACCCTTCCAGCACTTTCTGAACTTCACAACCAATTCTTGTACACTACATTTTTCATTAATAATCGCTATTTTCTTTACCCTTACCACCGTTCCCTGCAATATCCAGTGTTGTAAACGAGAGAAACTTGTAAAAACAAAGGGTCACTCACCCTTGCCACATGAGACCGAACATCCAGACCAAGGAGAATATTGCCAGATGAAGACAGTGGGTTCCTCCTCCTGTGGTGGCACTATGACGTGGTGCGACGGTGACTTGGCCAAATTATACTGGTACGTGATGCCTTTGTTCTTCTCTTGCAGCAGTAGCTACATAGGAATGAGGAAACATTTTGAGATTTTCGATCATTCATGATTGCCAACAGTGTTTTTTACTGCAATTGAGTTGCACAAATCTTCAAGACTTAATGCTATATAACTGATTGCAGCTCAAGGTTACACACTGCTCAACAATACCAGGGCAATATGTGACTGAGCTATGGGAATGTTCAGCTTCTTGACCAGTTTTTATGCAATTGGGCCCTTTTAGCACACAATATACAAACGTACTTTCAAATTACAAAACTCCACAACAAAATATAAATATTAAAAAAAGTTGCATTACCACCATTTGTACTGTACAACTACCATAAAATAACATCTGGTAAAAATTTAGTTTACTTTTAACAAAGTTGTCGTTTTAATGAAAATAAGCGCACCATGATAAAAATGTCCTCCGACGTTGGCCCAAGTGCCTTCAGGCTCTCCACCTGGCCCAGCTCTCGCTCATAGTGAAAGACTGTCCCGGCCAACTCGAAGTTACGTGGCCAATCTATCGTCCAACCTCCGTTGATGTGGTATCTTCCGTCAGACGTTTTCAAAGCTGGACGATAAATAAAAATCGTTATTAACAGCTAGTGCCCTCCATGGCAAAGAGATGATTTTACACAACTAGTGAACAACTTGACAAATGGCTATTAATGGCAGCGGAAATTTGGCTGTTTGTTACCTTCTTAACTTGTCAAGAAAAGCTGTTGAAGTACTGTCCTATCTAGGCATTTTCAAACCAGACGCAATTAATACAACCCACCACGAATCAATCGTCAAGCTATAGTAATAGTGGTGAGTGAAATCAAATTAGTAAACTCATACATGGCCCGAGAACACCAGTTGATGACCAGAACACAATGGATCGGATGGTACAGCCAGGTGCAACAGACCGGCTGTGAAGAGACGGTTCCGTAATGTTGTAATTGGATTATGCACTACTCACAGCACCAAAAGGGGGAGCAGTGGTTTGATCATGGATATGTGAATAGTTACAAGATGCACTACGCTGTATAAACAACAACATGGAGATTTCACACTTACCTAGATAGTTGTTCGACTCCACAGTTTCAGACACCTTTATATGGATAGCACCTTTGGGTATTTTAACCACTTGCTGGTATGCTGAAATGAAAATGGCTTATGTAACTCGTCAATTCACACATTACTTGTTTACAGTTGAAAGAAAAACTGCGGCATTCTTTAACAACACGGGGACTCTTATGCTCCGGCGACGAAAACATTGAAACAGAGGTCTTCCTTGGTCTGGGCACCTAAACAGCATCCATCTATACAACCTTCAGTTGAAAATGTGATCTCTGCTAACATATTTTCCAATTATAAGATGATTTTGTATCTCGGAGCAAATATGTTTAACACCGACTACAAAGAAAACTGTGCAAATGTGAAATGTGCTTACTTCCTTCCGAAAGTGGGTCATTAGCGTGACCCTTGATAGTTTCACAACTGCTACCATCGCCTCCACACACGCGGCACCGGTCTTCGACTGCATTGGAACCCAGTATCTTGTCACATCCAACTCTCTGAAAAATAACAAAAATTACAAATTTCTATTCTAGTTTTAAAACAGTTTATTGATAACTTGTTTTTGATTTGAATACAAAATTAAAAAACTATTCCTAAAATGGTGAAAACGAGCAATGATTTTTTCGAGCGCAGGGTGAGATTTTACGGAAAATTTACTGTTTAACAAATTTCAACGTACCACACATTCTCCGTTGATACACATATCGTGTCTGTCGGGGTAACACTCAGTGCCATCAATCACCTTTGGAGCACGTTCAGTGTAGAAGTTGTAGCCAATAGCGAGACAGTTGACGGCGCACGGGTTGACCTGGCCTCCGTTGAATGGCTTCCAGTCGTAATATTTGCCTCGGAACGGAACATCGTTGTAACTTTTACACTGTTCCTCGCGAAAGTTGGCAGATGTGTCTAAACAAGGCTGCAAACCAAACACGTCAAGTAAAGCAGCAGGTAAAGAGACATCTACAGGAACTTTCACGCTTTTACTGTTCGAGCTAAACTCTGAACATTACAGTTTTTTTGGACTTTGTGATGTCTAACAAAGTACGGTACAAAATCACCAGTTTGAGACAGTGCCTTGAATTTGGGACACGAAGACAAAATTGAACTTCGGTGATTATGAAGATTGGGACACAATTTTGGTGTTCACCATACTTCTCATACCAGACAGTGCTTTTTGTATCAATGGTCTGAAACTAGAATTGGCAGTCCACAAAATCGTCCAAAAACAGCCACCCATGTGTCCATTCATTCCTCCCCATAGTGTGCAACATGGAGACGAACGATTGTTAGTCGTTGATGGTAATTCCTAAATTAAGGATGGCCAATGTTGCTCATTCTAAGCTCCAACCTTGAGCTAAATGATTAATTTTACACTCCATTCATCATACCACCGAAATTTACTTAAATAAACACTTAACGCACATTATGCTGACCTTATGCCAAATGAGCCAATCAGTGAAGAGCTTGAAATTCACTACGGCAACATTCTCGCAACAATTTAGCGTTACGAGCTCTATAAACACAAGTATTCAGGTAGGCACGTGGTACCTATGCCCCCAAAATATAAGGGCTCATTCATGAACAGCACCACCTTGTGAATATTAGATTACTCTAGTTGGAATTTTGGTGTCCACATCCTACCTACCTTAACATTACACGACCGATATCGTTTGCGTTCCCCCAGACAGTACTTGCCACTGTTCTCGGGCTGGGGATTGTTACAGCTCCTCGCACTGGACTCGACTCCACCCCCGCAGGTACGGGAACACGACCCCCAACTGGTCCAGTCGCCCCACTGGCCGTCCACGGACTTGGCTCTGTAGCCCTTCACGGCACACTTGCCATGATAGCACCACTAGAAATAAGGTTAAAGTTACAAGGTAAAGTATGGTAAACATCATCAGAAACAGAGTATCTTAAATTCGGGACACTGTCACAATATGACGAAATTTCCTCAGCTTTTTACTTCAACAAACTCCTTCTCATTGAATTTTCCCTTAATTTTAGATACCATAAATAGAATTTTTGACAATTCAAGTCAATTATTCTCAATTGGTTCAACATTAGGAAGATGAACAGAAAATTTTTAAGGATTCAACATTAACTATACACCAATTACTATACACCAGTAAAAACTTACCCCATTCCTGACTTTGTGCGTATTACAGGCCGTACCATCTACGGCTGGAATACTGTTGGTACGACACTGACCCTGTCTGTTGGTACACCATAGTTCAGAGCAGACCTCCTGCAACGGACAGAGAATGTCTGAAAGGCTGCTGCGCAATAAACAAATTCAAAACTAATTCCATCACTACTAGACCTTACACAGAATGGTCTCTACTCAGCTAAAATAGGTACACTTACTGATTGAACAAAAAAAAAAAAAAACCCTCAACACCAACAGCTGTTGTTCTTACCACATATTGTATTGTATCACATAGTATACTGTATTGTTCTGCATATTGCGTTGTATTGTATTGGTAGTAAATTACTATAACATAGCATCGTGTATGATATCGCATGTACTGTAAAATCTCACCCCGACAAAAATGTAAAAATGGAGTACTTTGCCTGCAGTTCCAGTACTGAACTCAACAATCTCCAAAGCCATGGTAACCAATCTTTTATGAAATAAATGAGAAAACCAAATTTCACTTATTCGCCTTAGTGTGTCCTAAATTGGTTACATTTCATCATAGTATTGTACCATATAGTATCATATTGTATCATATAGTATCATATTGTATCATATAGTACTCCATATATGGTACTTGTATTCAAAAGCATATGGTACACACCTTCTTTCTACATGCCTTGGACCATGAGCCATACTGCAGCGCACACTGGTCATCAGCTGAGTGCATCTCTCCAGGGAGAGTGGACGGGTAGCTGAAGGCTCTCGCAGGTGGTGGATTCTCTAGGCATTTACCCCGGCCTGAACTGTGGTGACATAATGGCAAGGTTATCAAATAAAATAGTCAAAACCAGCGACTGTAACAAATGCCTTTAGTTAAGAATTAATTCTGACTTTCATCAGGATGCAGCGTCTAATTTGAAATCCGAATAATTTCACAAATTTTACCATGAGGCTCAGAAATTTCAAGAGGCAGCCTAAGTTTTGCCGGCCAAACAACTCACTAACAGCGACCTTACAACCAAAGAACTGGCTGACAGCTCTGTAAAAATGCTTATCCCAGAATTCCTAGTCCAATTAGTTAGTTCTATCACTCAAGGCAAACAGGTGACTATACACCTTGTGTTTGTTCACTCACTCTAGAAACCCTGTGATGTACTCTTTACTGCACTTTGACCAGGAGAATGGGTCCGTGTTCTTCGTCAGCTGGGAAGCCATGATCTTGGCAGAGTCGTGACCTGGCTTACCACAGTCATTGCCTGACCCATCATGTTGCATACCAAAGCTGGAACAGGAAGAGTTGTAACTCACATCATGGAAAATAGAGGGCAGTAGTGAGGTATGCAGAACCAACCATTGTATTTGCGAAATTGCAGTCAAGGGCTTAATTCACCTGCAGTTAAAATGGATTCTAATCTGGTTATAATGGTTTCTAATCTGGTTACAATGGTTTGTAATCTAGTTATAACAGTTTCTAATCTGGTTATAATGATTTCCAAGCACTGTTGTGGATTGCCAAGGCTGAATGCACATTTTTGCACATGGTTGGTTAACATTGGATACACCACTAGGACATGTCACAGTGGGGAACATGACTACAGGTCTGCAAGACTACAGCACAGAAACCAACCAGTGAAAACCATTTTATCATCAAATGTTTGTGATAACAATATGGTAAGTACATGGCATCAAAGAGTTCATGTTCATTACTGTTTCTTGGTGCACAAAGGAATGTAGAAAATGACATGCACTGTAAGATACCAATTAAAAGTTTATTAAGTTGGCCAATAGATGTCACTAAAGTTGCATGTTGGGTGCTGGAACTGGGAACACTGAAGATGAGGTCAACACATCAAAGATTACATCATCTTGTCATAGAACTATTACTAGAACACAACCCACACACCTATCACTAATCAGCCAATCAGTTCATGTCTTGACAGAGATTGTGGCCTGCTGACCTTGAGCTTAATGACATTTTAATTGATTCTGGAGAGAACAGTTCTTTTGATCAGCCCAGTTTTATCTTGTCACTTCCTGTGGTAATTATGATCGCCAAAGAAGAGCAAGGCTTCATCCCACCACGGTGGGCTGGCCACGGGGAGCCCAAGGGCTGACCCCAGTTTTGGTTGAACTAAGTTGGCAAATGAATCCATTGATTGGATTTTTAGGAACCCAACTATTGAAACAATGATAAATGATAACTCATGTTTGTAGTTTATGTATACGTCATAGTCAAAAGGATGACTAGATATTTACTTATCAGCCAAATTCACTGCAAACTCTCTACTTACTAGCCACAAGATGGAGACGGTAATGTTTGCATTTAATAGCCTGCAGGGGAGGGCAACTCGTCCAAAAAAATTTATATTTTGCTCAACATTTTAACCACATTGTCTGAATTTTGGAAGTAACTTTCTTCCCACATCCACCACTTCACCTAATGCACTTGTAATTGCAGTCATGGTACACAGGTTATAACAGATCTACAGAAAGTATAACGGTCACACAATATCAACATCTATCTATCTATTAGTTAACTTCTGAGTACTGGATGTCAATAAGTCACCATTAGTTGGCAAGTGTCTTGAACTACAATATGTCAGGCCACAAGTTTTTAATTTCCCTTTCCATCACTGTTTCAATTGGTTAAAGTCAGTCATGGACGTTTCCTTACTAATTGCACAGTCAGACATCTAGTCAAGTCAACAGACAGTCTCAAGTATGTGTCCTGTACTTCACACATCAGCTAATCAGTGACCAGCTCAGGGGAATTCCACTACAACTTAGCCTTGTTGCCTTATGAACATTTTCAAAATACTATTCCAACACACTACTTGAGATATTACACAGGCAGGTCATATGTGAACTTCTGGCAAAAATGTGCGGAATTACAACCACAGGAGCAGGTTTACACTAGTCAGGAGAGTATAAAGATCGTTGAACTTTCGTAACTATCTAAGATATGATGCCAACTGTCTGGATGGAAACCTTATTATGTGATCCTTAGACAGAAAATATACAAATTAAGATAAAATGTTTTTAAGATTCACAGGCAACACAGTGGGGGTTGGTGGCAACCAGGGATTATATCTTGAAACATTCCAGCAACTGCTCAGGAGAGCATTTAGTATTCCAGTCAAAGAATTAGCTGAAACTGATTTTCCTTCAAAGTGCATTTTAAAATTTTGATTGCCACAAAGTTTAATGGGTGTATTTGTTACAAACTTTGTACAAGGTGTTTCAGATTTTATCTTTAACTTACAAAAGCTATTTAGGCGCTGGTCACATTCAAATTAATGGTATGCCGTGGCAGTAACAAGAAAGAGTCTCTGTAATAAAACTGCAAACAACATCTGAACCTGCAGATAGCATTAACAGAGAAATTGATAGCATACCAGTGTTAACTAGTACACACCAACATTTGTTAGGTAATGCAAAATGGTTACCACTGGCAAATAGAACAAACGAGTGCTCATTCACACGCGAGCCATCCATTTGGAGAATTTTGATTTTCAACCACTAGGTGAGAAAAAACTCGCATATGCCTTGCCCGAGCTGCCAGCAAGCTTTTAAATACATCATTTTCCTTTTCCACATTATTCTTATTTAAAACGTATCCCATAATTCCAAGACACCCTGTCTATTTTATTTCAGCCCAACACTGAACACAATTCTAAAGTGTTCAACCACGTAATCTCAATCAAATCTAAACCTATTGTTGTAGTGTCTAAAGCCTCAAGGACCAAACATCAATTGTCAGTTTATCTGGTCTATAACAGAACCCAGTGGCCCTAATGTGAGTACACTGGCAGAGCCCAGTAGTGTCTGTGTGTGTACAAGGGAACTGATAATCACCCAAGGAGTTGAGCTGATTGTGAAATGCCAAGCAGACAGGGCAAACAGAACTAGACTTATTTGTGGGTTGACATGGTCTTCCTGTAACTAATCAACCACTGGTTCCTGTTGGCTACCAATATCAAGACTGCTTCATTGTACAGTTATAAACTGTTGTAATACACCCACCCAGGAGGGTGTCTTGTTGTCTAGTTCATGCAAAACAATAGTCTTGCACTAAATGTACTTTTAAACTAAGATACACAAAGTCACAAAGCATCTTTCAACACAGCTAATTAAAGAAAGTTCAAAAGAAAATTGTCTTTGTTTATGAAAGGGTCAGAACAATAAAGGACATGCCTCCAGACAGTAACAATAGCAGTATTCTTTGTTGTAAAATTTTAAACCATACAACCTTGAGACACAATACATTGTTTACAGATGCATTTCGTCCAGTTTATATCTGGCTAAAACATGAAAATCAAATCAGGCCTTTTACTATCGTAATATCATGAGTTTGATTTTATAAAAGCCCAATTAGATTTCCATTCCTAGCCAGTTAAATAGAGTGAAATTTAAAGTTCAAAATATGAGCACAAATTAGCAACAAGAAGCTTCTGGCGACCCCCCCCCCCTCCAGCCACAAACTTGTTTTTTAATGTTGGGAAATGTATTATTTACAACGTTTTACAGCAATTTTAATTATCCATTGAACTTGTCAGCAAAAAGCTTATCTAGTGAATGTCCAGCATTTCACAAGAGCTGTAATGATGACCCATGCCTGTCTGTGTTTATTTATTCTGTTGAAAAGTCCACTCTGGTTCACAGTTCAACCAAGTTGATCACTTGTTGGAGAGGTATGAAAAATAAACTNTACAGTTATAAACTGTTGTAATACACCCACCCAGGAGGGTGTCTTGTTGTCTATGCAAAACAATAGTCTTGCACTAAATGTACTTTTAAACTAAGATACACAAAGTCACAAAGCATCTTTCAACACAGCTAATTGAAGAAAGTTCAAAGGAAAATTGTCTTTGTTTATGAAAGGGTCAGAACAATAAAGGATATGCCTCCAGACAGTAACAATAGCAGTATTCTTTGTTGTAAAATTTTAAACCATACAACCTTGAGACACAATACACTGTTTACAGATGCATTTCGTCCAGCTTATATCTGGCTAAAACATGAAAATCAAATCAGGCCTTTTACTATCGTAATATCATGAGTTTGATTTTATAAAAGCCCAATTAGATTTCCCTTCCTAGCCAGTTAAATAGAGTGAAATTTAAAGTTCAAAATATGAGCACAAATTAGCAACAAGAAGCTTCTGGCGACCCCCCCTCCAGCCACAAACTTGTTTTTTAATGTTGGGAAATGTATTATTTACAACTTTTTACAGCAATTTTAATTATCCATTGAACTTGTCAGCAAAAAGCTTATCTAGTGAATGTCCAGCATTTCACAAGAGCTGTAATGATGACCCATGCCTGTCTGTGTTTATTTATTCTGTTGAAAAGTCCACTCTGGTTCACAGTTCAACCAAGTTGATCACTTGTTGGAGAGGTATGAAAAATAAACTATGGCCACCTTAATTAACCTTAATGGGGATCAAACAGTTGTGGAAATACAACTCAAGGCCACATACCAGTTGTATTTGACATAATTCATGAGTGAGGTAGACACTTGGAGAAATATAACAGTTTGACAAAATGCCACACACTGCATACTGCTGAGGAGCACAACATGGTAAACACTCCTCAGTTTGGAACACAACTATGGCGGCGGTCAGGTGAAATTTTGTTTTGTCAAACTTCTAAACAAAATTTACTCCGCTTTTAGCATGGTTTATATGACGTAGGTATCACCAAACAACATTTGGTAAGCATCTGAAAAACAGCAATTCAACAAAATATTTTATCCTAAATTATTTTTTTACCGGAGGTTGAGTTATAAAATCCCATGACAATGTTTTCTAGACAAAAGTTGACGTCAACCGACTACTTATTCGTACATTGTTATGAGCAACAGTTTGAAATAGCTCGCAAAATGTTCAGGAATTTCTTATATCAGATTCCAAACAGGATCCTCCATTTCAGTTATCAAGATTGATGATAAACTGACCAGTGGTAAGTAAGTAGTAGTAAGGTACAACACCTTAGTGTAAACATTTTACAAACTGTGGCCTTGATATTGCCAGGGAAGTGTTGTTATCTGCCTTACTGCAGTTGAGCAGACTAAATAATAATGAACAAATAGGGTATGTATAGAGTTGGGTGATACACTTTCTAATTTTAGGTTTAGATATCACACACTGGTATTGAGAATGGACAACTGGATGAACGGGAGACTGGTAGTGTTAATTTGTGGCTTTAGTACAAAATTTCCGCAGGTGCCGATTCAGGAGGAGTTCAGGGATCACTCCTGCCCCCATGCTAGGCCACATGATTGTGTATACACACCTGACAGTGCGAGAGTTGTATTTTCTGTTTGTGAGGCATGGAATACAGGTCTTGACAAATGACTGATCAGCCACAGATTTCTTAAAATACCTCCAACATAACCGACAGAAAATCTTGCACTTAGCGCCCTTGTGGGTGACCTTGGGAAATTCTACTTACTTGTGACCCATTTCATGCGCGACGGTGAAAGCAGACGCCAAACCAATGTCCTCATTGATACTGCAGCTGCGATCCTCCTCGCACATCCCAGCAACTGGAGCTAAACCTGGGCACAAACAATGAACGGATTTGAAATACCGATTACTTAATTTGTAATATTAAAATCTCAATTGATGGCCTCACTGGCAAATTTTGACAAATACATAATGAAGGTTTGTCCTCTATTTTTCTAACTCCCTTGTAAGAAGAGTGGCATTGAACAAGTGGCTGATGTTAGTTTACATCTTAAGCCATTAATCTGTACACAAGTAAACACTAGGGAAGTGGAAAATGCCTTTATATGACATATCTCAATAAACAATTACTTACATCCAGTCAGTAGTTTATAGTGAACCTGGATTTAAACAGCACTTTCACAATGGTTGGTTGACCACATGAAGGGTTTGCCATGCAATGTCATATCATGTCATATCATGTCATATCATGTCATATCATGTCATATCATGTCATATCAAAACTGTACATTTATGGACATTCTTACACTAACTGTTCAGACCAACTCACCTAAAGTTCCACACGGCTCATTTTTGTATGTGCAAATATCATACCTAAAAAGTAAAGAATCATTTATCACTTGATCATGCCACAGTTAAAAAACTTTTAAGAACTTTCCTTGGTCTATCGTTCTTCATAAAAATTCAGATTTGTTGTTAAACCGTGCCATTTCTTTTTTAACAAATTCCATTGTCCAAGCAATCTCAAATTGATGAAGTACAACTAAACAATGTGGTCTGTGTTGCTGTTTAACACATGACTTGACAAATAGTTACATATTTGTGGCATACTTTTAACTTATCACAGCCCTGGTCTCAACTGACATATCTCTGATAGAGAAAAACAAACAGAGAACAAAGGAATACAAACACATTGGCAGGTTGCCACGGAAACAGCTACCAGTGGCACTGTTTACACTAATTCAACTCTAATAACTGTCAACTGGGTCTTCATTGCAGCCTACTTTTTCAAATCCAATGTTGAAACAAATTTCCCATATTCAAGTGACAAACTTACAATTATCTTAAAATAAATTTATAATTTTATTCATCATGTAGCAATTAAGCATAAAAATACACCATACTGGTGAGAACACAAAAAACAGGAAAATCAAGTCGCCTATTTTTAACTAATTCGACTTACCTTGTTAAAAGAATAGCATTGTCATGGTGTGCAACCGCTTTGTTACGTCTTAGCTTATTGGCTGAGGGATTGACTTTACGCTGCCATTGACAAAAACTGTCCAATGATTTGTCAGCATCGTGTGAGATCTTTAATGTAGGCTGGAATAAGTCACAACAAATGAGCACAAATCAAGCATCCAGAACACCACCTGGTACGATACAATTTGAAAGTCCGACAAAAACATAATACCGAATGAAATGCATGCTGGGAAGGAGGTAGATAGTCAACGTACGCATTAAAATTTACTAAAAATAATGGTCGGAGAGTCCCTATAGGGAAAGGAAAAACAACATTTTTGAAACACTCGGAGGGAAGGGGGAGTTGGCCAAAATTATTGTGCGTTGAATGTTTTTGAAAATATTGATATAATAACTCAGAAAATGTGATTTGTGCAAAGCATTAGTTTTCTTTACTTGCCTATGTTTGCATCTTTCCGTTCCTGTGAGGCTCTACACCAGTTCAGTGTTAAAGTGCAGCAACGCAGGTTACAAAACAGAAATCAAACAAACACTTGTAATTGAGCGTGTATAACATACCTGGTCTTCCGTCAGCAGTATAATGCGACTAACAACGATATGGATTGAGTTGCCTATACTTGCGTCGTGGTACAAGGTAGCCACCTGAAAAATATTTGTGACACTAGTAACCTATGTTCAATTCAAACACTGAATAAAGGAGATTTGTTTCAATGAAAAGTGACATGGATTTATAGCAACTTCAAAATGGTTTTCTTAAGATGTTTTACTGTGATGAAGGAAAGAAAATGCTGATTACATTTCGACGACTACATGGTTCTTAACAGTTTCAGTATACTACCAACACTTTTCAATAAGGTTTTGTAGGAAGTTATTGAAAAGTCTGAATCTTAAGCAAATTATCAACAAAACGTTAAATTTAACTCAGCAAAAGTACATATAACCTGAAAATAGGAAGCCTGAAGAATTTAATTTTTCGTTTTTTTACAAATCTGTCATAAATTATGTCATGCCACCTTGTCTCTTTATTACAATGATACCAAAACGACAGTATGTATAACGAGATGAAATTTTAATTCATATTTTAGTTTCAAGATGAGTTCTCAAAAACCACGTAACACTATTCTAAAATATCCGGCATTTCATTTTCTGATATCCCCTGGTTCAAAAGTAGAATGTTTCAAAAACAATTAAAGAACATTTTGGAACAAATAAGAGCATCTGCATCCAATCTGTCATTTCTGAGATATGATGTTTAGAAGTTAGCCTAATTTAGACATGTTTATAATGTCCTCCATAACCTAACTCCATAAGTGTATGCTACATGGTAGTAATCAATGTCACTTTATCTAAGCACATAGGAGAAACACAGCATGAGATATTGAACCACACCACACTTATACTTGTACTGCTGGACAATGACCAGTGGATGACCACAGGGATATGGCCAAGGGGTAACCTGAGTTATTATGGTAATCTCCAGGATATGTCCACTACAGACCAGTATTCTATTCAATGGCCTAACAAACTGACACAGACAATTGGTCACACCAGCTACAATACATCATAATTCACCATAGCCTGGGGATACTGTATGCTTGGTGACCACAGAGGGACAACATTCAATTAGTAACAGGTTGTGTGGCCAGGACTCAAACAAATGTCTCATCCATGACTCATGGTGAAAAAACTCTCAAATATATAATGAACCTTAGACTCATTGGTAATGTTATGCTTGACAATGAATGAAAAATTTTAATAAGCAAATTTTGCGTAATAAATATCAGGTGTTGGAAGCTCTAAACAACTCACTATAACGGTATTTACAACTGACTAAATACATTGTTTTGTAAAATGTTTTAGAGTGAGAGGAAACAAGGAGGATACCTCTGAACCAAGCGTTTTTCTTTGTAACATTTTAATAACTATTGTAAGATCTTTTCTTTAGTAATCAAGTGGTGCAGTAGTGCAGAACATGTGTGCACCCTAAATAAACCGCACCACAATTCAATTACAGGCAATCTTACAATTACTTGTATTTTGATTAATCATCCCATAACTTGTCAAAACACAAGTTATTGTGCAAAGTCCAAATGAGCAAAATTAATGACCAACGCACCGGATGACCTTGGCAGACACAGGCAATAAAGCACCATTGAGGCTAGGATATAATGCAGCACAGAAAGAAAAACTATTACAACAGAAAAACTGAAGGTCTGTAACGAGGTTGGGACAGACTGTCACAGAATGGCTATTACGGGCGAATGTGCCCATTAAAAACAAGTGTATCCACTTTATAGGCCAAGTGCTTTGAAAAACACTCACGTGTAATATTTCCAGAATTTGTCGCTCATTCATAAAAACTGCGACTCCGCGCGAGCCATTGTTGAAAACTATATTCGTATTCATATTCACATAACTGTTACAATTTCCAGAAGACCATGCATGCATTTTATAAGTTTCGAGACTTAGGAATTTAGCAAGATTATGAAAACCACCACAAGAAATCATAATGTATTACAAGTGTATGCAACTACTCTCAAGTGACTTGCCTTGATTACGAAGCCCTGAATAACACAAAAACGCTTATTTGGAGGGGTTGGCAAACAAACAATATGTGTACTATATTCTTTATGCAAGCTCAGAACAAAAAATGCACCAGGAAAAACAATATTGCAATCTGTTGTAGACTGGGCTGCATGGGGTCTAGTATGAACACAGAAGAAATGATCAGTGGATTTCTACGAATGGCAAGGAAAAAACTGTATGCTTCTGTGCTGTCTTACACAGAGAAAGGTTCAGTAGGGGGCAGACAAACCACATCAAAAAATGAAGAGAGCTGAGGCAGACAAAGAAAACATTGAACCCACAGGGTCACTTAGCGACTCTCAGGTGGCGCTGTTTTGACAGTAAACATGGCTGTTCATGGACAATACACATATTTGTTACAAATCTGCAAACGTTTTGCTTAGGGACAAACAATACAGCCTCTATTTTGCACAGTTAGACATATTGCATGAATCTATTTTTGAATTTTACCCATAAATATAGCTCAAATTCAACCCACAGTAGGGGATTGGCAGCTTTCCAACACGTACTATTTATATCCTAAATTTTCTTAGTAACTTTTCCTTAAAAAAAGAAACAGTTCCCCTATTCTGAGCCATAAACATATCACCTACACATGTGAATAGTAAGCACTAAATGATGGCATGTCAACAAAATTTACAATATCACGATTATTTAATGGCCCCTTCAAAATGATACTCTATCACTTCAACCACTTCTAATTCTTCTCTGTTCAAATCAGATCAAGATCAGTGCATTCTCGTACAAAAATCAGGAACAGTAACTCTGCATATATTTAGCACACATATGTTAACCTTCTCAACATGCAACAGTAAAATTTTGTAACCTTTTAATGTTTATTACGAAAAAAAAACAATGTACAATAATAAGAGTTTAACCTAGAAAGTGCTAGAAAGGATTATGTCTGGGTATCAGAATGAGAAAGTAATCCTGATGATACATACTGCTGGCCACTGGTAGTAGTGTACAGCTGCATGCTGAGTGATGTAGGAATGCACAGCATTGTGGGTAAATGCCGTACAATGAGAGAGGGCGCTGTCGCATTTCAGGATGTGGTTAGAAGTTTTGAAGGAAATATCTGAAGAATGATGGTTGTGACATCACTAATTGACATCCACAACTCATTACAGATATAGTGGTACGAAACTATTAAACTATGGATTTTAATAACAGATGCCATGCCTTATATTTCAGATCACAAATAAAACAAAAAATACACAATTTATTTACAGAATTCCTCGGGATAACCTACGAAACTGGGTTTCTACGGAAGGTCTAAATTCTGTTAGACACGAACAGCCACCAGAGGGCACATTTTTCGATTCTGTTAGACATGAACAGCCACCAGAATGCACATTTTCGACAACTGATAGTTCAGTGACCAATAAAACAATAAAAGGGGTGTTTGAGGTGAACAAGTCATGGGGGTAAATGTTATGACTGTGGCGGTGGTGGCAATTATTTTGCTTTTAGTGACAGTTGAGAATAAGCAGGTACACTGGGGGAAGCTTGTATATGTAAATAAAGCCCTGATCTCTCTTCATCAACTCTTGCGGTCAGTGCAAACGCAGGCCTATCCAAATAAACCTAACTCAAGTCAATGACTGGGCTAAACTGTAAGAGCTGAACTTTTCCATCTCAAACCCAGAGCCATAAATCAAGACTGACCAATGGTCAAGACTATGTGATGGACAACGGCTGAGGGGAAGCTCCCTCCACATGGAACTCTTTATCGCTGTGGGACCCCTTTGTTCAATTTCAAATTCTGGTGGTCAGGGATGGCAGAGTTAATGCAGAAGAGAGCCACTTTCATTCATGGGCATTTAGCGACCGAGGACTTTTTTATGGATGATCTGAATCGTCATTTTTCAGCAAGGTGACAGCAAAGAACCAAAAATGCTGTAAAATTCCACTGCTTTAAACGTAAACTGAAGGTGGCGGTGCAAATACGCAAACAAAATACTCCATCACTATCAAGCAACTTAGAAAATTTCAACATGTCAGCACTATATCGCAAAATGGAGAAGGCGATACATTTACAGCCCACTGAGGTAGGTTGCATCACTAGATGATGCGCCTAGAGATTGCATTGCCTTAAACGCTGTGGGATTAAATGACTTGACAAAATATCCAAGGATGAAAGTAAATAGGTTTCGATTAGACACCACACACTCAACCAGGTTGCCCTGTGTATCAAAAATAAATGGAAGTTTATTAAACTGTGCTCTGACTACAGTAGTCTTCAAATTGATACCATTACATAATTTTGTGTTCAGGGCTGCAATAAAGAACACTTCTAATAATCCTGGGGAAAATGTCATTAACATAATCCGCCACACCTCCCACGGAGGTCGTGTGGTGATAGCTGAGGGCCGGTAACCATTAGGGTGGGTGGGACAGCACTGGTCAGTCACTGGGTAACAGATGGGGATGGACAGGTGCCTTTGTACATACCACGCTAATTGAGGGTGGCATGTGAGGGAAAGCAGAAGATTGGGGTGAATGTTACTTTATTTCTTTTGATTAAATTCAATTTTACACTAAGTTAGAGAAATTAAGAAAAATTAAGGTTGGAGACAGATGCTAATATTCTGCAAGGCATGCAGTTCGATATTCTACAGTACGCTCCACAGCATTCTTAATGTCTAATCACACTTCAATCTTAAGCAATACACAGCTTTTTGCTTTGGAACAGAAATCGTTTCTCTAAAATAACACTTTTTCGGTTTGAAACAAAAAAATTCATTACAGCACAGGATCGCCATGCCACGCCACGCCACGCATGGCTCCCGTGCTATAAGTCACAGCAGACCCCCGGCAAAGTTGAACTTAATTAAACTTGAAAGGGGAGTGTCCACGCAAAATACCATTCTTAATTCATAAGTGTTAAGTAGAGAGACATTCCACAAAAAATTGGCGTGATAATGATAACAAAAATAGCCCGAGTTCAACCAACACATGTGGCTACAATATCCTGAGAAAAATAGATAGACTATCTTTTACACTGGTGCAGATATGAGACCTTCCATTGTCAGCGGGAACTCTTGAACAATTGACAATGAGTTTAAGTTACCAGGGATATTGGTTGGTATGGAAACGTGAATGCAAACTTGAAGCTGCAAAGAATACGCTGTCTAGTAAAAAAGTAACTTTTGATTCAGGCCATTCACCGTCATAATGCTGGCCTCAAAAGTTGTTATTGTTTTTGCCCACAGGGTGCGTAAGTATCAGCTTTATCACGGAGTTGAAAATAGCAGGAGCGACTGTGTCGGCCATTGTGTATGTCAAACAGTTCAACAAATATTAAAGGGAAATTTCTTTTTAAGTGACTGCTAAAATTGCAAACAGAACATTCAGTCTGTCAGTGAATAAAACAGATTGTCATAATGCACAGGGCTTTAAATGGATTGGTCATTGGGTCCACCCTACAGGCATGGCCACTTATTTGCTGATCAAAATAAACAACATTACAGGCAGTCTGATACATGTTGCATCAGGCTAAATGAAATTTCTCTGTGACCAAAATTTAAAAATTTTACCGAAATTTCTTTATCGTGATTTTGCATGCTCTGGCAGTTGATAAATAAATCTTGACGTTAATTGACACATTCAGATCATAGGAGACAAGAGCGACTCATTTGTACATTTTCATTCATCAAATGCTAAACTGCAATACTCCTGAGAAATCAGTTGTTATGTTTTGGTTACGAGTGTAATATTTTCGACTCATTTCCTTATGTAATCGTACATGTGAGCAATCATCACAGTTTTTTAGTAAGAAAACACAAAAACAAAATGAAAGGCAATTCCCATGAGAGAATATCCCCGCTACTCCCTGACGGAGACTGTGAGGCATACTGAAGCTAGTTTGCAGGACACTGCCTACTTGTTGGTGAGAGTCTATAATAACATAATGTGCTAGGATCCAACCACATGGGGGCTATAGATGGGGTCTAGCTGATGGCATCGGTTTTCTGGGAAACCAAACCACATATTATATGGTGAGAAAACTAGGAACCAGGATGAAAAAACAAGCGAGTTTCGCGCCAAAAAGATGTCAGAGTGTGTTACAACAATAGGCATTTATTTTGCAGTCAGAATAGCGTGATTGAACAATCAAAGGGAGGATTGTTTAAAAGTTTTCAATGCAAAATTGCATAAAATAACATCATGGTTGCAATATGTGATGTGTTTACATTGTGTCTGGACATGCTGAACACTATAGTCGCCAACAGTCAAGCTTCAACCAGCATCCTGCCACAGCATCAACATAAGGGCCTTTCATACTAACGTCGACGCGTCGATGGTTTGGGGAGTTGCGGTCAGTATGAACGCTTAACTCCGGTCCTGGATCGCAGTTAAGAGCTCCAGTTAACATCGCAGTTAATAGGTGGATTTAAGACCGCAGCGTCGACGCTGGGGTGCAGTATGAACGCTTAACTCCGGTCCAATCGAAGTTATCGCCAGGTGCCACTGTTATCATCAACAGTTACAGAGTAGTGCCGTCACTAAAAACTACTTATTTTTGGGTTTAATGATAATCAATCGATTTAAAAATGAGTTTTATGTCATTTAGCACATTTAAATGTTCCAAATTGTCACATTGAAAAAAATCTTAGCGTGCAGCGCTACCTTGCGATAACTTCGATGACGTCAGGGTCACCAACCCTTTACTTCGATGGTCATTAACTACCGAAGCCAGGTCCAGTTAACTGCGCTGTTTACGTCGACGCTCCGCTCAGACCGGAGTTAAGTCAATATGAAAGGGCCTATAGTCCTCTTCTCAATACACACGACAATATTTACATGTGCACCCTACCTAGTGTTCATACACGGGTGCATATTATCATTATCCAAATTACGTATCCCCTCTATTTTCTGTTCCATTTCACAGGCACCACTCAAAAGCCAAAACAGCTGTCGAAACAATATTTCTAGGTGACCCACATCTATGCTTATTCGTTTGAAAACGTTTGCAAACATTCAAAAATGGTGAAAGACGAGAGTTACTCACCATGTTCATTATACTGAGTATGTATGACTCGACGTCCGTCTTGCCGTGGTAACTCAACATAGATTTGTCTGCTACAATTAAAGTCTCCACAAAGTGTTCTGTGCTGGTCGACCGCCGCCTCCGCGTGCGCCATCTATGTTCTTCTAGAAAACCACCATCTTGACTGCTCGTCTCCAATTGTTTTTCTACATTCAATATATTTTTACTATCTGTTAAATCTGAAATAAAAGAATGAGACGACTGGCTAAAGGTTTAAGTGCAATATCAGAAGTGTAGCAACTATTTACGTGTAAGAAGAGCACTAGAATTAAGTTCAATTATTTATTTAGATAGCCACCATCTTCCTGATCACTGCCTCTTGCAGTACAACCCACCAGTGAACAAAGCTAGACCAACATCAGGTTAAGTCTTGAGTAGACATGTGTTCCCAGGTCCAGAAATCTTATTTAATCTGAGCAAGAAACAGTTTGAGGCCAATTTTGCAGCGCTCAGTAATAATTCAAAAGCCTATTTTGTTTTCGACATTTAAAAAACCCTTGAAATCCGGGGAAAATTGGTTTTAAGGAGACTTGTCACCATAGTAACACTAATGATCACGCTCCCTTCAGCAGCATCTAAGGATTTTGATCCATTCCACTTATTAGTGAAATAGGCCTATGCATATTTTCAAGATATGGTGTAACAGTTTATCAAGGCATGCTCATAGTTGTCTGGGTCAATGTTCCTTCGCCCAGGTCAAGAGTAACTCTGCCCTCTGGCAGTCAGTCTAAAACTAACTATCAGTGCCAGCGTTTTCTCTTCAAGACCAACAAAAAATGTAACAATCGGGTACAAGAGAGGAATTGTAAGAATTCCACACACTAACTCTAGTGTGATAAAATGGTTCATTACTAGACATACCAGCACCGAGGGCAAACAGAATTCCGTAGATTTGCAATGCATGGAATTTGTTAGAAAAGGAGAGCAAAGATGTACCTAGGCAAAGTGTGAAAAAAGTAGAGAAGATGTTGATGATTAGGAAATGAACAGCAACCACAAATGAACAACAGACACAAATGAACAACAAACACTAACGGCTACACTACGGTAAATTCTCACCCATTGCCAAAATTACTTTTTCATTTTTAAAGACTTCTAACATTTCTGTGAATGCCTGCAATTTTTCGAAATGTTGCAGGTTGGTAACTAAACTACATATAATAAGTATCCTTTTGTTGTTACTAATTTTTAATTTCATGTTTCTGCCAAGTTGTGTCCAAAATAGGTGATGCTTTATTGTAATCCACTTCCATAGCTTTACAGAAACACTCTCAAATGTCTACAGTAGACAGCATTCCACTTGCACTTAATAAAATTTTCATAGGTTTCAATCCAATTAACTGCAACACGGTCATCCCATCCGGTTCAGAGTTAACCTAATAAATATCAATCTTAAGATGTGCAAACTGCGGTACTTCTTCGCCTATTTACTGTAAAATCTTACCAATCTTGCACAAAAATAATTCCCAAAACTTTTCTAGTTTTCAACGGCTTCCAACCTTGTTGTGAATGCAGACTGAGGATAGCTACAGTATAACACTTTTAAAAACAAACCATTTACTTGGTCCTGCTCACATTTTATGAAATGAAAGAAAAACTAAAATCTTACTTGTTCGCCATATTGTATCCTAGCAACACACAGTGGACACATAAAATATTATTTTTATTAAGAAATGTTTAATAATATACTATTGTTAGCATATCTTCTGTGTATACATAATAGACAAAATTAGACTATTGTTAGAAGAGTTTCTGTGTATAAACAATAAACATTTAACAATGTTTCCATTATTTGCTCTAAAATAATCATCCTTCTGAAAATGGAAAGTGACAATTTCGTCAATATTTTTTGCACGAAATAAGTGAACAAATTACTGCAAACTCAATCACACCATTCTTCAAAAAGAGAATTAAACAGATAAACAGGTCATGCACTCTACACTCAGCTGTTTCTTAACACAAATTCAAGAGAAAAACACCAGCGTTTGTTTTAATGAACGATCATCATTATTTTCCAGTGATCCACACAGAATTCAAGTAATGTCCATGAGGGAACCTCAGAAATGTTGATTGCTGACAGTTGTGATCATCATTTGTAAGGTCACAGGTCATGTGTCAAAGGCCAACTGTTAATGATGTAGAAGTCAGGTAGTTTAACTACTATAAGGCTATTAAAACAAACTGTTTTTACATCTGTTTACAGACAACATTTTAAGATTTGATTACGGCTGGACAGATAACAACTGTATTTGTGAAGATAACAATTATGATAGCAATAAAGATAAAAATGGTTTTAATTTATACATCAAAAAACAAACCAGGTTACATAACTACAGAAAAAAACTACAGAAAATCTATCAACCATAACGCACAATCCACACGGGAATGTGATTTTGTTAAGATTAATGCAATACAGCTATACATCCACCCTGAACAGAACTGTCACAATGGCTGCTGTACACGTAAGACAGAAGGGACTGTTTCAACCAACTCAAAATTTCTTATTTACAACATGAGGTTAGGAAAGTAGATTTTATACAAATATGTTCTAGCTTATGGAATTTGGCTTGTGTTTCATTTTCCAAGAAGTCATGGCATAACTCCCTAGCATAAACCTTTGTTCTATTATGTGGTGTCTGGTCAGTCAAAGCAAATGAATGCTATTTACAAGAAGACTTATAAACATTGTTCAGCCAAAAATATTTAAACCAGCATCTCATTCTAGTAACTCATTTAAAGTTAACAGAAGATCTTGTGGCAACAGGTTTTTGCATTTAAATCACAAGGATCAAAGGAATGTTAATATCAATGGTTTGAACCTCCACATTATCACACAAAATGATAACACTGCCATGGCACTAACATTAGCTTAGAAACTAGATTTCATGCACATGCGTTTTAGCTTATTATGGAAAAAAGAATTTGCATTTAAATTCGTTTATTTAATATTTTTTTCAATAGGCATACACGATCTATTTATGGAATGACTTTCTTTTATCTAGTATTGCTTCTCTTGTCCTGTCAAAATCTACAGAATTTATAGGAATTAGTGTATCATGAAAAACTGCAGTGTTGCTCAACTGGGAGCCAAGCGGTCCACTTACAACTAGCGCCACCTGTTTTCAATGCAAATCCACATTGGACAGCCAATCAAAATGAAATCTGGTTGTCTGGTTGTGATGTCATTGGTTCTTTTTCAATATTAATGTGGTATTGCATAACGTCATATTCACTAGGAGACACTATTGAAGAATGGTACCCATTTTGTTTTTCAACTAGACTGAGAATAGACAGCTGGTGATTTAGACTTTAAGTTATCATTGAAACCACTAAATAGGACTACCCACGTCGATCGGAATAAGGATGTCCTCAACAACAACTACAGCAAGTTGTACATACTATACTCTAAACAGGACCATTCAAGACCAAAGGTTTCTAGACTAACTAGTTTTTGAAATAATTGAAGGAGTAAATTGGATCGCTAGACAGATAAGTTTGGGGTTAATGTGTACCATCTTTTGTTAACAAGAACCCTGTGTACCTACATCAGATAGTAGTAAAGCTGACTTAGAGGAGCCTCAGCCCGGGGGGGGAACTATTCTGTAGAAGGGATCGTTAGGGAGGTGCAGGCAGCTCAGGTAATGGTATTTTACCTTCCCAGGCATCACCTCTAGAGAGTGTTTTGGTTTTGCAGTACAGGTTGTACTGTGTTGGGCGGGTAAAGGCAGTTGAGGTAACCAAAAGCGGTATTAGTTTGAGAAGTATTTTTCACCGATGTAGTACAACACACCCCAATATTTGGACCAGAGTGCTCTGGGAATATGTACATGATGAAACTTTGTTTAAATCCGACCAATCATAACACTACTTCATTATCACATAAAACCTTTATATTACACTGAAAATTTATAAAGAAGTTCTTTAAGCATGTTGGTAAGAAACCTGGATAACCAGCTCCAAAAGAGAAATAATTTACAATTTCTCTTACATCAAAATCAGATGAGACCATTATCTTTGAGTAAATAACCACTAGAGTCAATTAGTCTTGTGTCAAACCTGAGAGAAATCACTGTCATTCTTCAACCGCTGTTTTGGCAATGCAAAAATCTATTTTGAGAATGAACACAAATAAAATTCTTCCTGTCAAAACGTTTATTTTTCAAAAGCAGTGTAACAATTTGAAATTATAAACAGTTGCATAGCCTGAGCCTGTAGAAGGAAATGACAGACAGGCCAACCCCTCCAGCAACTACTGAACCAGACTAGCATTTCCAGGATGTAGTCTGGTTCACATCTTAGGATCAGTTCTGTCCATGATGCAGTGGTGTACTGGCATAGTGGCACAATTCTGATTGGCCAAAGAGATTTTAGGACTTTATACTACTGAGAAATCATGAAGTGTGAAAGGCAGGAGTTTTATGGGGAATTTGCATTCTCAGGCAAAGCACAAAGCAGTCAGCCTCACTTTTGGTGACTGTCTAGCAGACACACAGGCGAGAATTGTTGATTTGTAATATAATCGTAAAAACGCAATAATTTTTACTTTGTTCTAGAGCTCTGGTAAAAGCTAATAAGCACAAGAAGACAACTCTTCCAAAAATAATCCCAAAACAGTTGTAAAGGCATTTCTAGTTGCGGAGAAAAAATGAATTCATTTTAAGCCTCTTGCAAGTTAGAAACCATTATTACAACATCTACCATTGCTGTTTTTGGCAAAGTTACGACACCTCACTGAGTACGATGTTCACATTTTTATTTACTGGTGTGAGTTTATTACAAAATTTTATGCGTTAGTTACTATTACTAAAGGTGATAATTAGTACACGTGTTTGCCACAGGTGGGGCAACCTGTCTTATACCACACACAACATTCCCTCCCTACATTCCAACATGGTGTTTCAATTCAAGCAGACTTGTGGAATCAAAAACTACATCCCTACTTATTAAACGCTGGAGGAAAGGTTTATAAATATACCAAGCGGATACTAGTCAATCCATAGCAAATAAAAATCACATGTTTGTAGTTGGCCAGACAGACTATGTAATAACTGGTGAGCTACTCATCATGGATCTAAGGTTGAACCACAGCAGTTCACACTGACCAGAGGTTTGGCTCATGAAAGTAACCTAGACTTAAATAGAAATTTGTATGTGTGTTCCCATTTCACAACTGCTGAAAAAAGGTTTAGCAATGTAATTAAGGGTGCGACATAGTCTATAATAATTTATATAAATTATCTCAATAACTAAAAGTTACGTGCATATTCTCAGGGACTTGGACCTTTTGAGATTTCATTATTTGTCTGAAGTAGTTGTGTGGAACGTAAGACCAATTTTCTGACTTAAGTTTTACATCACTTTTCATCAAACAGGCCCCAGTGTCCATGGCTTTAGGCCGCTCCACACTGGTCCACGGCTTTTGGCCGCTCCACACGAGTCCATGGCTTTAGACCGCTACACCAGTTTCAAGTGTGGACATAAAATAATACAAATGAGAACTGCAAGAAATAAAAGTTTTTAACTTTTGGATAAAAAACAAAGAAGGTCTCAATATTTGAATAGTGCAACAATAACAAATGCTGTAAATTAAAAATCTCTAGCATGTCCCTACTTCAGTAACTTTGTGTGACAAAACGGTTACTTTGTGTGACAGTTAATTTGAGTGACAGTTACTTTGTGTGACAGTTACTTTGTGTGACAGCTACTTTGTGTGACAGTCACTCTGTGTGACAGTCACTCTGTGTGACAGATACTCTGTGTGACAGTTACTTTGTGTGACAGTTACTTTGTAAGACAGATACTCTGTGTGACAGTTACTCTGTGTGACAGTTACTCTGTGTGACAGTTACTCTGTGTGACAGTTACTCTGTGTGACAGTTACTCTGTGTGACAGTTACTTTGTGTGACAGTTACTCTGTGTGACAGTTACTGCTATAGTCCACTTCTACTCATCTGGCAGTACAACTTAACGAAATGTTACAAGGTGCAATTTTCTAAAACAATCACGCTAATATAGTTCACTTTTGTTAATTTTCAATTTTCCAAACAAAATTTAACATGACTGCCACTCAGCTGGGCCCACTGAAATAACTGCATGGAACTCCTTTTATGTATTATTAACATAAAGTTAAAACAAAACTGAAGAGCTAGAGACCTGATTCAAGAGTCTAGCAGTGTGCCCCAGTGGGACTCGATGGTCTAGCAGTGTGCCCCAGTGGGACTCAAACCCACAACCTTGAGTTAAAGACGTGGAAAAGTATTCTACTAGGCCACATTGCCTCCTCAAAAAGAAATAATTAACATGCCTACATATTTAATGAGCACCAACCAACTTATTTAGATAAAGAGTTATCTTGCAACATATATTATCTACCTTTAGTTCCACAGCTCTCCACCAGGTGGCTGGATTGATTGTGTATACTTTTGATGTCAGATCCTCTATAAATTATATGGGGGTGTCCCTCTGCAGTAGTAGTTGTATGGTTCCACAGAGGCTCAATGAAATACTTCTCTCCTTGTGTATTGAAGAATCCATGCTGAAAATAAAACACCATCACCATCACACCGTGATCACACGTACATTGCAAGCGAAATGAAAAAGCAGCCAACTGAGTCTTCATGTTGCTTGGAAACGAGATATGACACTCAGAAAGATGAAATCAGGGTGCCTTTTCCTCATTGAAGGGGTATGTCTAACCACTGCAAAGTTACAAAACCAGAGCAATGAAAATTGTTACTAGTAGGCATCACTAACCCAGTTTACAAACAGAAGTTATGACTTTTTCATAAAAGCTATCTGCAAACCCTCAAAACACCATAGCAATGGCTTACCACCTTATTTCTCCTGCTTTGTGTCTGTGGGGACAGAACCCCTTTCCCTCTGAATCTGCTCACAAAATCGGTATTTTTTTATCTACACTGTTCTCTACAACTTTTAGAGACTGTGTAGATACTCTAAGGTAGAGACTGTGTAGATACTCTATGGTAGAGACTGTGTAGATACTCTAAGGTAGAGACTGTGTAGATACTCTAAGGTAGAGACTGTGTAGATACTCTAAGGTAGAGACTGTGTAGATACTCTAAGGTAGAGACTGTGTAGATACTCTAAGGTAGAGACTGTGTAGATACTCTAAGGTTGAGACTGTGTAGATACTCTAAGGTAGAGACTGTGTAGATACTCTAAGGTAGAGACTGTGTAGATACTCTAAGGTAGAGACTGTGGCTACAGAGGCATATTTATGTTTTCAATAAGGGAGGGCTTTAGGATTCATGCAAATCCGAGGCGAGTAGCACCGAAAGGGGCAATATCGGGAGGGGTTTGCCCCCTCCCGTGTAAGAATTTTTGGTTTTCGTAGCTGATTTCGTTTTCCTGGCGACGTTTTTTCAATTTTAATTTTTGATCCTGTCCCAAGCGGGGAGGTTAAACCCCCTGAATTCCCCTCCCATAGATCCGTCTCTGGGGTACTGCCTATTCAACTTTAATTTAACAAAATTTCTGTTTGATCGGAACAATCAACTCACGTACCTCACGTTAGACGCTACTCGTGACTGTCAGTGAAGTGGTCCTACTTCGATCTCTCAAAAACAGTGGACAGAAATCTCAGACTCAATAGTCGGAACAGCATTCTAGTAGTTTATCATGTGTGTCCAAACATGCTCACTATGAATACACACCAAGAGGACAGACAACAAGAAGAGCAATAACCGGAGCTTCCTGAGGCTTTTAGTTTTATTCTATTGTGACAAAAAGTTCAGGTGACACCGTTTTACTATCTTCTTTGTCTGTATCAGTGAAGAGCGGCCCTTTATTATTGAAGGTACAATTGTGTCAAGCTACCGACATTTTAACACTCGGTGCATAAGATTACAGAATCAACGAAAATGTTAATAAAACGAGGGAAGGAAGATATTAACGAGCAAAAACAATCGATGTTCCGTCCACTTTTCACTCAGCCACCGCTTAATTGGCTGAAAGAATTTGGAGTTATTTTTATACTCTTTAATTAATGACAGGTCCAGTTGTTCCACTTACCAGAGTGACGTATGCCGGCCAATTTACAAATTAACATATTTTGAGTGCACCTCCATTATCCCACTTAAGACCTGTTTACGATGAAAACTTTCTTCACTGGTACAGGTACAAGTTAGTATGATAAATGAGGTCTCTAAAAAGCTCAGACTTTTGACCTTTAAACAAACAGGTAAACAAAATTTTGTTGTCTTTGTTAAGTTTGACCCAGTCTCAAAAAACGATCTAGTTACCTGACCTTCATCACGCACGCACAAAGTTCCCGGTTGGTTTGCGATGCATTCAGGTATTCAATAGTGGAGCGCCACTGACACCAATAGGACTCCACCCAGAGGCCAAATTAAAATGAGCATCGTTGTTACATTTCCCGTTTTCCCTCTCATCCCCTGTTTTAGATAATATTATGTAGGACTTAGTTCCTCGCTGATATATTTACCTATTCATCCACAGTTGCCAAAGTGTTTTTTGGTCAAGGAATTAAATTTTTGTGATACCTCTGACGTTAGGAGGCGACGTTGACTTTTATTTCGAGCCCATCATAGCTTATGTGAACATGAAAAATAATGACACGTTTCATTTAAGATCACCTGAAACGCGGCGTAGGGTTCTTTAAAGCTGTAGGTATTTATTCGCTTTGGAATTTGAGAAGTATTTGACCTTCGGTAACATCTGTAACCTGGAGTGACCTCTACGAACGCGTTTTGTTGCTACTGGGTTCGTGTGTTCCTTGACAAACCCGTGTTTGTTGCACGCATGAACAAGAACTCATAAGCAGGGGTAGATAAGCGTGGTGGTACGAGTGTTCAGTTTCGAATAACACAAATATTTACGGGATTGCAAAATGAATATTTACCACTTCATTCTGGTACGCCAAAATTGCCACGTGTGCGCAAAATAATACAACGTTGGAACGCTATTGGAACATGCACTCTAAAACCAGGTGCGTTCAACAAGCATCATACTGAACTCACGTCCGAATCAACACGTAGGAATTACTGGGACTCATGCCAACAGTAGGCCTATCTATGAGGACACACTAAACCCGTACAGGTAATGAATGTCATTCTCACTCCGCAACCTAGTTGCTTAAGTGATTTGACAACACGCAACATTGATCAACCACGAGTACCTAAATTTCATTTGTACCTCAATTCAGAAGCGAAAATTAGTTAGCGACCCTAAATCGTCTTCTACAGGTCAAAAACTTGGCTTTCGGAAGACGCATCACATAATGGAAGTGGACAGAACACAAATTAACTTATATGCGGGTTGTAACTTCGTTTGCTGTCAGTGGTCATGCGGTGATGCGAAGTGACAATTAGAAACCTCAACGTATGCTTGTCAGAACACCTTTTTGACTGGACACTGTAATGTTATAGGTCGACAATTAACACACTTTTGTCACGTTGTATTACACCGGATTAGATTCAGGAACGTAGACACGAAGATGAGTTCAGATGTGCGATCTCTGTTAGATTTGTCAGCGGGATCACTTTGAGAAAGTTTCCCTACGTTGTTTCATCGTTTTGAGCAAAAAGCCTGAGAGGACAATATTACTTTCATGGACATGAATAGTTCATTTTAAGGAATTATGACGTGCGGACGTTTAACTGTCAATCGCATTCTAAGAATCCTCACAAAGGTAACCGAAATATAATTTTCGCAAAACAATTCAAACTGATTATTTATCTCGGCTGGAAACACCTCGAGGTAGTCAGGGGCACAAGACCAGAGGCGTGACGTCAGAATAAACAAATTATAGACTTCATGTGCAAGAACCAACAAATTAAAGGTAATGGTTTTATTGCCGTGGGCTTCCCACCGGCCGAACAGTTCAGCGTGACGTAAGTACATATTGTAACAAATTTTTCGATGAAGTCATTTTCCGGGGCACTCACATAATCATTTGATATCTCTTCAGAAGCGTGGCGTCAAAGTGGTAATAAAGTTATCATCTTTCGAAGCACATTGGTGACATGTAAACAAGTGTTCACCTTTCTTCATGACTCCCTGCCGAGACGCGAGACAAAAGCCATATTGTGCGGGAAGCTAGGCATCGCTGCAGCCTATATAACCAGCGTTTTTGTATGTGACATGTGAGATACAAACTACCGGAAACACAAGAAAATTCGCGCTAATTCGCGACACATTTCGACTCAAACTCCGATTCAAATGTAAAATTCTAACAATGTTTAATTGCACTTTCCTTTTCTCAGCGGCAAGAGACTCCTCCCCGCGCGCGCATACTGACCGGCCAGTCATTATATGACACACGGATGATGACGTATTAATGACCATGGTTTGTTTTGGCTGCTTATTAATTGGGTACAGAATAAACACTCCTAGCGGTTGTGGTAACGACTCTTCATTTTCATTGCCATGACACATCGGTGTCCTACGACTATTACAAGTGCGGAACAGGTGGCTTTTACGTTATCCAGCTAAGGTTAAGAGCTGTAATGAACAACTCTGCTCAAGTAGCTGAACCTAATTGGGTGCAAATTGTTGTGACACGTTAAGATGACTGGATTTTTATGTGTGAGAAAGAACAAAGTCGACAAGTTAGTGGTGGAAAATAATAAATTTACGCTAACAGTACCAGCTAACAAACGCATTCGACACTGGAATCAGCGAGAAATGCAACCGGATATGCGACTCCAACTAACTTTAAGAATCATATATATTTCTAAAACAAAACGTTTTCACGAACTGGTGTGTGACCACATGTCGACGAAATTGCGTTCAACCACAAACTTTGGCTCAATCCCGACATCATGTATCATTATTGACTAAGCATATCTTACGAAAAGGGACCCGACCAATGTGGTTACTCGGGAGGAAGAACAGATTCGAAACTTCAAAACAAATAATGAAGAAATTGCTCGTTGACGTTCAACGTTATCAGACAAACGTGTGAGGTGACTACCTTTGATTTTCCCATACTCGATGATTTGGCGGGGTGTGGTAAAAGAGCAGACGATTCTGTCTGGTCTTCTGACGTCGCCGCGTGAAACTTGTAGAAGTTGTAACATTAGACAACGACGACTGGTTGATTGTCGCGTGAAGTCGATTGTGATTTTACAGAACTGGGTTGATTTGAACAAGAATGTAGAATTAACAAATGGAAAGTCTCAAATCTGTTTGGGGACGCAGTTAATGCATAATTGAATGTGATTGTATGCCTACACGTGACTTGAAGTCAGTTGCAAAATGTAGCGTGCAGAATTTGCAGCTTGAAAAATACAGCAATTTTAGTTTTGCTNGGCCTATCTATGAGGACACACTAAACCCGTACAGGTAATGTCATTCCCACTCCGAAACCTAGTTGCTTAGGTGATTTGACAACACGCAACATTGATCAACCACGAGTACCTAAATTTCATTTGTACCTCAATTCAGAAGGGAAAATTAGTTAGCGATCCTAAATCGTCTTCTACAGGTCAAAAACTTGGCTTTCGGAAGACATGTCACATAATGGAAGTGGACAGAACACAAATTAACTTATATGCGGGTTGTAACTTCGTTTGCTGTCAGTGGTCATGAAGTGATGCGAAGTGACAATTAGAAACCTCAACGTATGCTTGTCAGAACACCTTTTTGACTGGACACTGTAATGTTATAGGTCGACAATTAACACACTTTTGTCACGTTGTATTACACCGGATTAGGTTCAGGAACGTAGACACGAAGATGAGTTCAGATGTGCGATCTCTGTTAGATTTGTCAGCGCGATCACTTTGAGTGAGAAAGTTTCCCTACGTTGTTTCATCGTTTTGAGCAAAAAGCCTGAGAGGACTATATTACTTCCATGGACATGAATAGCTCATTTTAAGGAATTACGACGTGAGGACGTTTAACTGTCAATCGCATTCTAAGAATCCTCACAAAGGTAACCGAAATATAATTTTCGTAAAACAATTCAAACTGATTATTTATCTCGGATGGAAACACCTCGAGCTAGTCAGGGGCACAAGACCAGAGGCGTGACGTCAGAATAAACAAATTACAGGCTTCATGTGCGAGAACCAACAAATTAAAGGTAATGGTTTTATTGCCGTGGGCTTCCCACCGGCCGAACAGTTCAGAGTGACGTAAGTACATATTGTAACAAATTTTTCGATGAAGTCATTTTCCGGGGCACTCACATAATCGTTTGATATCTCTTCAGAAGCGTGGCGTCAAAGTGGTAATAAAGTTATCATCGGTCGAAGCACATTGGTGACATGTAAACAAGTGTTCACCTTTCTTCATGACTCCCTGCCGAGACGCCAGACAAAAGCCACATTGTGCGGGAAGCTTGGCATCGCTGCAGCCTATATAACCAGCGTTCTTGTATGTGACATGTGAGATACAAACGACCGGACACACAAGAAAATTCGCGCTAATTCGCGACACATTTCGACTCAAACCCCGATTCAAATGTAAAATTTTAACAATGTTTAATTGCACTTCCCTTTTCTCAGCGGCAAGAGACTCCTCCCCGCGCGCGCATACTGACCGGCCAGTCATTATATGACACACGGATGATGACGTATTAATGACCACGGTTTGTTTTGGCTGCTTATTAATTGGGTACAGAATAAACACTCCTAGCGGTTGTGGTAACGACTCTTCATTTTCATTGCCATGACACATCGGTGTCCTACGACTATTACAAGTGCGGAACAGGTGGCTTTTACGTTATCCAGCTAAGGTTAAGAGCTGTAATGAACAACTCTGCTCAAGTAGCTGAACCTAATTGGGTGCAAATTGTTGTGACACGTTAAGATGACTGGATTTTTATGTGTGAGAAAGAACAAAGTCGACAAGTTAGTGGTGGAAAATAATAAATTTACGCTAACAGTACCAGCTAACAAACGCATTCGACACTGGAATCAGCGAGAAATGCAACCGGATATGCGACTCCAACTAACTTTAAGAATCATATATATTTCTAAAACAAAACGTTTTCACGAACTGGTGTGTGACCACATGTCGACGAAATTGCGTTCAACCACAAACTTTGGCTCAATCCCGACATCATGTATCATTATTGACTAAGCATATCTTACGAAAAGGGACCCGACCAATGTGGTTACTCGGGAGGAAGAACAGATTCGAAACTTCAAAACAAATAATGAAGAAATTGCTCGTTGACGTTCAACGTTATCAGACAAACGTGTGAGGTGACTACCTTTGATTTTCCCATACTCGATGATTTGGCGGGGTGTGGTAAAAGAGCAGACGATTCTGTCTGGTCTTCTGACGTCGCCGCGTGAAACTTGTAGAAGTTGTAACATTAGACAACGACGACTGGTTGATTGTCGCGTGAAGTCGATTGTGATTTTACAGAACTGGGTTGATTTGAACAAGAATGTAGAATTAACAAATGGAAAGTCTCAAATCTGTTTGGGGACGCAGTTAATGCATAATTGAATGTGATTGTATGCCTACACGTGACTTGAAGTCAGTTGCAAAATGTAGCGTGCAGAATTTGCAGCTTGAAAAATACAGCAATTTTAGTTTTGCTGTTTGTGTTCGCAAGAGATAACATTTTGCTCATTTGACGATATTTGGAGATAAGTGCACTGCAAGTGACGTCACTCGTGTCGATGACACAACAAAATTCCTGTGACGTTTTGTATTGAAATGGAGCAGAACGGGGGTTTCACAGAACCGTGAAATAAACGACGCTGGTTTCAGTTACGTTCTAGCGAAAACTGAGTAGAACCAACCAACAGTGACGTAAATCTCAAAAGGTCAAAATTTCCCTGAACGTAGAAAATGTCGGGATTGTCCCTAGCCTTGTGGCTCAGCTGACGAGGATGGCTGTTTAATCGTGTTTAAGGTCTTGAGGTTAAGTTTACTATTTGTTAGGGACACGGTGATATGATACGGTAACTGCTACAAACATTCGAGTCATTTTGCGAAAAAGGCAGGTCTACCCGGTGATGCGAATGTCATTCGACGTAATTCTGAGAACACGAAGAATTTTATTTGTAAAATCACAACAACATCTTGGTCACGCAAGATTCTCAGAAGTACACACCCTTCTTTTAATGGCCAATTCTTCGGTAAAAAACCTAAAACCTATTGGCGGGAGCTGTACGTTTACCGCACCAGATGTCATAAGAACTCGAAGTGCGTTACGTCACATAGTATTTGGTGTTAATTTTGCATAATGCTAACGAAACTGTGCCAAATGAAAATCGTTTTTGTTCTCTAACCTTACAAATAACCGCTCTGACATCTGGTAATACACAATTAGTTCTAGAGGCATGTTTTGGTGAATTATATATTGTTGAAACCGGGACAGCAATTTCATATTACTCTCTGGTTGAAGTGAGGGGAAGCCAACTTCAGATTTCTTTTGTCAAATTTTCCCCACATTTAAGCAAGTATTCTGGTGCTGAACTACGCCACAAGAGACCTAAGTTCCGGATTTAAAATATTTTTTTCGGTCTACGATAGATTATAAAAGATTTTTCGTCTAAATTAAAACAAAAAAATTCTTGGAGCAGGAAAGGTTTACAAGATATGCACGTCTATCTCTATCTCTTCATCAAAACGTCAAGTACACGATTTCAATATATTTAAAGTTGCTTCTCGTGCAGTTTTAAGTCGAAAGATTGTACACGTTATTGTGTTTTGTCAATGTCTAGTGCGTCGTGTGTTTGTCATACGGCACACGAGTGAACTCTGCTCAACAATGCCTGAACAGCTTAAGCGCCGTCGGCATGCAAAGTGTGACTTGAACCGCGTAACGTTTATTTAATAGAATACTTTCAACAAACTTGAGTAAACTTGGTAACAGATAGGTGTATTCTCCAAACACGTGTTCCTATAATCTACAAGTCTCGGACAGGTAAACGTTTTGAAGCCGCTTTGCATACCGACAACGACTCCTAGATGCCAGCAGCGTGCACTGTGAAATTCCGAAAAAGATTAGAAACTGTCCTGGTCAACATCAGATATAACGAGGGACCGCGAACTGACATTAAATCTGACCAACGGCTAGATTTGAACATTTCCTTTTTTTCATTGTATTTGTATTTGTTTTTGAAAATCGGCACAGATGAGGCGTTTTTCAGTGATGGCATTTCAAGCACCATAGCAAGATGCGAGACCATCAGTTGCTGTCTCTGTAAACGTTGCCGACACGTTGCACAGCTCGTTTACAATAATAAATACGCAACCTTGAAAAATCGTTGGTTATAATGATATTATTCCCAGAGTGAGTCTTTTTCATTACACTCACGCACTGGGGCATCTTTGTAAGAAGAGACTTTGCCATGGCAGTGAGACACGAACCACGAAGAAATGTGCCCCGCGGCTCGTCAATGGACCAGCTATCCTCATCATCCAGTTACACCACAAAGCAAACAGAAAGTTCCGAACTTATTGTAAACCCCAAAAACCTTTTTGAATGAAATGAGAACCACGCTTCCGTGAAAGCTCAAAGCTCCCTATTAGAGGAACAACAAAAGCGGAACAAAAACAGAATGGTCGCATTCCAGAGCCCATTCGTTGACAGTATTAATTAGGACGATCAGAGAAAGGAATTATTAGATAAATCCACATTACATTCGCTATAGGGATGGTGGAGTCGGCTATCTGTTCTTGGCGCAAAGTGCATTACGCACCACTTTCAGCTGTTGGAAGTTGGCATACTAAATGAAAGGCAAGGATGTGGACCAAAAACTTCATTTTCACAACACGGTCTGCCTGTTCAAGAGGATAATCTACTTTCTTTACGACGAGACGTATGCATGTATACTATGAACATTCCTGTCAAATTTATGTTATATGATTTATACTTGAGACATCTAGCACATGTACCCTGGTCGTGTACTGAGGCGTTCGTTGGCGTCATCGGGCACGATGATATAATTGGCAGGTGTTAAATATTCCAATGATTTATATTTAGCCGGATGATGACCAATAAGGCCGAACAGTTTATTTGTTGCTCAGATCATCTGAAATTTGTCCTAAGTGTCTTTAACCCAAAGCAGCTAAATTTGCTCTGAAGATTAACACAACCGTTGTNCCCTATTGGAGGAACAACAAAAGCGGAACAAAAAGAGAATGATCGCATTCCAGAGCCCATTCGTTGACAGTATTAATTAGGACGATCAGAGAAAGGAATTATTAGATAAATCCACATTACATTCGCTATAGGGATGGTGGAGTCGGTTATCTGTTCTTGGCGCAAAGTGCATTACGCACCACTTTCAGCTGTTGGAAGTTGGCATACTAAATGAAAGGCAAGGACGTGGACCAAAAACTTCATTTTCACAACACGGTCTGCCTGTTCAAGAAGACAATCTACTTTCTTTACGACAAGACGTATGCATGTATACTATGAACATTCCTGTCAAATTATTGTTATATGATTTATACTTGAGACATCTAGCACATGTACCCTGGTCGTGTACTGAGGCGTTCGTTGGCGTCATCAGGCAAGATGATATAATTGGCAGGTGTTAAATATTCCAATGATTTATATTTAGCCGGATGATGACCAATAAGGCCGAACAGTTTATTTGTTGCTCAGATCATCTGAAATTTGTCCTAAGTGTCTTTAACCCAAAGCAGCTAAATTTGCTCTGAAGATTAACACAACCGTTGTTGACTTAGGAAAACCCTTTGATCGCATCGCTCATCCGACAATCGAAATAGCGATTGGTTCCGAAGAATTTTTGCACATCAGATTCAGAAACACACTTCTCTTGGGAGGGCCCACAACTCTTTAAAGATACTTTCACGTTATTTAACGGGAAGGAAACACTTAACAATCACACAAAAGAGTTGCAAAGTACAGTAACCAAACCGCAGATATCAGGATTCGCGATTTCATCAAATCTCACGTGCGTGTCAACTGGGGATGTGACGCATATAAGGGCACAGTACACTGCAAGACGTAATTAGATATTGTGAGAAATGAATGATTCACGTTTTGTAGAGACACTTCGCCAATTCACTTAAAACTGACTCAGTGCGGTTGGGTGGTTTATGAAACGAAAAAAATTGTCAAAGAGTAACCCACAACCGAAGCCAATGTAATTTGCATATTCATGCATTTGTGTCTGTACCAAACTGCAGGTACTGATTCTAAACTCACCGCTAAACTGAGACATTATTGTCAATTTAGGCATTTAAAAAGTCACCGAGCCAAAAATCACAAATTCTACATTCTGGAAGACGCAATAGACAAAATACTTCCCTTCAAAAGAGTGTATCCTTCCTACATATGTCCTAAATGTGAAATAACGATATTTTATTCACTTGATAGCGAAATTTTTCTATTATCAAAACAAAATCAAGAGATCAGCTGTGAATGTTATGAAGTAGTGGATGGGTAGCGAAAACTGACACTTCTTGTATGGTCGGTTTGAGGATGGAAATTTCTACGTGTTATTAAAATGTTTGAAACATATCTCTATAATTTGCGTTTTAGGTAGTGAGTGAGGTGTAAATGTCCCTTTAAACGATGCTCTTTAAAATGACAAACAGAACCATATCTCAACGGAAATTACTATTTACCTAACAGTTTACATTATACGAATGGTCAGTATCAAGAAAAGAATGTGTAAAATAGTTGGAGAAAAAACTTCCTAAGTGATAATGTTAAACTGCCAATCAAATGCATCAAATGCCTCTCAAAGACTAAAATTCAAAACGCAAATATTTCAGACAAGGCAAAGAAAACCATCTCGGTAACATGACGCTTATCTTGGCAAGTACTGATATCGCCATTTCAATTAAAAGTATTTATTTACAACGAGAATGAGGTTGCAAATAGAATAAAAAACGTGTGTTTTTTGTAACCAGCTGTATGTTCAAGAAAGCTTTTGTTCTGAGCATTACAGCAATCCTTCGTTCAGAGGTCAAGTAGGTCTTCAAGCAGTATTTCGATGAGATTTGCGAGCCTGCATCTCGTTCGAAACGTCAACGCCCATGTATTGGGCTGCGAAGCGTCAAGTCTTCAGGAGTGTGTATGGAACCCATTCCAGTATGTGTTGCTAACCTTAACTCTCCAATACTAATAGTGGCCTAATTCTCCTCGCTATGCCAGCCACACACTGTGCGAACCCCATCATTGCGTAACGTTTTCACGTATGTTAGTAAACACTATGTCTATCCAAATATATCCTTATGACTTATAAATGTCATTTCTCAAGTGTAATTAAACAATACAGTTTGCAAAAGAAACTTGACGAAACGCTTCGTCTCCTCAGGCGTGTCATTGTGGTGCCGTAGCACACAAGCTCCTTCAAGCACTAAGCTGCATGTTGTCAGCAACAACACAGCGACGATTTGTTTAAATACTTTCACACGCGGGGAAAACAAGCGTTTAACTCACAGGACCAGCGGTTATTGTCACAAAAAATGAGCGGCAGTAACATTACATAGTTCAGGCGTTTGCTCGAGGTATCACCTGCCGGCATTATTTCAGGTTCGTTAAATATTTGCTTGATTAGCCGTTTCACTTTCACGAGGTACTTCAAGTGGACATATTAAATAATTAAACCATTATTCGAATTTCCAAAACAAATGGAAGGGTGAAATAGAACACAGTGCGGACCGCTGGGAGTGGAATTAGATCTATCAAGTTTAGTTACTTTTGCTGAAAATGAAATTAGTGTAATTATTGAGGACAAACAGGGATTCGCCATAGGCGGGACAGGACTGAAGAAACGAATGCGCCCTCGTCCTAAATTAGGAGCGAAGTAAGGTTGAAAACATTAAATATTAACAAAAGACCCACTTTGTCCCTGCGATTTGTTATGGTTAGCACAGGAATTCGGAAAGAAAGTATTTGCGTACTTTAATAGGTTGTGTAGTCATTGAGTCGGTACTAATCAAAGTCCATTGCTGCACGTTAATAGGTAGAACTATAGAGTAACCCTGACAATGTGAACCATAGCGTGTCCACGGACCTTTTAACACAACTTCCTGCGTTCTGTATAAAACCAATTGCTAATAGTCCAAAATAGCGAAACGCCTGAGGCGACGAGGAGGCGGACTTGCGTAGCATATCTTCAAACAAATCGCAACAGGAAGTTTCAATGAAAAATATCGACCAGCTAAACATTGACTAGGAATTCGATTCATAAAACGTCTCCAATCCTACTTCGGTCAAAGTAGAGAGTGTTTGTATTTATCATCGTGAATGGCGTGTTTATACACGGGTGCTGTAACCATTCTTGATGTACTGTAAACCATGCAGATGTATTCTTAAGACGACCTCCCCGGGGTTGATTTCATCGTGCCAACCCGTGTAGCACAGAGGCGTGGACATCGGCACACAATACACAAATTAGTTTAATCTAAACACGGTCCCTCACTGCTTAATTGGTAGCTAAAAGGGTTACAAAAGATTGAATAAGAAAGGCGGAGACTCAACAATCCCCGCAAGGTTGAAAAGCCACGATTCGTCCATTCATGATTTTCAAGAGACACACACGAAGGTAATTTACTTGCAAGACTACGTTCAGGTAGCACAAGTGTACAGCTAGTCACGTCAGGTGTATAACTAGCTGGGAATTTGTTTCGTCTTGCCGTCACATAGATGTATTTTTCATTAGTTGTAACAATACACCACGTAAATTGAAACATTTCTCGAAAACATTTTAGAATTGCTCATCATTATATGGCTACTTACCAATCCGTAACAATTGCTTAAAACTGCTTTTGACGGTCCGTGCTCCTCCGTCTGTACTTCACCAACATAGTGGCAGTTGTTTAAACGTCCATGACGCCTGCTAACGCCACTTGCGTCCCAGTACTCCACTTGATATGACCCTGACGTTAAACGTCGATTCGACGTAACGTTGAATTTAAACGTCCGACCATAAGCAGGCACGTGGAAGAACAAGCGCTCACTGGAGTCTTCAACGTCACTGTCGAAATTGTTGCTAACGTAACGTTTACGTCGCCTCCGCACAGACGTAACGTCGTGGCTAATAAAGTCTCCATTTGCATTAGCTGTGTGTGGAATGATCAACTGATAATCTCTGAGTGTTTTTAGGAGTTGCTCTGGAAGTTTAAACAAACCGAAGACAATTTATTGTTGTGGGTTTGCCAGAATTTCAATTAAGCTGCGGTAGACAGCATAAATGTCTTTACACAGGATCACTTAACTGGGCGTTGCGCCACTTCTGAAGAAGATATGTTTCATTGCAGGCTATAAAGGTGTTTTGATAAAAATCTCAAACAAGCTAGCGTTACCACTAAGCTGTGTTTCCTCAAGCATTATATCGACTACGGGATCACGCTGCAGTCAACTTGTTATTAAATATATTATTAGAAACAGAAGAGGAGTTTCAAATTGCAAGCTTATCACATTTGGTAATTAATAGGGTAGCAATTACCTGTTTTTATGGAGCGCCATTCAGCTTGCGTCGCCTGGACAAGTATTGAAGCGACACACCACAGTATTGTTAAAGTCACGAAGTTTACATCCATTTTATTGGTTATAATCGACCTTTCTTGTTGCCCGGAGTGATTTTAATCAGAACATCTCCTAAGTTTCGTCCGCCATCTTCACACATTTTCAGGCATTTTCACAACTCGCGCAATGATTCCTCCTCGCCTTGTCTTGTCACATGTACATATCGTCGATACACATCAAATTGTGTCCTTACGCGGTCGATGTTGACTTGTTGAGTAGTATCGTAAAATCCACCTGTTCACCACCGTTGTCTGTTCACTTCTGAATCCCACCACGGCGCTCCGTGCACTAAAAACACAAGCCCAATTACCGACAACTGTTTATTGAGCGAGCCTCGCCATATGGCATAACTAGGTTCAGGAGCGCCACAGTAATCCGAGAGACGGACCGCAAGTGACGTAGTGATTCGCCCAGCCTTTAAGCGGACGAAACAATGTCCTGCTGACCGTTGTACGTATTGTGCGCGTGCTGTGAACGATTCTCAAACGCGTGCACTGTACCAGCCATAAGACTAGCCTGTCGTGTCCAAGAAACGCTGCACCCCGCCTGATATCACACCTTCAAGCGATGTAGTCTCCTATGCAACGAAAATAATTGAAACTCAAGTAAATACCCACGCAAAAACACAAATAATTTAGAGTACACAAGTTCTTGAGACAATTTCCTGTTTTTTTCCTGTATGCAGACTTGCGCAAAATGCCTACTTACAATACACAATCAGCTCACCGCTCCGTTCGCCTATAATAATGATTTGCTCTTACGCGGGCATTGTATTTATGTATGCGATAGCGTGCTTTACGACCCGCTGGGACCTCAGTCAGGTGTCCCATATTTAAGGACACGGAAATGATGCCGTGTAGGCTACACTGCTATTGGCTAGATACTTTAGAAATTGCCGCCTGATTGTTGCAGCTGAGTGGTCGTCAGAAACGGTAGCAGTGACCAGCGCGACACCAGACCCGGGTAATGTCCGGCTAAATGTGTATGGTTTATCATTGAACTCGATGACCGGGTGTTGTCCGCAAGTAGCCGAAGCTTGATCGCAAATATAGTTGAAGATGTATACCGTTTGCTGTTTATACGATCGACACTCATTATCCGTGATGCGAGGCAGTTCAAAAACCCGAGTCAAGCGTGCATGAAAGCTATTGAAATCACGTGGTCATGGCGATACCTCGTGAACCCTCCCTCACCAAAACGTGCAAGAAAGTTGTGTTATTGGCACGCCCTGGTGAATCCATCCCGAGGTTCTATTATTGTCACAACCACTGCAAGCAATGACGTAGGAATTCTTCGATTTCTTTACAATACTTCTAGAGACTTAAGTACAGCTAAGGAGTGGTTTGATGGCACTTGAAAGGACATGGGTACGGCATACACCGATGCCAAGCACGGTAAAGTCATGGTCACCGGTCGTCCACTTCCATGGGTTACGTTATCTCTCTGCTATTCTGACCTGATTCTTCTAAATGATAAATGATAGCTGAAGAAAACGAACGGGGGACAGTGAACCTGGCAGGGGGATGGNAGGCCCGTTCCGTGAAGGGGAGTATACTAGCGGCCGCCAGGGTGTTCACCGCCTTGTGCCTGATTATAATTGAACGGCGGCCGTTATTTCCAAACAATAAACTTCTTTAATTCAAAGCATTTAAAGGTTAATCGCACATTGCACCCGACGTAGTCGAAGTTAAACATTACATGAATGGTAATTACATACGACTTTCGGAACACTTTTAATGTATACTGTGTAACGCGAATTAACCACACCTTTGAAAACTTCGACTTGACCCGACTACAATAAACAAAAGGAACATGACATTTACGTTGCCCGTTGTGTATGAATCTTACATGAAAGTGAAAAAACATTTAGAGTGGCACGCAACTTATGTTGAAAGTTCAAGAAACATTGCATCATTTGACATTGGAATCGAAGGAAATTTTTAAGACAAGTTGCGTGTGGTTTCCAAACGCCTGCAAATTCGAAATGAAGATATGTTGAATGCTGCTTGGGTGAAATAACTCATCGCTGTGTCCAATGTTTTGATTTAATTTTACGATACTTATAAAAAACGAGTCGAGATATCAGGCAAGTTTTACACTGTGGTTGTTATTTCTTCTAGCCATAGACCTGCTACAAAAGAGTATCTTTGTTCTGATGCAAAATCAAAACATAACGAACACTAGCGTCGTATCAGCTGTGAGGATTGGTTGCCCACGCACATTACTGATTGAGGGCTACGTCGGCGAGTAAAAAATCTAACAACTTCAAATGTCTTCAAAGTAACACAAAATAAGAATTTAGAAGTTAATTAAGTAAAAAATAATACTGATCAGCCACATTCGATGACAGTACAAAACAGAAAAACAAGACAATGCTTTGTTTTACGACTCGCTTTTTTGTTAGGATCGCGTAGGATATTTGCCATCATATGAAACGGGGTGTCCCAGAAATGGTCTTCCCACGTAAACAACGTTCAGTTGAACTTTAATAAGAAATTCATCTCTGACGTCCCAAAGCAGTTTGTTCTGTAACTTTTCCAATGTCCAAGTAATCCTTTTATAGACTACACTGTAGAAAAATGACATTTCGTGTCACTAAAATTCGGCACCAACAATATATGTAGACAAAAGTGTTCGTGTCCAATTGTTTTAGAACCTCACCCTTCATGTCCTAACAGTGATTAGCACTCTCTCGAAAATATAATTTAGGACTCCCTAAATATAATTTAGGACTCCCTAAATTATGTCTGCGTGGGTGGTTGCATTTATCGAAACTTGCGTATGGAAACTTACATTCGTGCAGCTGAGGCGAACCTGGATGCGTCGTTACATCAGCGCGTTCAGTACAAGAACGTTTGGAACTTGCGATGACAGATGTTATCGTAGTCCTAACTAACATTCATTTAAATGCGGAACGCAAGGCCCTCGCGAGAACGTATGCAGGGTTTTTGAAAATGACGGCGATACGAAAACATTGGAAGTAATAACTACACGAACGGGTATTTGGCCAAATGTGATTCCTGGATGGTGCGTTTCTTTGAGAACATAATACGCCGAGTTGTACGAACACAAATTCCGACCAGCTGAACAACTAAGCCCGATTCATTCATGTAGTTGTAATGCCATTTAATACACAATAAATGTATGTAACTGTTCCGCTATTGTGAATAATTACTGTACGCGCTTTCCTCAGAGTTCAGTGATAATATGAAACGCAGCTTATTACGTCACTGGGACATGTAGACGGTTGGCCCGCATTGACGTAACGTGGTGGGTCAACGCTGATGTTGGAATGGAAAAAATGACGCCCGTACGTCAATTTCATTTTTTCAAGATAACAGCAATTTGAAAGAGATTTTCTCATAACTACTTCGTCCATATTTTTCGCTTACATCTTACTCAGGACAATGTTTGAAATATCGATTTAATTTTAAAATCACTGACTATTTTGGAGGAAGTGCGGAGTAACAAAGATGGGAAGTTACCATTTAGTTAGCATTCAGATTACATAATCGCGACGTCACCAACTTTTCAGAAGCAGCAGACAAGCTCGCTAACCTCTCGGACACGAATAAACTGCATTTTTGATGAAAAATGTTCGATTTCTTTCTATACTGTTTCACCGAGAGTCGAGACATTCTTGAGTACGATTCAAGATGCCCTTGAAAGCTGGAACCGTGCCAAACGTTTTCAGCGTATGAATGCATTTGATTCCATTCATAAAGCGCGTGTATAGACTCCCGTATAGTCGGTTCTCAATATGATTCTATCCAATAATTCGCTGCAATATAAATCGATTTGCGAAGAGGTAAGCATTGAAATGAGAAACCATACGCCGGCGGAAAGCTTACCAACAGACAACAGAGGTTGACAGAAAGTATTCAACAGAGGTACTGTTTAGCGGAAGACCTCCGGTCAGGAAGGAAGTTACAAAATGCAGTTAACACGTCTGTAAGCAGTCGATATGGATGACATTATCGACGTGAAAGTAGTTTTCTGAGATCAGCTCCAGCGCGGAATCGAATTCACAACCTCGACGGTCACAATTTAATGCTTTGCTGGCAGACCAGAGTATTGCATATTCAGATAGCACTTACCGACCTTAATTTCAGCGATTAGGCTGCAGATAACGTCGAGAATTGGCGATTTTTAATAAAATTACAAAAACACAACGGATAATTATTGTTTTATGGCTCTGGTCAAAACTAAGAAATTCAAGGAGTCTGTCACGTACCACTGTAACGGTAGGCCTACCTCACCATTGCGTTTTTACACTGTAAAACTGATTGTGTTCGTTTAAAGCAAACGAGACATTGCTTGAAAAATATGCCCTATAGTGAAGCAACCTTTCACTAATCTGCATGGCTTGTTCTTCGAAACTATAGAAAACCTACACTAATTTGACGTGGCTATGATCTAAAGCAGCGTTTTGCCCAAAAACGAGACTTAAACTAGGCCTGTTAGTTTCATAAGACCGGTGTTATAGTATATCCTGATCTTGATGTGATTATATTTCCGTTACCAACAAGAAGATCGAAATCTTCAACGAATCAAGAAAACACTTCAGAGGTTATTGTGGTTGGCCAGCCTTAAAGTTGCAAATTTGAAGATAATGGCACACGTGACTTGAATTGCCATCCCATTTGCCGTCAATTCAAGATCGCATGAGCTATGCAATGTTTTTAAAGCCAACGCGCTTCGGTTAAGAATTCAACATAGATAGTTAAACGGCGGGCAAATGCCCCTTTAATGGAGAGATCTACTTTCAAGACCGGATAAGTCCTCGTTGGTAAAACGGTGCCTCAATGAAATAATTGCGCGTGCACAATTTACAGGCCTCTCCATAGGCGTACGACATGATTATCCATTTATATAGCTTTATGGAGTCGGGATTACGTGTACGGAGTTTGAGTCACGGGGGGCAAACCTGATGACAGACTACAACAAAGCAGACACAAAAGTGAATACCGTTGGATATCTACCTCGTCTTCACACCTATCTCCATACAATCGTTAGTCCAGTACCAGATACGCTACAATTAGAGGAGAATAACCCTGTTGTCTTCAGAGTCATAAGAAATAGCTGGTGACCACATGAGGATTGACAGTCATCGCTGGTGTCCCGCGTGATGACACGAGGCCACAATGACTGATGGTGAGAGTGACTGTGAGCCATTATGACCTATTGTATTGGATATTAATGACCTCTGGTCAGGATTACCCGGGTAATGCGATGACCACAGAAGTCGTCGTCGGATGACAGTGGCCAGACGGTCTGTCCAGGATCTGTGTTCTTTGGTAAATGAGATCTGTTTGTAGAGCCATTATGGTGACGTAATCTATTAGGGATCAAGTATTAGAGGACACTGATTGAGGATCTTATGAAAGGTACAAGGAATTAATTTACGGAGCCGAATAGAGCAAATACGAAGCAACTAGACCGAAATTAATTTTCTACACGTAATTGGGAAATAAACGACGGTCATTATTTCTTCACAATAGGCATCGAAGTTGGTTTGTGTATTCTAACGTATATGTATCAGTCGTTTTGTTGTTCCAAACTCTTTTGTGTTGTAACTTTCTTTTGAGATCAATTCATTTTGTCAATCAAGATTCGCCACACAGGTTTCACGGCGCGTCGGTCCACTGCTATGAATTGCCAGGTCTTCACAATCGTTCAGAGCGCTAATTTATAAAAGAAATGACTGCAGATTACTTATCAAAATAACACAATAAAATTCAGTGAAACAGGACAACACCAGTCTAAATGTCGAGCCCAAGGACTTGCTAACAGGATGCCTGATGGCGCCGTTCATAGATCCAATAGGGAGCGGTAGAGGTTTGCGTTTGCCACTGCGGACTCGACAAACATGGTCAAATATCGTGCTAAAAGACAAAGACGAGAGCGTGATTGGTTTAGCAAAGCCAATCAATATTTGAGAATACCGCGGTAATGCTGTAGACACCAGTCATTTTGAAGATCACTTATAACTAGAAAAAATATTAGTATCATTTTCATTTCTCCTAGTTTACATTTTACAGCTATCGCACGTCATGAACTGAACTGTTATAATGCTTTTCTTTTTATTTTTCAGACTAAAAAAATAATCTTGGGTGCACTTCGAAAATTCTCATATTGCACGGTATGTAAAACAACATGATGACCTCGATGGTGTCCAGAACGTGCTGCAGATGGCGCGTGGAGTGTCGCCTTCAACGAGACTCTGGGTGCACTTCGGGCACTGGATCTGACACCCAGGGACTAACACCAACATCACTGGTAAAGAAGTGCCAGAAAACGCTTCCAACATTTTGTTACAACTACCTGAATGAACAGTGCGCTACTTGCAGTGCGTGTTAGTGACAGCTTAAATTCAAATTTTCAGCTTAGAGCATGCGCAAGAATTATTGAAAAAATGTGGCCTGGCTAATGAGTCCAATTATCACTAGACTATTGTCTAAAATGGAATAGAAAACGCCCTCACCCGGACAAATGTGCACGTGCTCTTTTACCAGTCCTAGGTCTATACATCACCCTAATAAGAGCCGAATCGTCAGTTCTATCACTGAGTACAGACTAGCGACGGATCGAGAAATTTAGCAAATAATATGCATCACTAGCGACGGAGTTTGTTTCTGAGATGTTACAACACGTCATGGGTTCCTTTGCGCTTTTTTCCAAGATGCTACAGGGAATATCTTAGAGCCGGGACAGGTGATTCGTCAATTACAAGATTTTGTCTAGCAAAAGGAGTACCTCTTCACTAGGAGCCTAACAATAAAGGTATTGTAAATGAGAATTGACAATGCACGATTTCACAACAAAAATAAAATCACCAGTGTCTGAAGCGCAAAGCGACGTGCAGACGACAGTACCACCAGAAATACACAGAGCCTTCTACCGATCGATGTCTTGGGGACACAACATCCTTTTTCTTATAAACCTTGTTAAAATCCCATTTCATGGTATTCGCCCATGTCAGAAATACAAATTTGAATTGGAACAGCAGCGAAATTTGTCTTGATTTCTGTCTTACGCCTATGTGATTTCTGGCGTGGGAGGTAACCATTTGCAGACCTACCAAGGGGTATAACAATTTTGCTGGAGGTTGGTTGATATTTTGCTTGAGACTGGACAAATTGTGGTCAAATTTTGCTTGAAGTTCCTGGCGATATCTTCACTAACTATCAAACTTTATATATCCTAAAATATAAGACTTAACTAGTCATATTAAATTAATATAAAAACATTTTATTTCATGAAAACGATATTACGTCGTAGAAAACTAGGTTTTTGAAAATTTACGACCAAAAATTCATTTTGCGTGAGATAGCTGAAGGCTCGCGTGAGTGCGTGAGGCAGTGGCCAAATGCGTGAGACTCACGCGAGATGTGTGAGACTTGACAGGTCTGCATTTGCTCTCACCAAGTGCATAGAACCAGAGACCGTAGAGACTCGAAACCAACTTTGTTCTCGCGTAGCTGCGATCTCGCGCTGCTGAGGTTGCGTCACGCATGCGTGGTATTTGTTTGCATGCGTTTTTTCCCGGCGTTGGTTATTCCTATGGAATTAACTGTCACCAAAACTTTTCGCAACTCCGACGTTTTTCAACCGATTGCGTGAGAGTCATTTATTAGAAAGCCCTTCGTCAGTTCTTGATGTTGACACTGTATGGTTGTAGCATTATTTCACATACATGACAAGCTTAAAAAATATATTTTATTAATTATAAAACCAAGAATGTTACCAAACTACGAAAAATAACAGGGTGCAACAGTAACATAAAAAGGAAATGAACCAGAGAGGTTATATAAAAGACTAGTTAAGCCATTAGGGAAATAATTTCAAGGATTCGAAAGATTTCTACCCTATCAAGACAAAGTTTTTAGAACATGGATTCCTTACAATTGCTGTGAAGGATTTATCCAGGCATTCATCCAAAATTATACATATTCATGTTAATTGAACCTTTGATGCCGTTTGATACAGTTCTTAAGTAAAATTTCGGGATCGGCAGTGACATTACAAAAATGTGGTAAACCAATTACTCCGACTACCTATCCGAAATTTGTAGAAAAAAGCTTTCTGGTATAGAAAAATGAGCAAACATCTCTTGTGTAGGTTAGAAGTGTGCTGCGAATACATCATTACATAGGTATTATTTTAAATGGAGTTTTTGCACCGAAATCCTTGATGGTAGTTGGAAAAAAACAAACAAAGGGGAAACTTTCCTGTCGTTTTGTTGTCAACTCATTGGCGGATCTAGGATGTTGCAAGGAGGATCCTAATCGCAGTTTTGGATGGAAAATATACCCGTTAACCTCATTAGAAAAACGGCATGCTAGCGGCGGTTTCTGGCCGTCTCCAGAGCGGTCATCTCCCTAATTCCACCTATACTGAGTTCATTCTGACAAAAATGAGAAAGCGATAACGTGGTGTGGAAACATGAACGCACGCATGCCTCTGAAGAATGGTACTCTCGACATCAAAAGCCATTGGTCTGATGGTTGAATAAATCGGCAATAGCATAAAAACACGCCATAGACTATTTGACTGCAATTATGTCCATAAATTCGTTCTATCAACAACAAGAAAAACGATGTTACACGACATTCAAGTGAGGTGATCATCAGAAGTGATGAACATCCGGGTATTATAGGTTGCGGGGTTTTTGTTCCCACTTCCGCTGGCGGATATATTGTTACGTCATATAACATCATCATATTTTCAATTGAGAATGAGGATGGAACATTGACGTTCTAGGCAGAAAAGACCAAGGTCCGGGGTTCAATCTACATACTCGAAACTCAGACTCTAAGATAACCAACAACATGGCACTGACGCTTCGAGTAAACTTGCAAATTTGTACTCGAGAATGATGCGGCATGATTGCCGGCGAGCCCTGCTTAGTCGTTGGTAGATTAGACCCTGGGCCCCGTGACTAGGTCAGTCTCGTAGGTGGACGCTTGTTGTTTGCACATACTGGTCATATCATTAAACATTACACATACCACGACATACTTGAACTGCCTTCTGCCTCAGTCAAAAATCAACATCTTGTTGAAACTGACACTATTCACTTGAAAACAACGCGACTGCAGCACATAAGTTTGTTGAAATTTTAGAGAAAATTTAACATACACGTGTATTTTATGAGAGGCAGCATTATAAGCAACACGAGACTGGTGTTACAGTGGTTCCACAACCCGGGTCAGTGGGACGAAGATCTCGTCGCGAGATCTACGCCAGTAAAATTAAATTACTTCATCTAAGACACGTAATGTGTAGAAGGCATACCTGTTCAGAGACAATGCCAAAAAATATGACGACACATTTTGCTTCTCAGATTTCAGGATACTCCTGCGGGTTTATGTCACACGACTACATATATAGCCCTTGAAGCAGTTGTAAGTCCGTATTCACCAGGTGACGAGTTGACCACTAGATACATTGTTATTCCGGCTACGCACGATAAAACTCGGGCGCACAAATGCGCTACATAAGTACATGGTCATTGGACCAATGATTTATGAATGACCACAGGTAGCCCACGGCCTCATTGCACCTGAGTAATTTTTTTGCATTCGCTCAGCACAAATGACCAGAGTGAAGATGGTAACGATGCAGAAAGTCCAATTCTCTTATCTTAGTGTTTCTTACTTTGGCACGTCAATGACCGCTGACGTCATTGAGCAAGGTGACGTTTAAAAAAAGCGTTTCAACTTTTCTGCGTGGAAAAATGCAATGCTGAAAGTGCAAGATTTGAAAATTTATGAATATACAGATTTAATTTTTGCCTTGCTGTTGTCCTATAAATAACCACGTATTATGTAATACCTCATCAAGTAGTTTTCAGAAAGGACAGAAACGTAGGCATTTGTTATCACATAGACGAGCGCTATTTTGTGATTTAGCCGAGATTCACCAGCTCGTCGTTAAAGGTTAAAAGGTCACTTCTTATTAAAGCAAGAACAACCAGCTGAGGTCAATTTTAAATGGTAAGTAAGTTAATTTAAAAGTTATTGTAAGTAACGGCTGCAAAATGCCAAACCAAACTCTCAATTATTCTTGCATGAAATTTGTGAGTATCGAAACCTGGAAAGAGTTATTTCCTATTTTACTATTGTAAACTGACGCCTGGATATTTCCAGACAAGTTGGGTCGTTATTTTTGGGAGTAAATATGCATTTTACTAAGGATTCAGTACTATCAAATAGTTCATTTAAATTGTATTGCTTTACTTATACTCGTTGGTTCCTTCAGTAAAATAATCAAAAGCTGGTACTTTCAGTATTGTGTGTCTCTTCAAAACATACCAGAGAGAAACTGGATGCGCTTTTGGATAAAACACATTCGAGGAGAGCCTGGTTCAACTCACGAAAAGACAGCCATTGAGCTTCTCGACCTATTATAATCGTGAAAAACTGAAAACGTCTACTTACATTATTTCAAAACTTGAGTATAACAATATCTAGGCCTTGTAACGACGGCTGGCACATAATACGAAAGGAAATGACAACAAACAACTCATAATAGAATCATTAAGGAGCGCATAAATAAACATTAAATTATCTAATGACACATATTATTTCTTTTTCACCTATAACAAGGATTTTTTAATTCGTCATTATTTCACACAATTATTCTTGGCTACAGCGAACAAACAGCAGACATCTGTAGCGGATGTCTCCGAAAGCACTGGCAAACGCATTCTATACATTACACTCAGAATATATCTACATTCGTTCATTATTTCACACCAAAAACAAGATTCGCAATAAAGGCCCCCAAAGCACCATTCCAGCTGAGAATAGTTTGAGTCCGGAATGTACACACCCAATATAGTCGGTTTAAAAAGCGACTATCTATATTGACTTTAAAACCGTTGTATGCACAGTTATCGAAATAAACAAAATTAGAATAAGAAGATATGATACTGCAGCTTATTGTTATCGATATTTGCAATGTGGCTGTCGCTAAATATACTGACATTACCAGCTCCAAGCAAGTGAGCTCGTTTTGCGAGTAATGTGCTGAAGTAGGCCCAGAATAAGAACTTAACGAGAAGGAAGTAAACCATCGGTATCAGGTTATTTTCGCAAAATGGTCTCGCTGTTCGAATCGTTCTCCATCGACATGTTGGGAACTCACGCAGTTACAAGCAAGCACACACCATATGTAAACACTTCATGAGCCAACTTTGTCACTATTACGAGAGGTAGTCGGCTATTAGCCTGTAACACGACTGAAACCATATGCAGGATTTCCACGCGTCTGACTTTCTGTTGCACGCTGGCTACCACTTTTTATCTTGGTGCCAAATGCATTTTTAAAATAAAATTAGAAACCAAAAGTATGAGATCATTCTTCCATGTTGCTGTATTCATAGTTTGTATCACTGTTTCCGAGTAAGATCAACTTGGCAAACAAAGTCAAGATGCGTGTCATTACGCCATCAAGCATTGTGTAGCCATGTAAACATACCTTCTCGACAGTGCCACTGGCGTTTTATAACAATTTTATTCTCATTGACGAAAATATGAATTCGAAAACGTTGTCAGGAAATTGGTCTTTCAAAGGATATAGTATGTGATAGGTTCGTGCGAAATTCGGCTACCGTCATGCATTAGTCGGTTCATTGCACCATAGGCTACCTGGTCTTTGAAATTATTAGAACCAGCTAAGCTGTTTGCTTTAGAGTGCGCAATATTCAATGTTACATCAATTATAGCAGAACTAATACAGGTTATCCGAACTGCAGTTTCCGTAACCATCATAACTGCATAACGTAACAAAAAGATACGTCTCGTTTCTATCGTGCAAACTACGGACACACTGTTCACGCGCGCGGGCGCGTGCACCTCGAACATACAGCGTGCTCACTTTTAACGTTCACTCTTACCTAGAGTCTAACTTCCTCGGGGCACTTCACTAACACCTGTCTGTTGGTGAACGGACCACCTACAACTAACCGGCCGTTGGAACACACTCGAACCATTCACATAGAACGATGGCTTCCAATGCAAAGCAGCAGTGCATTATTCCAATAAATTAGAAATGAATAGCATTCAAACTACCAATAGAGCTTCTATGGAGTCGGCTACATCAAAAAAGTCATATCTCACGGTCAGACGGTGGTAGAATAGAAGATAGAAGGGGTTATCGGCCATTTTATCATATTAGTTGTATATTAAAGGCCACAGACTCTGTTCTAAAGTTTTTGCACAACCAGCCACACGTGGTTTTTACAAGCGAATCTTCCTCCAAAGACATTCCAAGGTTTCCAGAGAAGTGATGTATATTAATCTCTTCAAATGACTCAGGTATTAACGTAATCCACTTAATAAGAGGAATATACAGGTATGAGTCGGTGTGCCGGCATTCTTTGAAAGACGGGTTTGTCAGCTTTGTGGGGGTTCTAGAATGTCGTCAGTTCAGAGCGTGACCATCTAGAGAATCCGAGAAATTTAAAAGAAATGCAAGAAAAAATGACGTCTCAGCAATTAATCACGGAAAATTTCTTTATGAAGTACCACCCTGACGCCAGGTGTGTCTTCCAGTCTCACAGAGAAGTGGCAATCGGTTGTGCTTTGAGTGCCCGAAAGTTTCCGAGCATGCACGAATGGTCTTTTGTTACAGACATTAGTCTGTTGACGCAGTTTGTGGGAACCTCATGTGACAATATTTAATATATTCCACCTAGTCAAATCAAATTCGTCATAATCAATTTGTGTAAAGCTCCGTTCAGAGTGGACTGAGCATATTCATCGCAAGCACATCTAGGATGTAACACGAAGGGGACACCAGACCACACTGTCCAAATGCCACGTGTTCGCAAAAACGGCAGATGGTGTCTTTTTATCCGTGTCCCCTCCAGGGGGGTCCTGTCCCACCTAATTTCGTTGGATTGACAGTAAAAAATTACACTTTAAGGACGGTATCACGTGGTCGCAGTAACACATCATGCATTGGCAGATAGGAGGACTGATGCAATAAACCATTATAGAATATAAAAATAAATTTAAAAAATAACCTACTTCATTCACGAGGACGCCTGCCTAACTGCTTCGAAATCTGACGTCACAGCAGCACTGGTATTTCACTTCACAGCTGGCACGTGACATCTTGAAATACTCGCGACAGTGAAAGATTTCTTCCGATGGCAAAAGAAATTATCTCCCACATTATAACACAGAGTTGAGGTGCAATTTTCTCTCAATGTTCTTCTGCACCAAAGAGCGCCTTGGAAGGAACCGGGCGTAGATGGCCCATCGCGGCCAGATAAAACAAGAGCCGACAGTACTTTAGACCCAAGTATTTCAACTTAATGCGATTACCTAAGCGGTTCACTTAATTTATCCTATTAAATTTTTCACCTGACTTAGTTATTTTAAAGGTCTTTCAATGTGTTTTAAGAGCGGTGCGGTTGGGTTTGCAAAGGTATGTTAATGAACTATGCAGGCTCGCGGGAAGTTGCGTTAACGCACGCGACAGGCTCGTTACCAACTTGGTAAAAACACAACCACGGCGAAAGAGTTAGTTTGAAAAGGACACTAAACCCAGATTGTTTACTATTAACAGACATCAACACCAACTTGGGGGGCTCGAAGGATTCCCTCCATTAGGCGAAGTGGGTAAAAAATCCACCTCAGAGAAACAAATATTCCGAAAAAAGTCCACTAAAAAGACAGAAACTATCAAAATTCGAGAAATGCACAGTTCATAGCTCTGAACGTACCCTGAGAATCTTGAAGGTCCCCTTTCTCAAAATTTCGAGTCCCCATTTTTAGGCTGAGTGTGCGCATGGAGATGGAATCAAAACTACCAAACATGGTTTAAGTTCTTTTTTAACAAAAACAGTGCGAGTTCGACGTGTCCTCATTATGTATCTTCCTACATGTATCTTATTACAAGACAATTATAGAGACATAGGTTATGGTAAAAATATTAATTACTAAGACAGCCCTTTGGCAGTAACATGAGATGCCAAATACGTCGATGTCTTCAATGCCTCAAAGAATTGCAGATATAACCGACAATTTCCTTGCAAATGATGTTTCACTATAGTTATAAAGCACATCGGAGCATTGTTTTAAAGAGAAATGCGTGCAAGGTTCGTATCGTCCACCTCATGTGAGCACGTTATGCATCTGTTCTAATATCTTATCAAAGTTGTAATTAATAGTTGGTAATACAGATATTAATCTTGGCCAAGAGGCAAGATTGACCGTACGACCCTGGCAATGCCCCCACAAAGAGGGTCATTATTACATAAGCTCGTCTGCTACCTATACACACTTGAGTACAGCAATACCTGTGCAGTGAAAAAACGGACGTACCAAACTAAGCGCACGTGCGTTCATGCACGTTCCACAAAAGCAAATTATGAGATGGATCAGCATTTTAAATGAAGATGGCGACACTAATCAAACGAAAATAACACTTACCTCCGTAGAACCGCACCGGAGCTGCTCGCAGACACACTATACTAGAGCTGAGAGTGGAAAGGTTAGCTCATGAAAACGTGTTCCAATGTAACGTGAGGGAAGTGTAGTCTGGAGGCTTGTTGAAAGTTGAGGCGTGTTAACCCTTGTAATCTAACAATAGCCCAGGTGTGAGGTACAGCTAGCGTGAAATTAAAATAGCATTATTAGCTAGTAATAATACATACATTGCTATTGTGCTAGTCTGTCCATTTAGTTGTATTCCAAAATTTGGCAACAGATGAGTCATCGTTCACGTGGAGTAGGTAAACGTACACGTATCATGTCCGTGTCTCACGGGCGGCATGAAAGGCTAGACTTCGATCTAGGCGGATTCAGCTCGGTACAGCTGGAACGTCAATTTCAGTCAGTACATGAAATCTCTCGTTGCCTCCAGTTAACCTCAAAATCAAAACGTGTGAGAAGGACACGCAATAAGAGGCCATGCTGAACGAACTAGTGGGACGGCATTGAGGAGACAAGGCGTAACCATGAGGACAGCTATTGTTGGATTCATTCGCACAGGCTGAGATTCCTAGTGGACACCTATTGGCTCCATATCTTCACGCTGTGCTCTTCGCGATTGACGAATACTGCTTAATTCCTGGGGGCGTAACGAAGCATTTTTGACAAGTAGGCTACGCACCTCGAAGCGATTTATCGTAAGAATTCGTCAGGAATTACGACGGATAGCACACACCTGTATCTGTGTACGGAAGCCACGCCCCGTGAGTTCGTGAGCTGATTCTCTTTGAAAGCAGCAATACTGCCTCGCTTTTTTTCTACAAACCATAAAGTACCACGACCAGGAACCTGTCTTGCAATAATGCTGAAGCTCTCGGGGGAAAATTTTAGAGAGTTTATGACAAGCCAAGATCAAATAGATGAACTATGTTTCAAATAGTTACCCAAGTAGCGGGTGCTCCTCCGCCTGGATATTGCTGCCACCATAGATGACCCAGGATGGGTTGGTACTGAGCTTAGTGAAATCAAAACTTTATTTACCCATACATACCCACAGACACTCTAAAAATACTTTTTCAAGTTCAACAAAACATTTCAACAACAGACTGTCCCGTCAGGAGTTCGTCATTTAATGTTTTGTTTATTAAGTATATAATTCTCAATAGCAGACTTGAGCCAAAACTCCACGTTTTTCCACAGTTCCATCAGAAAATTGGGGATTTTCGAAGCTCTGGAAGATGTTCGAATTTTAGGAATTCCTCATCGCCCAGGCTTTCGCCACACACCGCGTAGACCTTCACCCTGGTTAGCATTGTTACAGTGGCATATACAAAACACTGTATACATAACAGAATGCCCGCGGCTAAAGCTACCATTCCGCTATTTATTGTCGCGGATAATTCATGAACACACAGTCTCTGCTTGAGTGATCACAGAAGTAAACAAAGTCAAGCGCAGAAAAGGTGCGTTCATTTAGAAATCATTTGAGCACAACATGTATACAATCGTTTTTTGTTTCATTTATCTGGTATATAACCAGGGTTACCATAGAATCATACGCTCAAGCATCTCATCTTACACACAAACCACTTACGAACCTGTGAATCATGCATACGAACCCAAAAAATCACGCATACGAACGAAAATCATGTGCACGAACCATAAAAATATCATATACGGATACAAATCATACGCACGAACCACCAGGTGGCAGTGTTCGTGCGTGTGAGTCGATGCTCGTATGTATGATTTTGTGTTCGTATTAAATGATTTTTGTGATTCGTTCGCTTGATTTTTGTTCGTACGCGTGAATGTTGGGTTCGTATGCATGATTCATGGGTTCAATCTGGAAACCTCCCAGCTTACTGGGGTGTCTTCCGGTCACGCCACCCTCATCATAATTTATAAAGCGAAGCTTTTGCGAAGCGCACCAATTTGCTGGATTTCTAAATTCAATAAGTCAAATTTGCGAGTGCAAAACTATATTTTCCAGGTGCCCCTCTCTGGCAAGGGATACCGGAGACAACTTTCGCTTTATTTTTTCTCGAAACTGTGTATTACCCGGAGCGGATCCAGGATTTTGCGTTGAAGGGGGGGGCATGGCATAGTATTAGCCCGTCAGACATTCGCACTTCCGAAAAGCCAAATGTAATCTAGGAGAATTGGGGGGCCATGGTCCCACTAGATGCGCCACTGATTACTTGGCAAAAATTGATGACCAGACAGGTAACATCAATTGCTGCGCATTTCCCGATATTTGAAAAAATAGATATTTTCATCTTTAGGGGACCCGCTCTTGAAGGAGGCCATTGATGACATTCAAGTGGCCACCCTTTTTGTGTTTTAATTGACAAATTCTTAAGGGGCCGCTCAAGGAGAGAGGGCCCAATGTTGGAATCGATTACCTCTATTTTCCTGTTTTGAGTGAAATCAAGCAACCGGCTTTCATGTTGAAGGAGGTCACTTCTTGCATCGTTCTGGGACCACACGACGATGGAATGAACTGTCACACTTTTTTCCAAGCTTAATGATGTTTAGCCTTTCATCTTAAGGTGTCCTATTTCAGACGGTACCCACTATCGTTGGAGCAGTTCGGGGGAAATGTCCCTTGGTCCCTCTATACATGTAAATCTGACACTGCCAAGTATTCACAATGGGAAAATGAGATTCCAAATTCATCAAAAAACCCCACAAAATATTCGTGAACAACACAGCCATTCGACTCAAACAATAAAAAATTAAAAAATACAATAGGACTGCCACCATCGAAAGGTTGGAACTTTGAAGAAAGTGAAGACCATTATTTGTAAATTACAGAAAAGAACTATTTCCGATGGTTAGTTATAAACTAATGTAACTGTTTCCCGTAGTATCACAAGAATAGTATATCTGTTGAAGATGGTTACTATGAGTTGTTTGTAAGGAATTTCCAGGTGTGCAAAACACTGCTGTCTAGGCTACTATTAATTTGTGATGACCGTGTACATGTCGAAAGGGGTACTCAAAGAACTCTCGCAATCATAAACAAAGATTTCAGCGTTTCTTGTTTGTCAGTGGAGTTCAAGTTGACCTCGTGAACCGCTATAAGTACCTCTGAAATGAGCAAAAATGCACCTGAATACGCATGCCCCATCTCCCATATTCCCCTGGTTACCCGTCAGTAGTCTGCGAGCATGCACGCGGAATTGCTTATAACATTCCGTTTTGATAAACAAATTCGTTGGTTTCAAAATTGTTTATGTATCTACGAAAATCGATTCATAGATTTTATATTTTTATAAACATTTTATTTCTAAATACACTGAGATATACAGCAATGAGGTATATGCAAATGAAACACACACACACACACACACACACACACACACACACACACACACACACGCACATATCTAAATAATACAAATTCACGGTTGATCTAATCTAAATAAGTATTGAGGGTTTCCCAAAAGGCAGTTTTACGGAGTTGTATATTTTTTACTTGACAATAGTTATACAAGAGCCATTGCAATTTTAAATATCTAGGAATAATCTGGTCCCTAGAGCATTTATGAATGAAATACTGACAAATAGTTAATATAGTATTAACATCTTCAAAATTACATCCAGAATATGCTGTCTAAATAACATTTTTATCTAAGATTAAATCGTGTTGTGCAGTTACATAAATCAAAAGTTTCTGAATTTCACACCACCAAGTTTTTACAGAACCACATTCCACAAACATATTGTTAAAAGTTTCAACAGTTCCATAACAGTTCCATAGATTAATAGATGATTTTTAACAATTAGAAGCTAATCTTGCAAGAAGTGATGATGTTTCAGTGAATTTTAATGCAGCCTGAATTTGGATAAACTCTATAATCTGATCCCCAAATAGCAAAATAACTCTCAAAGATATTGATGAAATTCGGACTCACAAACCGTGGATAGAAAAAACGTTTTAAAAATCCCAAAGTCAATAAAATTGAACTTATTGCTTGGAAAGTTTGCCTTGGCACTTCCTTAGTGTTTTTAGTTTCCTGTAGTATTAAGCAATGGATTTTTGTTCTTCATAACTGAATTGATTGCTTGTCTTGAGAGAGTGTTAGCCAGAAATTCGCACCCCTGAACTGCCAAATGGAATCTGGGAGAATTTTAGGGGCCCCTTGTCCACCCCTAAATCCGCCACTGTGCCCCCCACCTGGGGCGGACGTGGGACATTCGGTACAAATATTGTGGCATCGGAAGCACCGCGGGGGCAGGGGGGGGGGGTTGGCGANAAATTGATGACCAGACAGGTAACATCAATTGCTGCGCATTTCCCGATATTTGAAAAAATAGATATTGAAGGAGGCCATTGATGACATTCAAGTGGCCACCCTTTTTGTGTTTTAATTGACAAATTCTTAAGGAGCCGCTCAAGGAGAGAGGGCCCAATGTTGGAATCGATTACCTCTATTTTCCTGTTTTGAGTGAAATCAAGCAACAGGCTTTCATGTTGAAGGAGGTCACTTCTTGCATCGTTCTGGGACCACACGACGATGGAATGAACTGTCACACTTTTTTTCCAAGCTTAATGATGTTTAGCCTTTCATCTTAAGGTGTCCTATTTCAGACGGTACCCTCTATCGTTGGAGCAGTTCGGGGGAAATGTCCCTTTGTCCCTCTATACGTGTAAATCTGACACTGCCAAGTATTCACAATGGGAGATGAGATTCCAAATTCATCAAAAAACACAAAATATTCGTGAACAACACAGCCATTCGACCCAAACAATAAAAAATTAAAAAATACAGTAGGACAGCCACCATCGAAAGGGTGGACTTTTGAAGAACCTGAAGACCACTATTTGTAAATTACGCAAAAGAACTATTTCCTATGGTTAGTTATAAAATGATGTTACTGTTTTTCCGTATTATCACAAGAATAGTATATCTTTTGAAGATGGTTACTATGAGTTGTTTGTAAGGAATTTCCAGATGTGCAAAACACTGCTGTCTAGGCTACTATTAATTTGTGATGACCGTGTACATGTCGAAAGGGGTACTCAAAGAACTCTCGCAATCATAAACAAAGATTTCAGCGTTTTTTGTTTGTCAGTGGAGTTCAAGTTGACCTCGTGAACCGTTATAGGTACCTCTGAAATGAGCAAAAATACACCTTAATACGAATGCCCCATATCTCCCATATTCCCCCGGTTACCCGTCAAGAGTCTGCGAGCATGCATGCGGAAATAGCTTATATCATTCCGTTTTGATAAACAAATTCGTTGGTTTCAAAATTGTTTATGTATCTACGAAAATCGATAGATTCATAGATTTTTTATTTCTTTTTATAAACATTTTATTTCTAAATACACTGAGATATACAGCAATGAGGTATATGCAAATGAAACACACACACACACACACAAACACGCACATATCTAAATAATACAACTTCACGGTTGATCTAATCTAAATAAGTATTGAGGGTTTCCCAAAAGGCAGTTTTACGGGGTTGCATATTTCTTACTTTACAATAATTATACAAGAACCATTGAAATTGTAAATATCTAGGAATAATCTGGTCTCTGGAGCATTTATGAATGAAATACTGACAAATAGTTAATATAGTATTAACATCTTAAAATAACATTTTATCTAAGATTAAATCGTGTTGTGCAGTTACATAAATCAAAAGTTTCTGAATTTCACACCACCAAGTTTTCACAGAACCACATTCCACAAACATATGGTTAAAAGTTTCAACAGTTCCATAGATTAATAGAGGATTTTTAACAATTAGAAGCTAATCTTGCAAGAACTGATGATGTTTCAGTGAATTTTAATGCAGCCTGAATTTGGATAAACTCTATAATCCGAAATAGCAAAGTACACTTATACACGATTTTGCATAAAAAATAACTCTCAAAGATATTGATGAAATTCGGACTCACAAACCGTGGATAGAAAACACGTTTTAAGAATCCCAAAGTCAATAAGATTAAATTTATTGCTTGGAAAGTTTGCCTTTGCACTTCCTTAGTGTTTTTAGTTTCCAGTAGTATTGAGCAATGGATTTTTGTTCTTCATAACTGAATTGATTTCTTGTCTTGATTCGCGTGCACGTCAGGACTGACATATCCACGTTAAAAATAAAAATTAATGTAACAATGCAGTAGGCTCTCGCAGAATCTCAACGATCCACGGGAACGGACTTGGACCTCCAGGCGTTCAGGAAGTGTATACATTTTGGGGACCCTTTTCCCCAGCCACTAGAAACTAGACTACCGGTCGTGTTTCAACTAGGCATTTTGAAACAGCCCCAAAGACACTATACCAGGGACTTCGGGACCTCAAGTTTTCAAAAAAAAAACTCCTTCAAAGAAACTGGATCACAATAAAATGAATCTTGACCTTAGAACGAGCGCAGACGGCCGGTAGGAGCTAAGCTGCCTGTCTCAAGGGAATCATAGTTGTGCTGACCAGCACCTAGCTTTAGATCATCGGGAATTTCGTATTTTCACGCTGTTAGATCTCAGCTACAGCTACTTGAGGCAGCTCCTCGCTACAGGTCAGTGTACTGGTCCTAGGCCCATTTTTATTCTTCATGTTGGTTCAACTCTTGATGGCTTCATCCACGGGATTGTCCCAGGGGCGGATCCAGGATTTTGAGGATTTTTTGGGGGGGGGGGGGCAGGACNCCCCTGAACTGCCAAATGGAATCTGGGAGAATTTTAGGGGCCCCTTGTCCACCCATAAATCCGCCACTGTGCCCCCCACCTAGGGCGGACGTGGGACATTCGGTACAAATATTGTGGCATCGGAAGCGCGGGGGGGGGGTTGGCGGAGGTTGTGGGGGCTTGTTTGGCGAAGTCGAAATGGATTGTGCCCCCCAATATTTTTTGCCTTCTCTGTAAAAATGAAACTCACAACAAAATTGCAAGCTCTAGCTGACCCAAGCCTCGACCACGTGTACACAGAGCCAGCATTTGAAACGCTGGGGATTTGGTGCTGGAACTAGCAAACGCTTAAGAAATACACACTTGAAGAGACCTTTCGTTATTCTACGATCTAATATCCACGTTTTCTTGTCGTTACGATATCATTTTATTAGCCGTATTCTTAGGAAACTTTCGAGAACGTGCATAAAAGTAAATACGCACGACAATATGTTGTAGTGTTTGCGTAAATTGGATGTCACCAAATTGTGTTGTACTTTCACCTGACTGAGCATCTTACATTTGAAGACAAGATCATGTCGCGTACAGATCAATACTGCCGGACAGGGCCCTAATCAACGGGACGTCAAGGGACGCTGCCGTGTAAGTTGCGCTGCCTCTGTTCATCACAATATGTACCACCAACGGTCGTCACATTTCCATGTTTTTCCACATCTCTCCCAGTCTCGCCAAAATGTTTTGCCCCAAACTTACAACTGAGGAGATAGGTCTCTGTACCTACTGAAGCCCTAAACGGGACCGCTATGTTGTAATAGACCCGGCCCGATGCCCAAGTTCGTTATGTCCTGTCGCTGTCGTCGCCGGAGTGAAACGCGGACATGTTCTTGCTCTCCAAACTGATTGAATTCTAGTTACGAAGTAGATTTGATCTGTTGAAAATAAGTTCTCGGATTTAGGTGCTACGTCATCATGTTGAAAATTTCTCGCTTACACTGGTCATCGCTCAGATTCCCTTAACCCCAGACAACTTTTACGATGCCTATTCAGCACGCCCTTTGTATATTTATGTAGATCTGAGCTAATGAAGTGAAAAGGTAACACCTAGCATTACTATTCCAACAATGGTTGTTGTTCCAGTTTGGTTTTCTCTGACATTTGGAGAGTTACAGCCTGCAAGTCTGGAGAGTAGGTTTAACTTGGTACATTATAAATATTACAAAATGACTAAAAAGGTTAACTTGTGTTTATCTTCACAAAGGGCCACTTCCCAAAGGAACGATATGTTCCATATTGGTTTTCGTTATTTAATTTATAATGCTCCTGCCCACTTGTTTTAGTTTTTTTTTTCTCACCGGAAACGGTTGATAATTTTTTATCTAAGTTTTGAACTTGGAAGTACCAAAACAGTGCCGGTAGATTTTAATCGCCAGCGAAACTTAATTAGTTAAGTTCATTGTGAGCCCATCTCTGATCGAACTTCCCACATTACAGGTACACTAAACATTTCACGTGTCTTTAACTGAAAAGAACTCAAATTATAAAATATGTATAAAAGTGCAAATATGGTGATAACCAAACTGAAGATTTGGAATCTCTGGACAATTTCGTGACACTAATTACATCACTATTCTTTGTCAGTAATAATAAGTGAAAAGTGGACGCAAGTTAAGTACAACTGTTTCCTGGTCAAAAATCTGGTTAAACGAGATTGAAAGGATATTAAAAATGAATCCACGTGATATTGTTAACTCTGATCAGCGTTTGTATATCCACCGAGTATATCAATACGCGCAGTAGTTTATCTTTAATCGTACCTAATGGTTGTAGTTTTCAGATTATTAGTTCATGGATTCTTAAAAATCGAAAACCGTACTTGGCTTTTTTCCAGCTGAATACCGCCGTGGTGTTCATTTTTTACGAAAATCAGAGTGGTTAATGCATTTTGAAAATTCGCCATTATTTGCAGTCAGAGATGTTTAATACAGTTTATGGTCGGGTAATTACTCTTAATCGGGTCTTGTTCGCATCGGGCAATGCGGTCATTACGACTGTTCCTGAGTCCGGCGCCGCAATCTCTTTGATCCTGGTAAAAGCCGCTCAGAAGGACGAGCGGTGAAAATATTCCGGCATATCTTTAGCAATGCTTGACTTCCATGTAAGCCTATTATTCACGGTATGTGCAGCCGAGGATTCGTCGATACATATAAATTAATCTTTTGAAGTGAAAGGGTCTAATTTTTGGATCCGACACCCTGAGCAAAATATCCCCTTTAGAAAAAGTCATTACAAAAAGACAACAATGAAGCTGGAATCGCTAGAATTAGCATTTGCTGATTATCTCACTTAGTATCCTTACGAGGTCATAAATTTCAGTTGAATCAGTTTTGTTTCGGAATCAACGACAGTAGCCACCAGACGGCGCTTTAGTATATAAAAATGGCGTCCAAAACCAAAATAGGAATTCTTGATCGGCCTTTGAGTAGAGGAAAAATTGAAGTAAGTTGCACTATATCATATATGATACGTTGCGTTAAAGAAACGAGATCGTAGACTTGAATCTTGTTCCTCAGCCGGGACTTTAAAGCCTTTTGGTTCACTTTCAGTTTGCATTGGTTTCAAATTAAACACTTGATTGGGCACTGAAATGGCGAAAGGCCACCGAACGAGTGTTGTTTTCTCTAATTATCAAGCATTTCTCCTTGAACACTAGGCCTAGGACCGTAATTCAACGCGACAGTAATGGAACATGTATGCCAGTTATCCAACCTTCAGAGAACCGAATCCCTGACACAGATCTGAACAATGTATATAAGGCCTGGTTTACATTGCTAGCTGGTTATTCTCAGTGTTTTTGTGAAGGCTTGTGTCGTAAGAACCAGCAACCTGGCAGCTTATAGTTGACCAGCCTAGGCAAGAGATTCTGTTGAGCACAAGGGTATCGCCATCTATTGGAGCATTGTGTCCACTGAACAGTGAACAAAGTCAGTATATTGACAGCATACCCTGTAGTTATGAATGGTGCTTGAAAAATGCCCAAATGTGGCTAACTTTGGACCATCATATCGTATAAATGGCTGATCAGATCCATATCAAACTTTCAGATCAGACATGATTTCTTGAGCTGTTATCAAAAATGCTGTTAGGTATACTCCGCTTTTGCATATAAGGGCTATCAAAATATTGGACTTAAATGATTTTCATGAACGAAATTGGAAGTTGCAAGTATTGAAAGATAAATATTATAGAAAATTGTAAGTGCCTTTAAGATTTCATCTTGAAAATTTATATTAACCAAATTTGGTTGTAATGCTGTTGAGACTCTTGTTCTAAAATCAATTTACCTTTCTGTTTTTAATTCTGCTGAAAAGACATGGTCACATGACCCAGTTAATGACAGATTGAGTAAAAAGTTTAAAAAATCAACTTCTACGCTTTCTACTTTAAACAATGTATATTTTAACTAGTGTGGGTCTGATCAATCCCAAAATTTTCATCACAAATGTTTACAGTTGATTGTCTGACAATGCAGTGGTGAGAAAAAATTGTTTCGTAGAAAAGACACGCCTCAGTTGACATTTTGGTAAATACGTCTAAAGATTTTCACGCCAAGTTCCCAATTGTTTTTTTTTAACATTTATCCTTTGGGTATAGTAAAAGTTCTCCAATGTGGACTGGCTCGAGAATTTGTGACACAAAAATTCCTGCAAAAATTGAATTCTCATTCTGTAAGTTGGGACAAGGGTGATTTTGATGTTCACCATATTTTTTCAAACTTTTGACCAAGGAGTGTACTCCTTGTTTTGACCATGTATTTTCAGCCTACTGACTGGGTAATTTTGCAGTTTTTCTGGTAATTCTTGAATTTGTGACAGCCAATATTGTCTTTGTTTAGAATTTATGACAAGCTGTGACCTTGAGTAAAGTAATTGATTTTCACTGTCTCAAATTGGAGAATTTTTACGGTAAGCTATTTAGTTGGAGGTTTTAGTCATGTTTGATTTGTGTGAAATTTATTTCCTTATTTCACCCACAGGTTAATGTTAGTACATTTGCTGTGCTCTTCTCAGAAATCGTGCAATATTGCCAAGACAGAGTAACCTCCGTCAACGAATTACAAACCAGGTAATTTTTAATCATTCGTTAACTTTGCCTGCAGAGTATAAACACTTAAATTTTTGTTGACATTAATTTTCATGTTGCTGTGTGATTATTTCATTCTTCTTTACAAATAGTTTTAGTTATTGAATTTTGATAAAGTTTTAAAATCTTTTTTAGTCATGTATCTATTGACTATCTTGTATATTTTCAATAATAAAAAAACAAAATAAAACTGAATAAATTAAGATTTACAATTTTAGTGTTAATGTCATTGACAATAACAAACTACCAGTTATTTTTTAATTATTTACACAATTTGATTTTTAAATCAACTATCATAGTGTAAATGTCCAATCTTTACTTACCCAGTCCATTCAACCCCACCTGTTCAGGTGTGACAATCTGGTTGTTAAGTAATCAAGCCAGTCACTAACCAGGGTTAGCTGGCCTATGGTGCTATGCCGGCACGACGTGGAACGTGATAACACGTGTCGCTTGACCCCAGACACGAACTTATGATATAAGGTTTGATAATCGTGCCCCTCGTACTCAGTCGTAATTGTCAACGCCCTTGTTTCTAAATCTATTTTTTATCACCAGTCTGTTAATGAAATGTTTACGGTAGCCGTGATTTATCAGCGTATAGTTGAGCGCATTAATAGATATAGGTATTTTATTCACACTCTATGACATAGCCAGCATTCTTGTTGGTGCACAACGATATTGCTATTACTACATTGTACATGTAAAGTCAGGATCTTATTGTTGTGCTCCATCTCTGTTTATGGCCTCTCTGTGAAATTACGGTTTTTCAGTGTCAGACCAAATAGAGAAAAAGGATGTTTTTTATTTCTTCCATAGCTCAGATTGTTTCAATAGGAACACCCATGTGTTGCCTGTATTTTCTCCATAACTAAAGTTTATGTCTCTCATGTTATCTAAACATAGTTTTATGACATGCCAAGTACCCTGGAAAATTGTTGACGTCTTCTTTCAATTCCCTGCCTTCAGCTGAGTTGTTCCCATCGGTGTCTTCAACATAGGTGAATGCTAAATACTTCAGAAGTGCAAGCTTACACTTGTTGTTGCCGTAGTGATGTCATTTCCCTGGGGTGTGCACCGGGGAACGTCACGCAATCTTCACCGTACCCAACGTGTGTCACTGTATGACGCAGTCGTGTGCCGTAAATCAGCGATACACGGGGGCCCTGCACTTCTTAACACCACTTGTGTTCACTCTGCAAACCCTTCACATGACCCCTTTGACCTAGTTGATATCTTGAACAAATAGAGTGAGTAATTCCTGGGATCGTGGCTTGTGAGACTGTGATTTTTGCCTGTTCTACATGATAAGATAAAAACAATATATGTATCATATTTGGTGCACTTTCTTAAAAGTCGGACACATTTGTCTTTTAGACAAGTTAAGTCTGTGTTGGAGAAACATAGTTGTCAGACATGTTGTTGCGCCTCAGCCGTAAATGTTTTGTGAGGAGCGGTTATTCTCCACGTGCTTTGCATAGAATAAACTAAATGCATTTTCCTGATAGTCAGGCTGTGCCAAATTAACTAAATATACAAGTTTCGTAGTTGCTGGAGGGGGGGGGNGCGAGTAACAAAGCATCACCAACTGGCCATGTGCAAATCTAACGAAGTGCGGCCTACGGCTTACCAGTGTGATCGAGTTAACAGCAGTTAGGTAACTTTATCCTGTTCCAATATTGGGGATCTTTATCCCATCATTGGTGAAACACTCTTTTGAGCATATGATTCAGTGGCACCATATTGGGGTTCTTTATCCCATCATTGGTGAAGCACTCTTTTGAGCATATGATTGAGTGGCACCATATTCTTCCAGGTCACACCGTTCCCCTTGTATTCATGACATCATGAGATACCAGGGGCAGCAATCCATGTACAGATGGATGGACTAAGTGATGAATATACAATGTTCAGAGCTTATTAACACTGTTACATTACTTGAAGTTGTGACTGGGCTTTGCATTGTTTTCCCAAGTGGAAAGCTGTGTGTGGTTATACAAATTAAGTGAGGCAAGAAATTCACGCCCAGCAACCTCGTGCAAAATAAGTGAGGGACAAAATATTACTTTTCAAAATAACTATAGATTTGCAAAATGAGATGAGTCTGCCAAGTAAATGAAGAATTGCTGTTTGATAAAATAAAATGCGTTCTTTATCAATGGTCAAAGAGATGAGACATTTTAGACTAAAAAAGCAAAATTGGTTTTGGTCTTTACTGCAACTCATTTTGAGGCATGCATTCACCAACAAAAGAAAATCTCAGATTTGCTGAACGATGAATGAAAAAACAAATCCTCCTTAATTTTTGCATGTCTCAGGTGGATTTTCATTTTTATAACCCCACATAGTTGTATGTGGGTGCATTATGCTGTCATCTCTGTCCATTCGGCGTCTGTCCAGCATCTGTCAAATGTCTTTGCAGCATCTGTTCAGGGTCTGTCCACTCTCCGTCCGGCGTCCACTGCTCTATCTCCAAAACCCCTTTATGTATGTTCAAGAAATTTTGCAAACATGTTCCTTTCATCAATGAAACTGCATGACTGAATTTCAGACGGATCTGACCATTGGCGTGACCCCTAGTGGCAATTTTAGTATTTTACGTTTGCCTTTGTGTCTTAGGTGTTCCTAAATGGATTTTCATGAAATGTGGCAAATAGTTATCTATTAGGAAGATGTCGCCACCTTCATATTTTCAAATAGATTCCATTTATTTGGCGCCGATTAGTTACCGTTTTTATTAATTTCGGATTTTTGATGTCCACCTATCCGTTGGCAAACCACTCTTAAGACGATTATGATAATTGACATTTATCTACGGTACTTACTGGGAAGAGGACATGTGACAATGAGTTTTGGACAGCGCCAACTATTGTGGCGTCTCCTAGTGGCAGTTTTGTTTTCGTTGCGTCCATGGCTGTATATCTTTAACATCTGTAGGATTCTTAAATTTGGCAAGCGTATTTGTGTGGGAATGACAATAGATGGCGACGACATTTGGACGGATCCGACGACCGCTGTGTCCTCTTGTGGCAATTTGATTTTTCTCTCTTTTCCTCTGTATCTTTGGAGTTTCTTTGTAGATTTTGTGTGGAATTTGGCAAGTTTTCATTCTCAGATGGATTTGATGTCGTAGTGTAGGCCTCCTAGTGGCTGTTTTTTATAATTATGTTTTAGTCTGATTTTTGCATCCATCTCTCTACCGGCTAAAGCAGTCCAAGAATTGTTATGAAAATTAGTGTTCCTAGTGGGGAGAGCATTGTTGACAATTTTGGGCAATTTGACAACTGTGGTGCCCCCTAGTGACAGTTTGCTTTCGTCGCATCCGCGGCTGTTTCCCCCTGCTGGATCTTTGTGAAATTTGGCAAGTGTATTTCTATGAATGTCTCAACAAATGATGACGTTTGGATGCATCTGACTACCACTTTGCCCCAAGTGCTTGTTTTAATTTTTATGGGCTTGGCAAATGTGTTGCTATTAGGGAGAGCATTGCTGACTTACATGCACCTCCGAGAGGCTTTTTTAAGTTTACTAGCATTGCTCCTGAGCCTGTCTTAAGTGCAAAACTGTCGATCTCAACTGAAAACATTCTTTTTGAGTTTTAGTTATTCGTAGGCCTTTTTAATTCATGACTAGTTACATTGCTCATCAGGTAAAGCTTCCCAAAGCTTGGAGTGGCATTAATTAACTGTGTTGTCACACTTTTCAACAGGCTGTCAGACATGGGCAATCACGTGGGTGTACGTATTCTGGACTTACTGTTCATACGCGAGAAGAACATGAAGAGAGAGACCAAACTACTGAACATGCTCATATTTATCAAGTCTAACCTGTGGAGGGTAAGGAGAACTGTAGGGGTGAGCCCACCTATGGAGGGTAACGACAGCTGTAGGGGTGGGTCTACCTGTGGAGAGTAAGGAAGCTGTACTATAAGGGTGGGCTGACCTGCTCTTGGTAAACACTTGTTGATGTAGCTCTATGTTCAGGACCAGGTTATAATTAACTACAGTAATTCCTACTTATTTTGCAGAAACATAAAAATTCAATTTTTCTATTTATTCGAAGGCCATGGAAATGTTGTGCAGCATGTAAATGTTTAGATGTGGTTGTTTAAAAAAAGACAAAGTACAACTGAACTTTTAATGTTTAAATATGAGAATGGTGAAAATTCAGCTGTGAGTCAAACGCCAGTGTTAAAATGTAGTATTTTTACCAATCTTCTCTGGTATGCTAGCTCATACTTGAAAATATACTCCATGAAATTCCTTGTGTATATTTCAGACACTGTTTGGGAAAGAGGCAGACAAACTGGAACATGCTAATGATGACGAAAAGATTTGTATCCTTTCTTGCATTTTCACAGGTTTTGCTCTCTTGTCTGTAGTTTCTAGTGTTCACCAGGTACCTAGCTGTGTTCATACTGGTAGCTGCCCGAGTGCAACTTACCTGGGGACAACTTGTCTTTATTGGCTGAAGATGAATCCTGGTAGGTGACGATGAACTTTATTCAAAAGCATAAATACCGTATTCGCCGTAATAACCGCCCAGGGCGCTTAGAAAAGTTCGGTTCAGGGGGGCGCTTATAGGGGCATGGGCGGTTATTATGGCGAGTACGGTATAGATTTTATACATTCACTAAAAGGAAAAAAATGTCAAAAAATGTCAATTAATAATTTCTTTATTTATGTGTTGTGTGGTTGTGCTGAACATTCTTATGTGTTCTCTTAATGGAGTGTCAGATTACATTATAGAGAAGGAGACTCTGGTAAACAAGTTTATATCTGTACCCAAAGATAAAGGTATGTAGTTCTCTGTTGCTGTGGCGCCATCTTTTGAATAATTCTGTTGTCTCAGCTTCAAGAAGCAACTGTGATGTGTGTGTACTAAAATCCCTGGAAAACAGAACATCTTCTAAGTATATTAGCTCAACGAATATACCAGCTATACAAGGGAATGTTTTGGTGATATGCCCAGAGTGCAAACTTAGAGAAATATCAGCAAACAGCAAAACCTTGTACAAATTAAAATTTCATGTACAAGCTTGTTACCTTTAGGGTACAACTGAAGTGTGTGCAGAGCCCTCTATGGTTTGGATCTGTAACTAAGAGCACACATTTATTCTGTAGGACTAGCTGCACTATTTATACGTAAGCTATAATGAAAGGCTGATACTAAAAGTAGATGTGTTAAATTGAACACAAGTGTAATTGAGTGTTGCTTGAATTTGAGTAGCTCTGAACTGGTGTTCCATCACGTAAACCAACTTTTGATTTGGATCACTTGGTGCTATAAATTTGATCTTGAATTGTTCCTCAGTCAAATTGAAGGTGATGTCAGGACTTTCAAAGAGCTGACAGTTTGTTATTAATTGAGGCTTAGTTGTACGAGTTGTCACTAGGTGTCGTTTTATATGAGCTGAGCGCATTCTTGAGGAATAACAAACTGTCAGTTGCAAACTCAAAAGTAACTTCTCAAAAACAATTAGAATCCAATTTAGTAACAGTAAGTGGTTTAAGTATTAAAAAAGGTTCGCTTCTTGGATGAGGAACGCGGGTTAATTGCCAAAATGGTGCTTTTAATGTATTGTAGGAGCAAACGTACGTATGTAACCATTCTAGATAAATTTTGGGGAAGTCTTTGATACTGTGAGATGGATCCCCCTGGCTTTATTGTCTGTTTGCTGTCTGACGGGAGTCTGATCTCCCACAATCGGCTGTGGCACTCACAGTTTATGTTATTTCCAGGGACTTTAAATTGTGCTGCATTCGTGGCTGGTATAATTGAAGCCGTTCTGAATGGATGCAATTTTGTAAGTAGTCTTATGTATTATTATTATTATTATTATGTTATGATGAAATATCATAATGTGGCTATAAACTGCGTTTCACTTTCGACACAAGAACTACTTTTGATTTAAACCATTGACCGTGATGGAACTGGCCTAAGTTCCTTTAGCTGGTCAAAGGTCAAATTGAGATCTCTGGACTTGGGAGCAACTGGAAGTGAGTACTTGCTCGAGAGTACTCTCTAAACTTGCCTTGTCGTAGTCAATTTATGAACTCTCAAGGCCCAGAGTCCCTCTTTTTATGCGCCTACATATTTATATGTGGTCGCATATTGCCATCGTCTCTGTCTGGGCGTCCGTCGTCCGGCGTCCGCAGCTGTATCTCCTAAACCCCTCACAAGATCGTGATGAGATTTGGCAGATGTGCTCCTATGAAGCTGACGACGGACGACTACAAATTTCGGACCTCTCCGAATACCGGTGTGCCACCTAGTGGCAATTTTAGTTTTTTACGCTTAAATCTGTATCTTCGGAGGTCCTTGACGGATTTTCATAAAATTTGGCAGTTAGGCATCTATTGATGAGATGATGCCATCCTCCTGTTTTTCGAGGTACTTGGCGCTACTTAGTGGCCATTTTTACTGTTTTCGAGTCTGTTTTCTGGCGTCTCCTATTCTATCAACCAAACCGCTCTAGGGATCATGTTGAAAATTGGCATATATGTTCTTGCTGTGAAGAGTGCGACTGACGATGATTTTCCATAGACTTTGACAACTCTGGCGCCTCCTAGTGGCAGTTTTGTTTGTTTTTGTGCCCATGGCTGTATCTCCTAAACGCTCTACAGGAGCTTTATTGAATTTTGCTGGTGTATTTATATGGACATTGACAACAGAGGCTGACAACTTTTGGACGGATCGGGCTACTGGTGTGCCCCCTAGTGGCAATTTTAGTTTTTTATGTTTATCTTTGTACCTTGAAAGGTCATCAATGGATTTTCAGATAATTTGGCAGTTAGGCATCTATTAGTGAAATGACGCTGTCATCCGGTTTTCGGTAAGATTCAAGGCATTTTGCACCACCTTGTGGCCATTTTTACTATTTTCGAGTCTTGTTAGTTGGCGTCTGCCCCTCTGTCAACCAAACCACTTTAAGGATGGTTTTGGAAATTGGCATTTATGTTCCTAATGTGAAGAGGAAGTTTGACGATGATTTTCGGATGACATCTCTTTTGACGCCTCTTAGTGGCAGTTATGTTTCTTTGCACTTATAACCTCTTAGCGGCAATTTCATTTTTTCGTTTTCCTGTTTTCTCAGAAGTTCCGTGACGGATTTTTATGAAATTTGGTAAATAACTTTGATGACACATACAAGTTCTTGGATGGATTCGAAATATTTTGCGCCATCTAGTTGCCATTTTTATGTTCCAAGTAAACACCCATAGAAGCACACCGTTAGCGGTGCATTCGTGGGCGCATTTCAACGCTCAAATTTATAGCCGCAAGTGGTTTAAACCAAGTTATTTCTGATGGGTGAAAAATTTATAACCACTCTGATTTAAATTTGAATAATTTTAAATGTTGCCGTTATAGTCTTATTTTTGTGTCAAAAAGTTGTTGATTTTTAAAAGCTGCTGTTAACACTGTGTTTTTGATTTAAACAACTCGCTGTTATGAAACAGGTAAGACATGATAGTATTTACCCAACGTGACTTCTATTATGGCAGCAAAACTACAACTGTAGAATGGCTTAGCCACCATACTAACTGTCAATAGGGCCGCACCGGATTAAACAGGGACACTCAAATCTCACTGTATTTACTCACAGTGCTACAAGATCTGTCAAGTACTTGTGTAGCATCACAGTTTTCACACCATTGGAGTTCTACACGTTATTTGTTGTATTCTTTACATTTCTGTCTTGGCTGCATTACTCTATTTTACCTTCCGATGCCAACGAAGTATTAGTGCTGTGCTGTGGGTTGCAACTCCAATGGGAGAAAGTTGGACAAACTTGACAAATATCCGTGGATGCGTGATGTTAAGTTCTTCATCTTTCCGTTATCATTCAAAAGCAAGAACATGCGGAGCGAGGATAAAAGAAAATGTTAAAGTTAATTTCGAGCTTAAAAGAATCTTATTGCTGAATATCCCTACAATTCTGTTACTTTTGAACGGTTGAAATCAGTAATATTTCCATGGCCGCACACCCCAATGGTTTCTGATAGGACCTGTGAAAATGTGGCTGACACTCCAAAATGAGGCATGCGCTTCCGTACCTCTGGTACAAAGAAGAGTTCTATTACTGTGTAATTTGAGTCGTCCCTATGCCCCTTCATTCTTGATCAAGAAGGAAGATTACCCCGACAATGGATTCGGGTTCCCTACCTGTCATGATGGGGAATTGTGGGCAATTTTGTCTGAATACTTTTGGCATGTACTGTATATGTTTCAAATATACTTTCTGCCCTCGGGGAAGAATTTTGAGTTCTCCTTTTATGTGACGTACGGACCAAGAGTTTGAAGGTATGATAAAACGAACAAAATGACTTAGAAACATAAAATATATGATGTGTTGGTTTATATCATACTATATAGTTATGATCAGACATCAAGTTGTGAAGATGGGACCACTTCAGGGGTGTCACTGAATTTGTTTTATATTTAGGGTTGTTTGTTGTCAAGTGTTAACGAAAAGAGGAACGTTTTGAAAATGATGCCATTACTTTACAGCCGGCCAAGGTGACTGCTCACTGGCACAAAGGAACAACATTTATGATCAAGTTTGAAGAATCTGTGATAGCCAGGGACAGACTTATAGAGGGAAGATAGTTTCAGCTGAACTTATGTCTTGAACTGCATACGGTGTCCTGTGGTTAAGGGAAGATGAAAATACAAAGGTTCAAAAGTCATAGGTTGCCAGAGGTCAAAGCTTGCAGGGCAGTAATCTGGAAATTGGATCAAAGTATACAATAGACTTCTGTTTCCAGCTTGTCACAGTAAGGTGCTGTAAAACCTCCAGTTGAGTTATATGGTCTGCAGCGTGGTAACTAATCTCAGTTTGCCCCCAGCGTCCCCTTTAGGGAGGAGTTGACGTACTGTCACTTTTCGATGCCTTTGTTTTTCCTCCCCAACACCATTATGTGGTGATTAGTAACTTCAAACAAAGGAGAACGATGTGATTCAAGTCTACGGACGGTAGTGTCCAAGTTCAGTTCTAGTGACACAGTGTTCATGAGGCGATTGTTACCTTTTCGGTATCTTGTATTATTTATTAGATTTCTATGAAATGAAATTGATGAAAATAATTCGTCAAACCCAATGAGTGATTTAGGGATGAAATTGGGAAAACATCAGGTGAGCTGTCTTCTCTCTTTTCTAATCTGATAAATATGGTCTGGGGCCCAGACGCGCCACTCTCGTTTCCAGTCCCTGCCCAGTTACATAGCAAGTAGTCAGGGAGTGGAGAAATCGGTGGTGGCTGGAGGAGGGGGTAGAGAGATAGAGAAATGTTTGGTCATTTCAAATTTTGTTTCTAGCGTTGAAATAACTTTCATTTTTTAGAAGGTGTTGAAAACATGTTTCCAAAACAAGTTCAAGAAAGGTAACATTGCTCATTAACTAAGGACATTGGGGTAAACTAAAATGTAAAATACATAATATTAATAAATTTTTGAAATTCTATAATAACCCAAATTGTTTTTGTGTTCAAGTGCTAGCTTTCCTACGGTGCATAATAATTTAGCTGCTCACTCTTTACAAACAGCTCAACAGTGTATTTACATGCTATTTGATGTGTTGAAGGTGACAAAATGAAAAACGTATTGATTCGTACTCATGCATTCCCAAACCACACAATGTGGTTGTCTTTTCTTGCATATTGAAAACCTTTTACTGTCTGGCATTTAATAGTTTGAACTTGGCCTACAGATAATCATATAGTGATGCCAATATAAAACAGAAAACCTGTTCTTTTTCTTCAACTTGGCAAGGAATATCTTAGGAACTAAAACTTATTTTTCGTGCGTGTTATTTTCTAGCTTTTCGTATTAGGAATGCTAGGAGGCAAACTTTAGTTATAATCTCAGCTAATGACATATAATTGGTAACGGCATATGATCGTGCAAGTGCCATGAGGGAAGAGTGAAGGTCTTCCTGAAGAAATAACGAGAAATCGTCCATGTCATCTCAACCCCGCCTTATATATATCCACGTGACAGCAAATTATTCACAAATTCTGCCTACTTCCGCTTTTCGTTTGAAAATACATGGTTTCCCTCGGTATTCATTCTTCCCAATTTTGGGTCTATCCTTCATACGAGGGTTGGTGGCTCTGGTCCATGTTTCCTATTTGACCTGCGATAGAAAGGCGATGTCGCTATGGATCGCCACAGTTGGCTCGGCGAATTTCCAACGCCGTAGCCCATATGTGATACCTACAAATCCTGTGTGCGAAGATGGTGGCAAAATCTCACATGTGGAGAATTTCTCACTTACACTGGTGACCTGACCCATCTGATTCCCTGAGCCCCAGCCAACTTTTACGATGCCTATTCAGCACACCCTTTGTATTGATGTAGATCTGAGCTAATGAAGTGGAAAGGTAATTGCTAGCATTACTGTCTCAATAATATTTGTTGTTAGTACCCCCAATTTGGTTTTCTCTGACATTTACAGAGTTATAGCCTGAAACCCTGGAGAGTAGTTTTAACTTGGTACATTATAAATATTACAAAATGACTAAAAAGATTAACTTGTGTTGATCTTCACAAAGGGCCACTTCCCAAAGGAACGACAAGTTTCATATTAATTTTCTTTTTTAATTTTTAATGCTTCTGCCCACTTACCCGAACGGGTTGATAACTTTTTATCTAAGGTTTGAACTTGAAGTACAAAAACTGGTAGATTTTGATCGCCAGCTAAACTTAATTACGTAGTTAAGTTCATTCTGAGCCCATCCCTAAACTTACCACTTTACAGGAACACTAATTATTTCACGTGTCATTTAAGTTTAATCAGAACTCAAATCATAAAATATATACAAAAGTGCAAATATGGTGATAACCAAACTGAAGATTTGGAATCTCTGGACAATTTCGGTGGAACTGACTATATAACTAGTCTAGGTCTTTTTAAGTAATAAAAATGAAAAGTGGGCACAACAACTGTTTCCTGGTCAAAAATCTGGTAAAACGAGATTGAAAGAATATTAAAAAACGAATCCATGTGATATTGTTAATTCTGATCAGCGTTTGTATATCCACCGCGCGGTAGTTTATCTTCAATCGTACCCAATGGTTGTAGTTTTTAGATTATTAGTTCATGGATTTTTAAAAATCGAAAACCGTACTTGGTTGTTTTTTCCAGCTGAATACCGCCGTGGTGTTCGTTTATAACGAAAATTATTCATGGTTAATGCATAATAAAAATTCGCCATTCTGTACAGTCAGAGATGTCTAATACATTTAATTGGGTCTTGCTCGCATCGGGCGATGCGGTCATCACAATTGCAACTAATTCTGGCGCCGCGCTCTCTTTGATCCCGGTACAAGCCGCTCAGAAGGACGAGCGATGAAAATTCCCGCACATTTTTAGAAATGCGTGACTTCCTAGTAAGCGCATTATTCACGGTATAGCCCACGCCAGCGTTTGCGGAAATTTTGTTTGTTTCTATTGGTGGTCTGGTGTTAGGACTAAGACAGTGTCTCGGTTGCTGACGATGTCGCGTCTTCGTAAGTTACGTTCACTCTCACCCACAGATCATTATTCCACAGGTTTCATTATTGATTTATATCAGATACCAGTATTATGAAAATAATAATATAACTGAGATGGCTAATTTTATGTGGGCCCGTCAACTTCGCGCTTGTGTATTTAGACGTGTATTCAGGTGGTCACGAAGTCGAGATTTGCTCCGTGACTTGTCCACCAGCGACACTTTTCGTCGTTCGTTCACCGCAGACCTCTACTAAATGTGCTTCAAGCAGATCGTTAAAGGTCTACGCTATCCTTCGCGACCAACATATTCCTAGGACACGATGGCGGAATATTGTAGTGTTTACTTGTTCCCGCGTCCTGGGGCCTGCTTCTCGAAGATACTATTGGCCTTTATCTTCTGATTTTATCCAAACGTTGTTTCTTTTTTCTTCTGCGTTTCTCGAAACGTTTCGTCTTCTGCCTGGCTAGTTGAGCAGACTACGGATTTCTATCTTTTAACTCTGAGCTGCAAAAAGATTTTCTGACTTCATTCAGCCGTAGCCGGTTTTTGTGAAACGGACTAAGCCATCGTTGACTAATTTTTAGCCGAAAGTCAAAAAAATCAACAGACTCTTCGATAAACAAGCATAAGGTTGTCTGGATTGCTTGATTGACTCCTTGGAACGGCAACCATTTTGTGGGGACCGGGAACGCNCATCGGGCAATGCGGTCAGCACAATTGCACATGAGTCTGGCGCCGCGCTTTCTTTGATCCTGGTACAAGCCGCTCAGAAGGACGAGCGTTGAAAATTCCCGCACATTTTTAGAAATGCGTGACTTCCTAGTAACCGCATTATTCACGATATAGCCCACGCCAGCGTTTGCGGAAATTTTGTTTGTTTCTATTGGTGGTCTGGTGTTAGGAATAAGACAGTGTCTCGAGTTGTTGACGATGTCGCGTGTTCGTAAGTTACGTTCACTCTCACCCACAGATCATTATTCCACAGGTTTCATTATTGATTTATATCAGATACCAGTATTATGAAAATAATAAAATAACTGAGATGGCTAATTTTATGTGGGCCCGTCAACTTCGCGCTTGTTTATTTAGACGTGTATTCAGGTGGTCACGAAGTCGAGATTTGCTCCGTGACTTGTCCACCAGCGACACTTTTAGTCGTTCGTTCACCGCAGACCTCTACTAAATGTGCTTCAAGCAGATCGTTAAAGGTCTACGCTATCCTTCGCGACCAACATATTCCTAGGACACGATGGCGGAATATTGTAGTGTTTACTTGTTCCCGCGTCCTGGGGCCTGCTTCTCGAAGATACTATTGGCCTTTATCTTCTGATTTTATCCAAACGTTGTTTCTTTTTTCTTCTGCGTTTCTCGAAACGTTTCGTCTTCTGCCTGGCTAGTTGAGCAGACTACGGATTTCTATCTTTTAACTCTGAGCTGCAAAAAGATTTTCTGACTTCATTCAGCCGTAGCCGGTTTTTGTGAAACGGACTAAGCCATCGTTGACTAATTTTTAGCCGAAAGTCAAAAAAATCAACAGACTCTTCGATAAACAAGCATAAGGTTGTCTGGATTGCTTGATTGACTCCTTGGAACGGCAACCATTTTGTGGGGACCGGGAACGCTGAACAACAATTACGACACACCTTCGCATCAGATTCAGGGAGTGTGACCGTAGTCCAATACTAGAGTTATTAATAGACTCGGGGATTCTGTTTAGTAACCATTTACAGAACGGAATGCATTGTCCCCTGTTGAGCTATTGACTTGTCAGCGATGATCTGGCCTTGTCTCAGGGAACCTGATGAAAAGCAATTGCTGGTATCAGGGGTTTCAAAGACGAAGACTAAAGGTATGTATTTGACATAACGCCGTTATATTCAATTTATTAATTTTCTGCAATGGCAACAATACTCAATTAAAAATATCTGTTGGTCTACCGCGAGGCGCACTATAGCATGGGCCGCGCACCTTAGGGCGGGGAGGGATTGATGGCTATAGCCCTCCACTTTTCTCAGTGCTGCGCCACCCATGAATTGTAAATCCCCGGCCTACGTGTAGACCTGAAGGCGTTGTTCTGAACATGCTCAAACCGACTGTCGGATGATACTGGAAAACACGAATTGTGAAGTTCTAAGGTGTCGCACCACGTGTGTAGACTAACGTATATGTTTCTAATACAAAGTCTGTGCTTAAAGTTGGATTTAGCTGGCTGAAAGCGAAAGTGAAATGGGGCCTTTTATTCCGTTAAAAGGTGATAAGAAACTACCAGCGACTCGAGGTACTTCCGAGTATATAGGGCATGGTTAGTCTTAAAATTGCGAATTCGAAAATGGCGCGCGTGCGCATAGCATGTAACTTGAGTTGGAGACTCGTTCTGGGCAACAATTAAGGACGTGGTCATGCTTTGGAAACGTTAAGAGCTTCAGTCAAGAATTCAACATTAACATCACTGTAACGAGATAAACAGACTATATTGAAATACTGGAAGTGGTTCTCTGGTACTGAAACAGCATAAAATCTGCTCACCAAGTATTTTTTGGATTGTTCGTAAATTTTTTTAACTTCTGTTCACGTGAATGCCTTTTCTTTTTTCTTTTTCAAATTTCAAAAAACGATCTGTCATCTCCTCGACGCTTCGTTGATTTTTCTTCCCCAAGGCAAAACATGTCTCCTTATTTGGTATGCAGGGCCGTAGGAAGCGAGGGGGGAGGGGGCGGGGGGGGGTACGTGCCCCCCAAAAATTTTCAGGCGTCTGGGTTAAACCGTGGCAACCGACATAGGCGTGGTGCCGGGGGCAGTCGAGAAAAGAAAGACTGCGAAAAACGGATAAGAGGGAAAATTCAAGAGAACATTTAACAAATCTGCATCAGTGCATGGTTTACCTTTTGAGGACCCTGGCCAGGACACTGTCGTTTGGGTCTTCGCTTTTGCGGCACATGTCGTCTAAACGCACACATATATTTCGAAAAATCGAGAAAATTTGTAAAGCGAAGCTTTTGCGGAGCGTACTAATTAACTGGATGTTTAAATCCAACAAGTCAATTTTGCGAATGCAAAACTACATTTTTTCCAGAGGCCCCTCTCTGGCAAAGGATAACGGAGACAACTTTGGCTTTATTTTTTTCTCGAAACTGTATGTCACTTGAGAAAAACTGATGACCTGACAGATAACTTCAATTGCTGCGCATTTCCTGATATTTGAAAATATTGACATTTTCATATTTAGGCGCCCCGCCCTTGAAGGAAGTCATTGAAGACATTCAAGTGGCCACCTTTTTGTATTTTTATTGATAAAATCTTACGGGGCCGGTCACTTAGAGAGAGCCCAATGTTGGAATCGATTACTTCTATTTTCCTGTTTTGTGTGAAATCGTGGTTTCATGTTGAAGGAGGTCACTCCTTTCATCGTTTTGGGACCACACGACGATGGGATGAACTGTCACTTTTTTCAAGCTTAATGATGTTTAGCCTTTCATCTTACGTGCCCCATTTCAGACGGTGCCCTCTGTCGGTGGAGCAGTTCGGGGTGAATGTCCCTTTATCCCTCTATATACATGTATATGTGCGCGTGCAGGACAAGTGTACACAGGCACTATACTGATCTGCGCGCGCACAAGTGTACACAGGCACTATCCGCGCATGCACGACAGGTGTATATGGTTGGTAAAATTTATTATAAATGATTCTTTAAAAAAGATTAATTTCGACTATTTCTAAGAATGGTATGACATGTTATAAGATGTTGATAAGTATATTAACGAATGGTGTAACATAAGATCTAAGTTTTTTCATCAGCCCTCGTTATTTATACGAATTCTTGTCACTGACCAAAAACGACCTAAAGAATAATGCTGTACACGATGATCAGACTGACATATGTGAACGATGATCAGTCTCATCTGAATTCATATCAACCAAAATGGAGGTACAAGATTTTTACACAAGCATTACTTATTCTAAGTTTAGAAAATATGATTACTACAGTGAAGAAGACGAACAGTACACAATCTAATGTCTATTTTGTTACGTCCAATTTCATTAAGATTGACGGTAAATATAAGGGCCAAAACTAAACCTTTGAACTAGCAAGGAGCAATGTATAATGCATACAGAAGAATGCAACAGTCAGAGCACGGACTCCTGTGTACATCCTGAGGGGCGTACATGTAGCTAGGATGGAGGGAGATTTGTCTCGTGTGTAACCCTCTCCGGAAGGGAGGGGGGAGGGAGAGGCGACACAACAATTCGTGATGATCGGTATTAAACATTTTAGCATCAGAAATATTACATAGATTCATTCAAGTAAGTCAGGCAAAAGCATTTTAATTAATATTCCACTGGTGCCACCTGCCGCCCCAAAGGGTTGTACCAGAGGGTTCCAGTTCACTCCCGCCCTGCAGCCATTCTATTACTGCTCATGAATTTCTGTAATTACATCACGTTTCGTCTCTTATAGTTGCTAAACCTAAATAGAAACATCAGAACGTTCTAGAAACCATGTGTAGTTAGTTGTTGCAACAAGAGTGGGGTTACATATATCAAACTTGACAAATATCTGTGCCGTTGGCGCATTAAAATATTAAATACTGAATGACGTAAATATGAACATGTGTCTTAAAACGCTATTCAATATTGCCACAAGTCAAACTTTAATAATTCTGCTATAAAAACCAATGATTGCCTAAAAGTATTTCTGACCCTATCCGATCCCAAAATAGTAAAGTACACTAAGACGATTTTTGCACATCTGAAATAACTCTCAAAGGCATTGATGAAATTCGTGCACACACACACCCCACACCGTAGATAGAAAATACGTTTTAAAAATCCTTATATAAATAAAATTAAACTCATTTTTTTGGAAAGGTTGTCTTCGCAGTTCCTTGGTGTTTTTAGTTTCCAGTAGTATTGAGCAATGAATTTTTGTTCTTCAAAACTGAATTAATTGCTTTCCCTGTTTCGGCATGCACGTCATCACTGACGTATCCACGTTAAAAATATGATGTAACCATGCAGTAGGCCACGCAGACTCAGTGATAACCACAAGAATTGAACTGCAAGCGATCAGGAAGTGTATACATTTTTGGGACCCTTCAGTTTTCCCCAGCCACTAGAAACTGGACTGCCGGTCGTGTTTCAACTAGGGATTTTGACGGAACCAGCCCCAAAGGCACTATACCAGGTACTTCGGGGCCTCACCTTTTCAAAAACAAACTCTTTCAAAGAATGACCATAATAAAATAAAGTTTTCCCGAAACTGGATCACAACAAAACGAATCTTGACCTTAGAACGAACGCAGATGGCCGGTACGAGCTAAGCTGCCTGTCTCAAGTGAATCACACCTGAGCTGACCAGCAACTAGCTTTAGTTCATCGGGAGTTTCGTATTTTCACACCGTTGGATCTCAACTATAGCTACTTGAGGCAGCTCCTCGCTACAGGTCAGTGTACTGGTCCTAGCCCCACTCTTACTCTCCGTGTTGGTTCACGGTTACTCAACTCTTAATGGCTGGATCCCCGGAATAGTCCCAGCGGAGGCGGTGGCGATGGGGGAGATATTTGGCGACTTCGAAATGGTTTTTGCCACTCCCCAAATAATTTTTGCCTTCCTACGGGCCTGGTTTGGCAAGACATAGACGAAGCACATTTCACATCTCTTGTTACTGATTATTTTCAGTTATTGGGTTTGCTGACTGCTTTTAGTGATAACGATTGCCGCTGGAGGCGCGTTCCAAAACGAGGCTGCCTACGATAGCCCTGGTGGCTTATCCGCGTATAGTTGTACTCCGCGTTCGTTGCTCGAACAGCTAGAAAAAATACGGACACTCTGTTTTACAATCCCTAAGGACGTTGGGATTTGGAAGCGTTGGGTCCTTGCCATACGCCGCGACGAAGGAAAATATGTCCGTGTAAAACTTATAACTGTTTTCGAATCATAATTTGTCGCATCTCGCCATAGCAACGACTAGAGGACCGGAGAATCTTCGGCCAGCCAGGCTGTGTTTTCATGACTATGGGTTGAAGCGCGGGATGCATTTTTCTTAACAAAAAGGACAGGACCCTCAATCCCTCAAGTTTGGGGCCAAATATCGTCCCTATTCCCCTCTCAAAAATATTGAAAAATCACGCGAAATCAGTTCCCGGCCACGAGGCCTAAAAATCCCCTTTGTGATTGAAAATTTCTCTCCAACGGTTCAAATCACCGATGACCACAGAAGTGACAATTTGAAAAAGTACAAAATCATAGGCGGACTTAGGGAGGGGGGGCAGGAGCCCTCCTTGACTGCCGCAAGCAAAATAAACCTGCAAAACGTGAAGCGGGAGGAAACTTGTACTGAGTTCGAGCTAGGACCGGTAGCGGACGAGGGGGGAAACACATTCCGTTTTATTTTTTTAGTCCAACGACAGATTTCCTGAGAAGAAGGTATACATCTTCGGCGCCCGCAACTTCCGGGCCGCCTGCGTGCATACAATCGCGCTTTGGCCCGCTTCTCCGAGGATGTCAGCCCCTCATCACTAGGCCTATATGGTATCCTAGATCAGCCACTGAAAATGCTACTTGAGATAGAGCTATGATAGCTTGCAAAAGGGCGGGGTGCTATTGATGGTGATCGGGTGGTTTTCACTGACCCGTCACTCGGCGAAACGTTCCTTTCAGAAGGCCGCACACACATGAGGCACCTTTCTCCTCGGATATGAACGAGGCTTCTGAAGAAACACGATAACTATGCTTGTTCCAGGGGGATCCAGGACTTTGAGTTGGGGTGGGGGG
>NMRA01000248.1:496273-508982 GCA_002633005.1 Phoronis australis
GGGGGGGTGCTCAAGTGTTCCGACGATCCCCCATTTCAGGTTAATGTTCCGCTTGGTGCAGAAAAGTTGTCATTTCAAAAGGACTTGAATTTTCAAGCATTAATGCAGGCAATGTTTTGCCTTGCGACGCACCGAATAAATTCTAGCTTTTAATTAGTCATTCAGTAGGTCTGCTTGATTTCGACTCACCGTGACATCGCATGTAGTGTGCACACGGTGAACTGTCATGTTGTCTTCGTTTTGCATTTTCCGAAGCACACGTCTACGCGGAGGCTTTCATTTGACGGTGATGAATCGTATCAAAAGCGCCTTGTCGTATTCCAACAATCGCGCAATCATAATCTCATTCTATTTTCGACCTGGAGTTCTGTATAACCTGACAATCCAACCTTTCCGTTTACAAAGCTGGCTACGGGCATGGGCCCCATTGTAGGTTACGGCAAAGTCTGCGCAACTTTTCAAGCGCTATTCTGTGGAAGTGAGAGGATTCAATGCCTTCCCTGAAAAATGAAAAATCGCTTTTCCGCTACCAATATTGCTCATTCCCACACCTCCATTCAGTCTTTGACCACGTTATTCGGCCAGTGCAAATTTACAGAAAGCTAAATATCAAGGTATATGTAATTCGGTGGAGTGTCCTGTCTAATACAAGTCTCATGTCGTGTATAACGAGACTTGTATAAAATGGTAAGGTATATGGAAAAACCGCAATTTCGAATATGATCAGAGTCAATAAGGACTAATGGAAATCTCGGATTAAAAAAACTGACTGAGTATGGGGGTGTACTCGTAAATAGAACATCTTTGATCTGGTTTTAAACGATGTGTGGGAATTGTTGGCGCTGGCACGTGAACAGATTTTGAAGAAAATGCAAATCTTGTAGGCTTAGAAGCTTTCGCGTCCACACTAAGGTAAACTACTAGTGTCTGCCTGCTGGCGTTGGATCATTTCAACGATGGAAGGGAAACGATGATGCAGTATCTCAGAGATTTATTCACAAAAATTGGCCGTTTTTGCAATATTCTACAAATGTCTAGCTAAATACCTTATCTTCATTCTCGGTAACTTCAAATACGAAATATATAACGTGTAACGAGAAAAAAGAGTTCGTAGAACCACCTTAATTGGAACCGCACAACCCGCGCGTGGATATTTGTTTACTACTTATCCGAGTTCAAAGGTTACAGATCGGTCCTATCTACCTTGTGTAGTTCCCACAATTCTATGTCTTTTCATTTACTAAGTCGCCATCATAACTGAGTCAACGAGGTGTGCACAACATGGAAAGATTCCGAGGAAAACGACATGACGTAGTTTTGATCCTGATCGAGTGAGTTGCGCGTCTGCGTACTAATATGAAAAATGCACTGAGTCGCCACAAGGCGTCTGGCACTTTGTTTTCACTAACACAACAAGTTGTGAAAATGATAAATCCTCATCCAAACGCACTCATTTCATAGGTTATCCAACGTTCCGCTGTTTCGATCTCGTGCCCATAACACGCTGAAGCATGGGCGGCGCAGCACTGAAAAAAGTGGGGGGTGGGGGCGTAAGCCCCCCAACCCCTTATATGGTGTGCCGTGCAGACTCCCCTGCGTGTGGTTCCTATATATTGTGTACCACAATGCATTGATGGCCTACTTACGTTAAATTCTCTGACCCATCCTCGTCCCCAAGCCTCAAGATGGACCTGATCGGCTTAGCTATTCGAGGCTTGGTTATGGGAAATGAAACGTGTCAAAATTCTGACACACTTTTACGGAAATCGCCTGAATATCCCGAATGATATCAAGTCTTATCAACTTTGAAATTTTCTTCAGTATGAATGATGAAATAACAAGGTAATTGTGTGTATAGGTTATACTGACCAAAACATGCTTCCATCGACTTAATTTAAACTTTAGAACAGGAGCTCTCAAAACGGCTCAGTGGATTTCGCCGAAACTTTCAACTCATTTATTATTTATAAATCAATCTCAAAAACTCTTTAGGATTTTCGTTTTAAACACCTACTTTTTGCTACCGTAAGATATAGGAATATGACTGCAATTTGTTTTTACAAAAATAACTTATTTTTACGAGTTAGAAACCAAACTAATTGAGTAATCGAAAATTCCTAACAACGTTTTTAAGGTAAAAATTTCATTTAAAATGAACTTCATTAAAATCGACCGAGGGATTATTTTGCTATGAATGCTGGATTCTTAAAAATGAAAGTTTGACTAAACAGCTGGTACCGCAATAATGATTATGACACAAGTATAAAACATACTTTTATAATACCTAAACACTTTTCTTCCAGAAAAGGTATACTTGACTGGTTTTTCAATACATAGGTTAGAATGGAGATGACCTTATTGTCAGCCGCTTTAGCAACAACAGAGAAATCAATACCGAGCGTTGTCCGATTGTCCCGACAGGTTGCCGTGTGGGTCCGTCGAATGATCTGACGCTCGTGTGCCGGCATCGCTGAAGTGTTACGCAACTTTTCTTTCCACAAAGTCGCTCCTATCAATCTGGTATAATGTCTATAATTGATGCAGTTTGGCTGTTTGCCAAGATAGCTGACACTAAGAACCCGTATGCTGAGATGCAGATCTGATTAGTTCATCTGTTGGCAGAAAAGGTAACAGAATTGTTAGAAAATCTATTGTTGAAGTCGCAGGCATGAGGATTTTAGCTAGAGGTCTGGCGGTAGACACAAAGTAACCGAAGAGAGGGGCGGGTCTGAACTCATTGGTACCCCGTTCTTGTTTCATGCCTGTTTTAAGCAGTAAAAGCACTTCATAAAACTCCACAGCTTCACTTCCATGAACGGAGTGGCTATCTTGCGGTGAAGCTAGTATGAAACATCGTCACGGTATTGCTTTATAGATTTGCTAGTCTCTTTTTTTCTCAATAAATGAAACTGAATATTCCAGTTAGTGAAACTATTTAAACATTAAAATACACAACCACTCCGACAAGGTATGCGCATACGGGACACCTGTCAACGAGTTTGTTTGTACAGACTTCGCGAGTATATCGAAGATATGTCTCGACAAACTGGCTAAACTGCACTTGATCTCAAAGCTGACACTAGGTTCATATGAGTAACGAAAACGCTAGCAGTTTTATTGGCTAAACTGACGCTAACGTTTTAACTGAACAGAGGTCTTTTCGGGCAAGTACTTAGTTCATCTCGTCACCGCCCGTGTCGCTTGTAAGAGAACTGTGATGTCAAATCTCGTTCACTCCCTAGCACATATTGATCAATGCGACCATAAATGAAGGTCTCTTACACCTGCGCATCAGTAGTTTTTGAAGTGAGCGACTTGGCTACAAAAGTGCTAACGAAAACGCCAACAGTTTTGGGATAACCCAAACCTCCAGCAAACCGGTAGCGGAACTGAATTTTGCGATCGTTCAAAAAACGACAAAATGATATTTCTTCCTTAAGTGACATGTTATTAATGCGACTACCTTGATATTTTTCTATGTTCATTGATTTTGACTGAACTGTTCAGTTAGAAATTCTGGCTACCCTGTGTTGATTAATCTTTTAATGTGTCGCTGGAGTTCAACAAAGCGCCATAGTTTAGTTTACGTCTGATAGCGGTAGCTGTTCCTATGATTATTAGAAGGAACGAAATTCTTCTGTCATACATAGATGGATTTTAATATCTTAAGTACACAGTGTAATCAAATAAACATGGGAGAATGAAGGTCAAATTACTGAAAACATTTTCCTCATGTATTAAAGCGGACATACCCCCGCCTTGCCTCAAAAAGTTTGATTCACACCAGTCACTGTGATGAAGGTGGTCTTTTAAAATTGTTCCTCAGTCTAAATGGAGGTGATTTCAAGTCTTCAAAAGCACTGACAGTCCGTTATTTCTTGAGATCAAGATCTACAAGTTGACTTGTCCTATCGTGTCACTTATCTACAAGGGACATTTTGAGACCATTTCCCAAAATTAATCGTCTATTAAATCAAAAGTAGCCACTTTGAGATAGTATGAGTAAAATGACTTAATATTAAAGGAGAATGCCACCCAAAAAACAAGCAATATTGTATCAATTTCGATCGAGTAGTTCTACTCGATAACGGCACGTTCGGTTGCGTTACGTGACACCTGACGGCAGACGGAAGTGTTGAAATTATCTAATGACGTCAATGGTTTCACACGCAGTCTGTTCAGCAGTTCACAACACGGGTTACTGGTGTCAGCTTATCGCTTGAATTTATCGTTTAACACCATTAAATCATCAAACTTCGATGTAAAACCCTTAAAAATACACCGATTTCTTATAAAGACATGTTGTTTTATTTCGCTGTTACGAATTTATTGGTATTTGGACACACCGTAGCCTACAAAGTTCGGCAGGCCAATTGACTAAGGTCCGTAGCAAGAGTTTGGGGCCTGTTCGGAAATAAATTTTAAGTATTCTTCCGTGCAATACATACAGGAGAACCTAGATCTGTGTTGTTTAAACTTGTTATTTTTTGAATTCTAAACACACAAAACGCTTGTTATCCCGGTCAGTGCTCAGTCGGAACCCGATCTGGCCTGTCGCGGCCACCCGGACTGGCGCGAACATAAACCAGCATGAGTTGGAAACTTAACCTCTATTCACGAAAAGACTATAACAGTGAGCCAAAGAAATAATGTGCACGTAATTATTTATGTGAATTAGCCACGAAACTGAAAATCTACTTACTTGTTGGGGGCCGCGAAGTCGGGTTCTCCTTACCAGACCGTCAGGGCAAACGTTGTACAGTAATAATAATAATGTATTTGTATTTCTAAATAAAGATTCCCCTAACATGTGAACATAGCATATAAAATCGAGTAATTGTTCCACAACAGCTTTCTGTCAGCAAACACTGAATTAGCATGTGCTCACAAAGATCACACGGCCTCGATGCCCGGTCAATTACCTTTATTGCCGGCATCAAAAGCCGATAACGCAGTGGTTTATTAATTGCTGGCTTCTCAACATTTGCACTCACGAATACTGCAAAGGCGTTACAAATTGTGTCTTATGTGGCAGACTTTGTTTCAGTTTTATATAAGCATTGGTTAGGATGAGAATAATTCATTTTGAAACAGAACGCAGAATAATAAATGTCTACATGGCAACTCACCCGGCGCCAATTCCGAACATTAGTCAAGAGCTCATCCGACGAAGACTTCGCGGGTCGGATCGTTAGGTTTCACAGGCTATCAGTTCCAACCGGAATACACTGATCAAGAAATACTACAGAGGCGCCGTGAACATGCACAGGCAACGGAACGTATGGATAGTTCTTTGGTAAGCCGGAATTCGTCTCTGTCGACGAAATACCGGCCACAGACACGGAGAAGCTTCACGGCCTCATACTTGCAATTTACAGCGTACCTTTCATTCTTCATTACCGCGAGCCACTTCCTAAGTATTTCGAGCTCACCAGGAAGTCGACAAAACGATATAACCGCTTTCTTTAGAGCTTCATAGTTCGGATAAGCGGGAATGAAGCGCCGCAATATAGCGGCATTCACTCTGCAGACGAACCACTGACGTCACTGCGTCGTTTCTCATCTTTCTCACAGGTTAACGCGACACCTCTCAGCAAGGTGAGGTCGACCGTATAAGAGGCGATGTGGATATAGACCGATTAAGACGGTAAAAAGACTAATTAAATCGGGTGGCATTCTCCTTTAAGCATATCGGAGGGTGATTAAGTAAGGAATTACTAATCCAAAGGAATATCGTACATTTTTCCCTACATCTATGTGCAAGTACCATTGCCTACAGCTTTTTATTTTCATTTCCTTTTCTTTTCAACTCCCCAGCTTTTAACTGAGGTGTTTTACTAGTTCATAAAGTGGTGAACATACTGTGAAACTCGAGTAAACAAGAAAAGTGAGACACGCAGCTCCTCAGTAGCGAGGCTACGGACCCAATAGTTTTACCCGCTCACTGAAAGACGTCAGCGGCAAAAACACCCTTTTCTGTTATTATTGCGACACTGAAAGTGTAAATAACATAGATCCTCGATGCTTAGCCTTCTGCAAGCACGTCATGAAAAGGAAGTTCACGAGCTTAATGTTCTTTGCTTTTTGGCCATTAATATTTGTCTGGTTCGACGAGCAAAGCGAAATGTGACAGTAATTTTGACTTGGGCAAGAAACAACAAAATGTATGTGTAGTTAATGTGCAACAGATAGCGACATTTAAACATCATGTCATCGGTACGTTATTTCCGCCTTTCTGGTGCTTCAGTTAGCATAACTACGGTAAGTTTTCTAGAATTCACAAATCCAACTTCATGTCTAATACAATTCTCGAAACGTACATATGTACCAAAGCGTTACGTATTAAATTTTATCTGATACGATTCCAGAATCTACCATGGGCCGCCGGAGCGAAGAAAACGAGGAAAATGGAAATAAGTGTCTATCATGGTTGAAACGGAACGCCATCCTGATCGCGCTTGTCATTAGCATGTGCGCCGGCGTTGGGTTAGGTCTTGGATTACGCGAACTGGACCCTCCTATGGATAAGAAGTCCATCGTGTACTTGGGATTTCCCGGAGATCTTTTACTGCGCATGCTGAAGATGCTCATCCTTCCTCTTATTATATCGAGCATGATCACAGGTGTCGCTGCTCTTGGTAAAACTTCCGGTCGAATGGGAGGCATTGCGGTGTTGTACTATATGTCCACTACGTTGTTGGCGGTCATTCTGGGCATAATTCTAGTAGTGGCGATAGGGCCAGGAAATCTCGAAGACGTAGACAATATCGAGAAGAAAGGCGAGGCGCAGATTGTATCAGTAGCCGACTCCATCCTTGACTTAATAAGGTAGTGTGTCAGGAATTGACCTAGTTAATTAAAGTTTCAGATTTTGTTTAATTTATCTTATTAAATAAGACGAAAATTTTATGATTTGCTAATGCTATGGAGTGATGGAACTGAACACGATGCACGTGCCAGTGTGTAATGTTGGCGGACTTTTTCCAGAATGATGTTTCCTGACAACCTGGTCACAGCATGCTTCCAACAGGTAAGGCAGAAAAGAAACTCTACGTTATCTGAAAGGTCATTGTCCGAAGGATCATTGGTTGCAGTGTCCTAGTATAAAGCAGAATCTGATTTGTTTTAGATTTTTAAAGTTTTTCAGACTTGGGAATTTAATCTTCAGGGCAGCTGTTAGTCTAATAGTCCTGCATAATTTTGCAGTTTGAATCTAACAACACTCCTTCGCATTGATGGTCCTTCGGACTCTCTTTTTCAGCATTTATTCAAAAGATACATGGAATAATTCGAAGTTTCAGACTTGACGAATTGTTAGTGAAAATTTCCACATAAAAGACTAAAGGTGATTGCTATTTTTGTGACTAGCAGCACTGCGTCGACCGGTCACTTTTTGTAGATGGAGTGTGCGAGGCATACTCTCAGTTTGTTCTAAGTCATTAAGATACATCCCGCTTCGTTAGCCCTCTAATCATATTCTGCGATTGAAAAAGTCTATTTACTGAGCTAAATGCACTGGAAAGAGTTTTCACAACGATGCAGAATAGACGGCTTTGGTTTACATTTTAGCAAAAGACAAAACAGGAATACGTGTTAGTGAACGACACAAAGAACGACTCAATCGGTAAGTGAAGGACACTTGGTGTGGCTGAAATCGAAATACATGTTCAGGGGCTCGTTCACTTGCGATAGACATTGGTGGGACACTTGTGTCGTGAAATCTGGGCTTTTAGAACGAAATAGTGAGAGCACATTATCTCCCACAATTCATCATTCCAGCCTCGCTGACCAATCACTCATTCGGCCGTTTTGCAGTATACACTAGAAAAGTCTTCGACATTAGTAAGGCCGCGCCTTACTCGCTAGCTTTTCACAAATGTTATTTTTTGGATTTGTGTGTAAACCATCACTTTTGCATTTTTACAAAGAAGCTGACGCAATGACTTTCTAAAACCGCTGTGTGGTGGTGGCGTGTTACAACTATTATTAAAATCTCTTGGTCTATTTACACCGACCTCCTGTCTATTTACATTGTCACGACGTTTCGGTCGGCCTATTCTTCGGCCATCGTCAGTGTTCCTGCGTTCTTAGAAGAACGAGCACGGATATGTGGTACACTCATCACGGTGTTATTTTTTGTCTTTATATCCCTCTAAGTAAATGGATGACTCCGTGGTGTAGTGGTTAAGAAGTTGTGGGTTCAAATCCTTCCTCGGACAATACATAATAATAAAAATCACACCATGATGAGTGCACCACATATCCATGTTCATTCTTCTAAGAAAGCAGGAATATCTGTCGATGGCCGGATAACAGACCTACCGAAACGTCGAGAAGAGGTCGGTGTAAATAAACCAAGAGATTTTAATTATAGTAGTAAGCCGACTTAAGCTGTGAAAGCCGACGTCTTTGCTGGAAAACAAGTGCCAGAGTAATAGTTCATATTTAATTGACGTTCTCCTGGTCCTCAATAACAATACGCAACTAAGTGACGCAGTTGGCCTAACAATGAGTCTCTCAACTGCTTTTTATGTGCCCACCTATATGTGTCTAGCCGCCCGCCCTTTTGAAGGATTTTATTTTTGTTCTTTCCCGTCCCTCGCTCTGTCAAACCTTTCGAACGATTGAAAAATGACACAGATGCTTCTGCTGAAAATAACACTCCTGAACTTCTTGCAGGATCTTTATGGAATGTGACATGTGTTTTTCTGAGAATGTGACTATGGAGATCAACGGCAATCGCTATGCCCCCCTAGTGGCAACTTTGATTTTCCACGTTTACTCATGCATCTTCAGATTTCCTTTACAGAATTTCATTAAATCTGACAAATAGGCTTATATTAAAGAGACCAAAACACCTTTATATTTCCGGACGAATTAGATGTATTCTGTGCCAGCTGATGGTCATTTTTACTATTATTTCCGGGTCACTTTTTTGTGCGAGTCCGCTGAACTGCCCAAAGTATCATTGGGAAACTTGACAGACGTTTTCCTATTGACAGAACAACAACTGGGATTGATGGTCACTCCTTTGTGGTATTTGTTATATCTACATTTGAATCTCCTAAACCCCTTGTAGCGTCTACAAAATTTGACAAGTGTATCCCTATGAACGCGGCATCAGATTACAATTTCTGGCGGGCGGATCCGACTACCGCTGTGCCTCATAATCTTCAGAGTTCCTGTACAGATATCATGAAATTTTGCCGTTTTTATAGACGACGAGGCCTTCCCAATTTAGGACGGGCCACTTAATGACCGTTTGCGGTGCTCCCTTGGACGCATGTCACCGCATTATGTTACCCTTGTTTCATTCGCGTTCATTGAGCAAACACAGTGACTGAAACATTGCAGTATTAAATTCAGCCATTCTTCGAGTTTTTATATCGCGCAAGTCTTCGCGAGATAGCGGCATCCTTCACAAGCGAAGCACGTTTTCTCACTAGCTTTCACTTGCTTTGCACAGACATGTCCCGTATCGCCGCGGTGTTAAAGTAATAAGCGATCGATTGTTGACACGGGGGATTATTATAATGTACCACACCCATATTTGATTTGTTGTCGTTTTGGATCAGTGGGTAATGTATTGCATTAAGTTGCGTTCAGAAACGCCAGATACTTGCGATAGAAAACAAGATCACGTGACTCGCTTGTAATGTGTGTCTTGCGTCAGTGGTCCCACAAAAACTTGCCTGGTCTCGCCAAACTCGCAAGATATTAGCTTACAGCCTTCCTCGAACATTTTTTTGTTATCCTGGATATATTGAATCTTTTGTCAACACATGAGAACATTTAAATTTCAAACATTGACACGTCAAATGTTATGTGAAGCAACCATTTTACGCCACATTGCGTAACCAGTAGAAAAAGCAAACAAAGGACTGTCAATTGCAGCACCTACACTTAAATTTGCCGACAAACCTCAGTAGCAGTATGTATCTGCTCGGGTACCATAGTATATTAATAGGACACCAATATAAGTGGGTCTTAATCATAGTTGCTTGAATTGATTGAGAATTCTAGCAGCCAACCAATAAGCATTGTCTTCGTCAATTTATGATTCCAGGGTAGTCGGCATCGGATGCTTTTAATATATTTTAGAATTTGAAATTGATGGTGTTGCCATTCTAGGTTGGCCTTAGGTAGCTGTGCCCAATGCAGCCTCAACTGCGAGTAATTGGTTCTTAACATAGTCTGCATCGTGTGGTGATCCAAAATTACCTCTGTATTGTCCGCGTTTCCCACTACTTTCGATTTCAACAGCGCTGGCAACCTCCAGTCTCCTACTGTGTGTAGGAACGTTTATTCGAGTGCTCACGTACATTTTTACACATTAAATGTGGTTGCGTGTATTTACGTATCTAGGAATATAACCAGTCATGTGACATGTCAGCAGGACACATGAAGCGAGTTCCGGTTACAGCACTGTGTTCGCGTAAGCTGTGTCATACTGCTAAGACCACACTCAATTGAACAGTTGTCGCACCGTGTGCGGCGACCCTCACTGACCGCAATCACCGGTCAATGACACTACACAGTTAACTCTTCGTGCTATAAACTCCTTTGAAATAGAAAAACGGAAATGTTTGTACTTAACAATGGTAAAATTTTGAAATCCGTAGGCCGCAAGCGTAGAATTACACTAAAGTAGTATTAAACAAAAATGTTTGGTTAATAATACATAAATTCAGTTGAAAGTCTGCATGTGCATGTTCAAATCACTGATGTACAAAAAGGTGAAAACTTCAAACTTATTTCTGCTTTGCTCTCATTATAGCACCGTCTCAGACGGTGAACATCACGGGTTTCAGCGTACAGAAGTCTGACGGAACCAACATCCTTGGCCTTCTTGTCTTCTCCATCGCCTTCGGCCTCGTTCTTGCCAACATGGGGCGTGACAAGGCCAAGCCACTAGTTGACTTCTTTGATTGTCTCAACGACGCTACTATGAAGCTGATCACGGTAGTCATTTGGTATGTGTTTAGTTCGGTTGGATTCTGATAAAACGATTACATTGAGTTGTTTACACTCCGTATAACCGTAGACTATAATGCATGGACCACCGACTCTGTATATTCGTAACTCACAAAATCTGTAATCGTACGCACAAAGCGCGACCAACACTATTGGCCGAGAAGTCGCTATTCACTAGCGGCGCCTGGTGTGAGTCGTAGTTTTATTTCTAGTAAATAAGTCGTCTGCTCACAAGCCGGAAAATGACGCCTCTTCTGGGAATTCTATATTAAAATATCTGAATTGAGAATCCGTTGTCTATGGTGTGTGGTCTGATGGAGAACTAGAATGACCAATAGTCAGAAATACATGCATTTACGATAGAGCCGGTCAAACGAGCGAAAGGTGCACATTTATCAGAAATCGTTATTTTGGTTTTCACAACATTGAGGACCTGCCGCGAAAAGGTCGAGTCAGGGGATTGAATCGCTGCGGATGTGTTCCTGAGTAGGCAGATTTGTACAAATTGTTGCAGACCCTGTCTTTTAAGTCATGAAAAAGAAATAGTTGGATAAGAGAAAATACTACTCGAATACATCGAACTCGAGTGTGAATAAAATCTATCAAAATGACAACATTTGATAAAATTATGTGATGTTCCATTGTCTAAGTACGTGTATTGAAAGTGCTTCTTATTACTAAAAATATATACCCCAGTCGCACTTAGAGCCTACCGTTCTTTGTACACTTCCGTAGGTATTCTCCCATTGGCGTCATGTTCCTTATCGCCGCCAAGTTGGTTGAAATGGACGACATAGGCAGGTTATTCAAGATGTTGGGTTTGTACGCGGCGACTGTGCTGGCTGGACTCGGCATACATGGCCTAATAATTCTACCTTTACTCTACCTGGTACTTGTTCGAAAGAACCCGTTCAAGTACATGTACGGGGTTCTAGAAGCTCTCGTTACAGCCCTAGGTACAGCGTCGAGGTAGGCGGAAATTTGTCATAAAACGTCTAAGAGTATTGTCGTCAACTTATAAAACTACTGGAAGATAGTCCTTCTGTCTCCTCCTGGCGGGGATTATGCTAGGTATTCTAAAAGGATTGTGATTAACTCCAGTGGATTACATCAGTTCTTGTCCATAATAGAATCAAAAAAACAGAAACATGTATAGACGAAATGTCAAATTAATACGAATTTTTTCATTTGTGCAGCTATTGTCCGTTTTTTGATTTTAACTCCACTGGTTTCATTTCATGGAAAGTGACTGACTGTTACGTCAGAAATGTTTTAAGCGCCACACAAATTTATCTGAACAATCAAATTCAAGCTCGCTACTGATTAGTGTATATTTTGCCAAGAACTCTATGGCGGGATAGGGGTGTGAAACAAAATTTCTGACTGAAGGCTCAAGTCACTTTTCATGTCATGTGAAACGGCAAGGTAACGACGTTTCCACTACCAATATGCAACTTTGGCTTCTGGGAACATTAAACGATCACATAATATCACGTGTTATTAATCAAATAATTACAGCTCTGCCACACTACCCGTAACGTTCAGATGTCTTGAAGATAACAATCACATCGACCAGCGAGTCACTCGCTTCGTTCTGCCAATAGGGGCCACAATCAACATGGACGGTACCGCCCTCTATGAGGCAGTGGCAGCCATCTTTATTGCACAGCTTAATGGCTTGGAGCTTGATGTCGGCCAGATTATAACGATCAGGTAGTCTTCTTGTTGATATTGC
>NMRA01000248.1:509305-577345 GCA_002633005.1 Phoronis australis
GATATCGCGGGAGAGCCTATACTTAGCCATACTTCCGTTACGAATTTGACCCTTGAAATTGGATCTGAGCCCCTCCCCCCTCCCCAAACACTAAAACTGCACACATTTAAATCTTGTTTCATCCGTATAATTTTAATTACCGGGGTTAATTAATAAACTCAACATTTCCCTACCCTCTTGCTGTTTTACTTTTTTTTGCTGCAGCCAAGGGGGGAGGAGGGTTAGGGCCGGGCCCCCTGCCCCCCTAAATCCGCCTATATATTGTCTTTGTATAAGGCTATGGCAATACCCACAAACATTATTGGTCAACTTTTATATTCCAAAAATGCGGTATTCCGAAGAATGTTGCGGTGCTAGTTCTGTTTCGAGTGCATCGCTACCGTAGCCAGTTTCCAACGAGTGCATATCACCTCACAATTTTCTTTGGAAATCACGTGAAAAGTTTTTAAAATAGATGCTATCAGACTGTACATTCCAGAGAAACTCCAGTTTGGCAAAAGCTGAAGCTGAAGTTGGCGCTTGACTGGTTTTGACCTTATTTTGCAGCATCACCGCCACCTTGGCGTCGATTGGTGCTGCTGGCGTCCCGCAGGCGGGATTGGTTACAATGTCCATTGTATTGACAGCTGTCGGTCTGCCGCAGACTGATGTTGTCTACATCATCGCCATAGACTGGCTTCTGTAAGTATTCATTGACTGAAAAAAGTGTGAGATTGCGTGCTCAAAATATGTAGCGGCGGATGAAGCGCAGTTCTCGAAGAAAATTGTCCACTTCTTCTTCAGCGTGTTATGGTGCGCCCACTAACAGGTGTTTTGTTACTGGTCGAGTGTATTGTGTAATGTAATCATTCCCTGCTTTCCTTTTGTCTCTTGTAATCATATGATCACCTTGTAATGGATTGTCCCATTATGATATGTATTTTTGATTATGACACCACGATTAACAACTGTTTATTCTCCGCCTTGCTACAATGAGCTTGGGACAGCTTGATGCCGTGTGGTAGGCTGACTGCCACATATTGTCCATTTAGGCTATAGAAGTACGAATGAAATGTGTTTAACAACTCATTTTGATACTACACATTAACACTAGTATGATTTAAAAACCCGTGACCGATATTCATCGTAGCTGAAGATTTTTAGTTGTCACCCATGCACCCTCATGACTCAACCGGAAGGAGAAACACTTGGCAACGGAGGGAGGGGATAGAGTGATAATGGTGACGACCGGAAAGGTGAAATTATTTCGCACCTATATTCGGAATAGGATGTGTCACATGCTGTCCTCCCCGAGTCGCCAAGCTCATTGACGCCTACGCGTTTCGTGCGTAACGTACCGAAAAATATTTATTGTCGGTACACCGGTAATTTTCAAAGACTAATTAAAAATGCATTTTGATGTTAACAACAATCATGGAAACACCGTAGGTGGTCGTGTTGTATTTTGACATCGCTCAACGACCAGTCATAGTCCTATAAATCGTTGTAATTTGCTGGGTAATTCTAAATTAGTCGAGTGTGTTTGGTCGGTTAGTTCCCAAAAGTCACGCATGGACATGCGCGCGTTAATCCTACTAACGTGTATCAACGTCAATACTAGGGTTGGCCTCTCATGGGGGTATGGCGACCATGTATTTTGGAGCCGTTCTTTAATGAAAATGTGAATTCTCTCCGACTTGCAGAGATAGATTTCGAACAATGGTGAACGTGCTTGGCGACAGTATCGGAGCTGGTATTGTTTATCGCTTCAACAAGAAACAGCTGGAAGACATAGATGAAGAGGAGGCTGCAGCCTCGGTCTCAAATGTCAGCCCACCCCATTATGTTGACATTGCCAACTCCAAAGCGACGGACCTGTCAAATGGCGAAACAAACAATGGATTCGTACCTGATGGCGAGGCAAACACCGCCTTGTAATAAACAAAATGGAGCCGTGTATCTTAACTACATGTTTGAGGGAACAAACAAGACAATTAGTTAAATAATAGGTAAATTTGACGACCTCTTTGTAAACTAGATTGATATATTCATGGTCATGCCTTTTGCAACTGAAGAAATGAAATGTAAGTATTGTATACACTTGTTGCATATTGTTGTGTTTTGGCAGCAAACTTGCATATGTATTCAGATAAAACTTATGAAAAGGAAAATCTAATTTGTTGTTATCTGTTCCCGCAACCCACGTGCGAGTTCTGTGCGATATTGTACTTGATGGTCTATTGCTAGGCATTATTTGTCTTGGAAAACTGCACTTTTGACTAAAACACTAACTAAATGACTAAAAGAACAGAAATTTTGTGTAAATTGTTTTCATTTTCGCCATTTCTTTATGGCCTATACCTGATGAATTGGTGCATTTGATTTTATTTCCATCTCAAAAATCATGATCTTTAGGGCGTTTTTTAACGAGGTTCCGTTGGTTTAGAATAGTACAAACATCTGAGGTGGGATTCCCTTTGTATATATCGTAAAAAAGATGTTCAACTACGAAGTTACTTGCAGTTTAAGTTTTTTAAAAATCCTCAATCAAAGCAAAATAATACTTGCTAAAATGGCTCCCAGATGATGAAAAAAAACTGTGACACTGAAGATTGATAGGTTAACATTGGGCAGCTGAAAAGATATTTTATGAATTGTGAAAGGACATTACGAAGGTTTACAATTACCTTCGTTAAATACCATGTGTAAAATGTTTTGAATAAGATGCTGTCTTGATGTACTGTTTCTCGTCTCTGTGAATGATTCTGTGTTTGTGTGTGAATTAAAGGGGTGTATAGCCAGAGAAACTTAGTCTAGCGGTAGACTTACACCTCCGACCATAGAAATAGTAAGTCTATGATGGAGCAAGTTGATCCAGCTAGAAATTATTTACGATCGACATATGTATCACCGATAAAAATACGTACGTCACAAGCTCGTTACCCGAGTTGAAAAGGAGACCGAGGTTGGCGAAATGAGGCCATTTATTATGACAGAATGCAAATACAAAGAATGAGGAAGAAAATAAGATACAATATGTAGAAATTAACAATTCTAGTTAGGTAGGTAATAACAAGCACCACAGGAACTTTCAGTGTACACCTGACTATTGACAGAGTTCAGCGGAATTTCGCCGTTGTTTAGCTGTCGACTGAAGCGCTTTGGTATCCAAAATATTCCTACGCTTAACCTACCTTGAATTGCAGCCGAATGAGCCGGCAATTCAAGCCAGAGCAATGCGTGCAGGTGCCATTTTCGAATTCGTAGTTTTTGACCAACCACAGTTAACTCCGAAGCGTTTCCTTGAGGCGCTGATGCTTTTGCCGTCCTTGATGTTAACGGAAACTAAATAGTATATAGGCTAGAAACGCTTCGTTTTATCTGCTTAGTGAAAAAGCCTCATGATAGACTAGTGTGCTAGTTATTTGTCAAAATGAATAAATAAATAGATATACAACTAAATAAATAAATAAATAAATAAATAAATAAGAAATGACTTATGTTGTGTTTAGTGAAATGAGTTTTCAAGTAAAATCTGACTTAGCGCCGTAAACAGTGGAGACGGACCATACACTAGAGAACGAGTCCTCTGTTTGCGATGAGCTTTCTAATACTGTTATCAGGAAAACAAAATAAGAATATCTCTTCGCAAGTCTTCATGTAGCAGCTTTACCACTGCTAAAAGAAACAAATTAAGTAAATTCAAGTGTAGGTCGTAGTAGAAAAGCTTATATTTTAATCATACGTGTTTTTCCAGCATATTTTTGCGTCTAATGTTTAAAACATGAAGCAAAATCATGAAAATAAACTTTTTATAAAATTAAAACAAACTGGAAACAACCAGTTACAAGTCTCGGTTGGGACAAAGATCTTTTCACACTTAGCTATAGATCAGGTTATATAACCAGGGTAGAGGTCAATTGCTGTCTCTCGGCGAGAAAATCTAGCAAAAATCGCGTGCTCTGATAAAAACACACAGCAATATTTCGAGTGATCTCAAGAAGTCTCGCTTTTCTAGCGACTCTCTAGTGTTATTGAAGTCACCATATGGCACGCAAGAAGATAAATAGTTCTTACCGATCATATCAACGCGCTGGTTTAAAGCAGCACAATTATAAGCATGCTTCTTATTTCACTTTGCCTCACCTTGCCGAATTGAAATTGCTCATGTTATGTGACCATGCAAATAAGAAGAAACTTCATAATAACTTGAAAAATATACAAACAATAGAATTACAATTCAAACATATTAAAACAACTCAAATGGCCTTAAAAGAAAATAAAACAGAGTGAGCACATGGTACGTGAAAAAAGTGTTAGTGCAAACGGTAACACGTTTATATTGTGTGTGAAAGTTAAAAATCTTCAATGCAGACGACCCTGAATCAAACATGGTTTACGCATGCAATGAACGAATGAACAGATAAAAAGTAGAAAACAAGAATTGGCATGAAAATGTCGAAATGTCGAATGCGGTGATCTACGGTCGCGTAGTAATTAAAAAGACTACAAAAAGTTGGCATAAGTGTCAAACGACTGAATGAACTTCTCCGCCATATTGTACAACGAAGTGTATTGGTCCTGAAAAAACAAAATACACAGGCTGAAAACAAAGTGTGGGCACAACGAAGACGAAGGAAAACAATAGTAAATAGTCCAGAAATTATTATTAGTACACTTGTAAGTTATTATTCCATTCCCAGCTGTGGATTAAGTAACGATTCCCCAATTCTAAAAACAGAAAAGAAATCTCACGTTTGAATCTTCAAGTTCTTTGGATTGGCACAGGCCAGTCAAAGTTTCTTCAGAGATCACGCGAGACCACGAAAAATCGTTGGAAAGAAAGACAAGTGCTTCGGTAGTATGATCCAGACCCTATTAGCGTAAACTAGTTAAATGGCAACCACTTGAGTGATTGGTCCCTGAGATTGGATTGTTAAATAATGAATTCATTAACTATGAAATTCACGGTTTCTGGTCCATAACAGAAGATGTCGCTGCCTGTGCAAAGTAATGTGAAGTATCTAAGGAATGCATCCTTGAACCAATCAAAGTTGGAGCCTCGACCACTCTCTGACAAGACACAGTCGAAACGTACTACGATGCACTGAAGTCACCGGCGGCCGGTTGTATGAAACAATCCCATATGGGGACTTTCCTACGTTCCTGAACTATTCGCCGCATTTGCGGACTTGGAGAAAACACTTATTGAACTTTCCAATGCTATTTTGTCTTCATCACTATGTCAATTTTAACTTGACACACACCGAAAGTTAACTCTATTCATGTAATTTCCCCACTTTAAAGACATTTTAGTAAAAGAAGAGCTCATAATAAAGACAAAGCCGTAGTATTTATTATAGTGACGTAGTGAAACATAGTATTTGTGGGTAAAAAAACACAGAAATGCACAGGAGATTTAGAAAAATATTAGCTGAGTGCCTACTTAGGACACTTTCCTGTAACAGAGCAAAAATGCTTTTAGAAAGTGACGTCATTAAACACTTGGTAATTTCTATAACACGGAGCAATAACACACAATCCATATCGGGAGGAACTTACCAAGTTGGTAATAAATTGCCATCTGATGGCTCTGATGTTCTTCACAGTCTGGAATACGTCGACACCCTGTTCAACTTTGATCTTCTCAAACAGGTTGAAGAGAGCACACATGTATCCACTACGTGTACAACCGTCACTGAAATGAAGCACTTGTTTAGACTTTATAGACACCCTGACATTCCAACCTCTTCACAGTACCCCGGTTATACAATTTTACCATTTTACCTCGGCTTCAAGGTCTTGGATATTTTGAAAGCAAAGGCACCAATGTGAATCAAAATAAAAACTAATTTTAATTGGTCTTTTAAGATTAATATACAATAAAACAGCTACAAAACCGTCTTCTGTTACAAAAAGAAACTACGGTTCATGTCAGTATCTGACAGTTGTGAAACTCCTTATAAAACTGAAGGCGATTTCTGGTCTAAGGAAGTAATGACAATTCGTAATTGCTTCAGAAATGACACTAGGAGTTGCCTTGCCACAATAAGCGTCACTAACTGGCAACATGTTCCGGAACAAAAACGAACTGTAAGTTCTTTACTAGCCTAGAACCACTTCCTATCTCAGTTTCGAAACAGCCGAGATCTGAAAAGGTGGTTTCTGTGAAGGAAGGAGTATAACTGCTTTCACGCATTTCTAGATCCAAAATATTCTGTTTATGAGTACAAAAGTGTAGTTACACACAAACAATATGACAGTTGCGTTCTTCGCAGTTTGTTGCTACGCCAGTTCCACAATCACGTGTCTTAACCTGTTGGTCAGATGGAATCGGCGAAGTCAATCATGTGCAGGCGTTTCTATATCCAACATGATTAGTTTGAGAACTTACTATATTTACTTACAAACAATGTATTACGGCCGCGTTCTTCCCGGTTTTTCGCTGCGCCAGCTCCACAATTTCAATAAGTTCAATAAGCGCACTTTGTAGGTCCGATGGTGGCACAGCCAATTTGTTTGGCCAGTCTCTCAATTGAAAATGTTTAATTTCCCGAACTTCGCTGTTTTTCTGGAAGAAACAACTCAAAATGTGACTATGGTTTTGCTGTTCAAGAAGATAAATACATTCTCAAGTATTATAAATATTAAGGCGGTGCGTTCTTAGTTTTCCATTGTGTTCTTAGTGCTGTTCGTACGACTGCATTTGGTCGGAACCCTTCCGTCTTAGTCATCGGATGTCGCCCGATTAGCAAGCCCGTTAACTTACGACACATTGTGAAGTTTATCTGGCATTAGGTTTATTATTCATGACAGTCTAGAGGCAAACATACACTCATTACTTCCTGAAAGGAAAAAAAGCTCACGGACAACAGTGATGCTGGACCATAAGACGTACGTTTTAAATAGAATGGAACATCAGGATTAAAGAGTCAAGATGTTAGTAGTGAGACCACTCAAACGAATGACGCTAGTGGTATACCCTATATATATATAGGATAGACCGATTAATGAATTTGCAAGTGTGGCATTGTCTGGGCAATACCTTATTAAGTTTTCAATTCAAGTCCTTTTTTCGAAGCTCATTTATTTGAGAAAAGCTCATTTCAAATGAGAAGGTGTTCGCAGTGAACAAGTACACTTACCTTCCTAGCGTCAGTCAAAACTAGAGTTCGCTGCTCGATAACTTTGCCGTGGTGATACCTTGACTCAACACATTTCACTTCATAGCGTCCAAAGCGCACAGACTCTTCGTCCGGCCAGTATTGGGGACAAGTCTAAAATAGAGAGTCAACAGCAGCTGAGAAATGAAGCTACCCGGATGTCTGAGTGAAGATATCAAAATTATTTGTTCTACCGACAAATGAATGCATTCTGGAAACGCTGGTGGCAAGACTTCAAATCTCATTTTACCGATTGAAAAGGATACCAAGCCCTGTTTTTGGCCTACATGTATTAACATATATTAAAAACAACTTGTCTAATCCAATTCTCTGGACCAAGGTAATGCTCTGTAACCCCCCCCCCCAACAACCCTCAAAAGGCTTGGCGACATTTTGAATTGGTTGAAATCATAAAAACAAGGTTTAGTATCCTTCTAACAAAAACGAAATGTTCTGCATTCGCACCTTCTAGGAAATATCAAGTGCCTCGTAATCCTGTTTTTGTAAATGATGCTAACGACAAGACAACGATGAAAAAACAAGGGGCAAAGCACTTGAAATCTTACGTCATCGTTTTGGCTCGCGTCGCCCAGCATAACGATCACATGACAATTGTGATCGTGAATCATCCGCCAGAAATCACAAACTGTGTCCGGTAACGGACTCTGCGTAACGATGAAGGCATCGCGTTCATTGTATCCCTAAAAATGGACAAATCTGTAAAAATGACATAGCGACATACCAGTAACATTCAACACGCTATCTTCTGAAGTTTTTCCGTTTTGTTTTAAAGTGGATCAAAATCGACTAAGACACGAAGATTCGCCAGCTTTAGACTTTCAGGAGTCTCAAAAATTCTCAACTGACAAACTATTACATTACACTTGAGGACTACTATAGTCGAACGAAGGACTGTCTAATAAATGACAAAACATGGAATTTTAAGCAACTGGTTGTACACACATCGACTCAAATTTCCACATGATGAAAGAATGATGAAAACGTAAATGGCAAAAACGAAGTTGAGAGCAAATTACATTGGAAACAGTTACCTGCAGCTGTAACAACAAAACACGTGCATAGCAGAAGGAAAGGTGACACAAGAGAGAATTCCGACAACTGATGAAACTACATTTAGAGTGGAACTTGAAGGGTAATGGTTTTTCTCTGTGATTGCTTGGCAAATTAGTTAGAAACACAACATTTAGAGACGATGTAAATATGACGTAGGTTGAATGTTTTTAAGAACGAATTTTGTGGCGAAAGTGATCCGCCGTAAATCACTGCACCGTGTCCAGTAGGTATCGTGACGTGCTGGTGATGTGACACTGCACGCCAGCTATGTGAGGCCGCGAGGAACTTCACTAGTGCAAAGGTCAACTATTAGGAGATTTTTTCTTTTCATATTTACTAGTTGTCAATGATTACAGCTGACAAACGTTATCTAATTACTCTAGACCATTCTTGGCTACCAAAACAACCCTCTGTGATAAGTAAGGTAGTTCCTTAGCAACGACTAGTCATTTCTTTCCAACACCAGAATTCATCAGAGTTTTGCATATATGGAACAAATTGGAGATTGATTTCATAACTGTACGTGGTCTAAATTAAAAGTACGTTTTTGACAGGAGGTGGCGTATCAGTTCACTCACGTTCACAAACACTGCATTGATATAGTCATTTCCTCCATCATCTGCTGCCGTCATCAAGTAGGCACGAGAACTTCCAACTGAAAATAGAACCTTACATGAGTGCCTGACGAACGGCTTAATCTGACGTAGCTCTAAGACTAGGGTCCAGAAACAAACTTGAAAGTATGTTGGCCTATGTACACTAATGTCTAGCCTGTTTACACTGGCACTGAATGTAAAAAGTATTGGCCCAGATAGAAAAAAAAGGTTTTGATAGTCTAACAGAAGTAGGGAAACAGAGACTGCGTTTGGAGCTGAACTCCTTAGTCACCTAATGGTGGGTTGTAGGTGCTGCCCATCGTTCTGTGACCCGGAAGTAGTGAAGCGTCGTGTAGGATTAAACTGAAGCTCATTGGAGTCGATAAGGATATCGTCTTTAAACTTTATGGGGAACTGATTTTCTTCTTTAGCCGGGTTTGCCGTGATCACTGTATACACAATGTCTAGAGGCACCAAGCTGTTCGCATACTCCAGTCGGTTTGTCCAGTTTCCTATGTCCTTTGACTCTGGTACCTGGGAGTCGCTTGGTTTCTCCAGTCTACGTGACCAGGGGCTTCGAATTCCTCATACATACGACTTTATACTACTCTTTGGTCACAGAACGGCAGGAAACACGTCAAACAGTCATCTGTGAAAAAGGACTGTAGAGTGCAGTACGAAGCGTCCAAAGCAGCAGGTACGCAGTGTCTGAGTAAGTCAATTACTTTACCTAATATTAGTCCTTCCAGCATTTGCACGACTGAGCCCATTACTTTTTTAGATAATGTCGGGCATAATCAAAAAGACGATGAATCGCTAGTCACATTTAACCAAATGATCCTACTCAGAGAGAATGAGGATAACGGCATTATTGCGAATCTCCGGGATTTGCACTAAGCACAGTACCCTTTAAAGATAACGGACGGGTATATTGAAAAAGTGGGTAATAATCGATATTCATATTTAAACTAGGGAGGTGGGTCACCATCAACAAATCTTTTGAGAAGTCCGTTAATTTCACGTCAAAATGTTAAAAGTCTTCATTTTGTACACATAAAAGGCAAAAATTCTAGACTCACGTGGTAGAATGTTTGAATCTCTATTCTTGGGGGCATTTTCTTTCAATTTCCCGGCTGCATACTCTTCAACGTCTGCGGCCAGACACAGGCGGTTAAGAGCCTACGATCACAAACACCAATAACAACAACAAAAATATGGACAAAAGCTGCAACAACGGCAGAAAAACAGCTACCAACAACCAACAGCCACGGCATTACTGCCAATACTAATTAATGTATATAAAATAACAAAATCACAGGCTTAAAAAGATACTAAACCCTGTTTTGACAATTTCAACAAATTATCGCTCCGTCACGTACCAATACATCATTGGCGTTCGACTTGAATTATACAAGCCGGTAGAGTTTATCTAAAAACTCATACTCTCCGTCAACTAGATATGATATTACGGTTGTCGGTGCGTGGACTTTTCCAGCAGTTGTCGAGTTATTCGCCAAGAACGCAGGTCACGCTTGCTCGCTTAGTAGACTTGGCAAGAACTAAGAAGTTTTCAACTTATGCTCCAAAATTTTGAAAATTGTGGAGTGTTACAAGGCATTATTTGTTTCAGATAACTGAATGAGAAAGTCGCTTTTAATATCTGCCAAAATCTGGTTCGGTATCCCTTTTAACGCTGTTCTTCGCTTCCTTCACCTGGATGAAAAGGAAATCAAATTAGGTCATTTATTCTCGGTCACATATTTATTCGTGATAGTATTCCCAACATCGAGACCATCAGCAACTCAAGAAAACGCGTCAGTTTTTATTGGGTTTAGCCAAACCTTAAACTTGCGAAATTCAAAATGACGTATAAAAGCATCGACTGTGGCTTGAGTTGACAATGGAAATGTCATGGAATATTACGAGACCAACATTATGAGAGTAAATGGCCTAATTTGAGTTTTTTCTTCAGTTGGCGGAGCTTGACGAAATGTACCTTTGAAAGCAAACGAAAACAAAAACAAAAACAAAAACAAAACACACATTTCGAAGGAAACATTCATGAGGTAATAAAAAAACTTTCGTTGGCTGGCCAACAAAACTTTGACAGCAATTGCTGAGTATCACGTGCAAGAGACAGAGTTTCCAGAGGGTACTTACGTCAAGCTCATTCTTCAAAGTTGTCTTGCTTGACATGATTTCTTGCAGACGAAACTGAAAGTCAGCTGTTGGGATGAAAGTGTCGCCCGTATGTAGCTTTTCTACCATTGCGGTATAGATGAACTTGTATTGGTCCTTAAAACAATAACACACAGTGCTTAAATCATACGTGTCATTCAAATTGTAGTTCGAATCATATATTTATTCAGTTCCCTTCCGGAAATACTCGTCGCCATGGTAAATACCCAGCTTCATCAGTCATCAGACGTCACACCTCTTTCTCACTGGCTAAAAACCGCTAAAAGCGGCATGAATTTAGTACGCCTAAGATGGTTTCAAGCAGATGATTAAACTTTGGTTTTTGATTGATTTTAAGAGTAAAACCTATACATATATGAAAAAGCTACAGTTTAAATGTTTGCTAACATGTAATTTGTTGGCTCACGCAAAATGCTCATAAAATCTCAACCTGTTTCAGTTAGTATGAAGGATAACTGTTTTGGAAACATGGACTACAGTTTACGGACCAGGAGCAGTTATCCTATATTCTTTGGCAAAATCAAATGAAAAACACATTGCCTTTCCAAAAGAAAACAATGCTGATAAAAGTTTTGATCAATTGCAGTGGTTTTGTTTGAAACAGGAACCGCATTCCTTTCATTATACATGTACACAATGCAGTGCACACACATTATTCAATTTCAAGTAAAATATTCGTACCAGCGTTTGCACCATGTTGACTCGCTGCTGGCGAAGTAGATCAAGTTGGCCTAGAATGTCAACAGCACCCTCCGCGTCTGCTTGATCGCACAGAATGTCCATCATGATGAAAGTACCAGTTCGACCCACGCCAGCACTGAACATGTGAAACGTGAAGTTTAGAACGCCGTGTCATTAGTGACATCAATTAGAGTGCTAGCCGATCGGACTGTTGGTTAAAAACTGAGAGTTCTATGTTGAGACTATGCTCAATAAGTTGTCTTAACCAGACTGTTTATGTAGAACTTGGTTTCACGCAAGAACGCAACTATCCGTCGTTTCCACGCACAGGAACCACAAAAGTGATACAACGTACAACTTGCGAGTTGCAAGACACTAACCTCACCAACCACCCACTGGCAATGAGACTAGAGACTGTTGCGACATTATATTGTCGCACTCGACACATGCTGTCACCTGGACCTCAATATACGTCACAGCAAGGCCCATTCCGTAATGAGCATCGTACTCGTGAGCGAACGCCAGTGACAGCACACGATTCATAACTAATTCATGACAATCTCTCGTGAATACTCGCATAATCTCGCAAAACTCACAAGGATCATAACCTTACGAAGAACAGCTTACATGTAGTTTGANAAAATGTTAAAAGTCTTCATTTTGTACACATAAAAGGCAAAAATTCTAGACTCACGTGGTAGAATGTTTGAATCTCTATTCTTGGGCGCATTTTCTTTCAATTTCCCGGCTGCATACTCTTCAACGTCTGCGGCCAGACACAGGCGGTTTAGAGCCTACGATCACAAACACCAATAACAACAACAAAAATATGGACAAAAGCTGCAACAACGGCAGAAAAACAGCTACCAACAACCAACAGCCACGGCATTACTGCCAATACTAATGAATGTATATAAAATAACAAAATCACAAGCTTAAAAAGATACTAAACCCTGTTTTGACAATTTCAACAAATTATCACATCATTGGTGTTCCACTTGAATTATACAAGCCGGTAGAGTTTATCTAAAAACTCATACTCTCCGTCAACTAGATATGATATTACGGTTGTCGGTGCGTGGACTTTTCCAGCAGTTGTCGAGTTATTCGCCTAGAGCGTAGGTCACGCTTGCTCGCTTAGTAGACTTGGCAAGAACTAAGAAGTTTTCAACTTATGCTCCAAAATTTTGAAAATTGTGGAGTGTTACAAGGCATTATTTGTTTCAGATAACTGAATGGGAAAGTCGCTTTTAATATCTGCCAAAATCTGGTTCGGTATCCCTTTTAACGCTGTTCTTCGCCCCGTTCACCTGGATAAAAAGGAAATCTAATTAGGTCATTTATTCTCGGTCACATGATATTTATTCGTGATAGTATTCCCAACATCGAGACCATCAGCAACTCAAGAAAACGCTTCAGTTTTTATTGGGTTTAGCCAAACCTTAAACTTGCGAAATTCAAAATGACGTATATAAGCATCGACTGTGGCTTGAGTTGACAATGGAAATCTCATGGAATATTACGAGACCAACATTATGAGACTAAATGGCCTAATTTGAGTTTTTTCTTCAGTTGGCGTAGCTTGACGAAATGTACCTTTGAAAGCAAACGAAAACAAAAACAAAACACACATTTCGAAGGAAACATTCATGAGGTAATAAAAAAAACTTTCGTTGGCTGGCCAACAAAACTTTGACAGCAATTGCTGAGTATCACGTGCAAGAGACAGAGTTGCCAGAGGGTACTTACGTCAAGCTCATTCTTCAAAGTTGTCTTGCTTGACATGATTTCTTGCAGACGTAACTGAAAGTCAGCTGTTGGGATGAAAGTGTCGCCCGTATGTAGCTTTTCTACCATTGCGGTATAGATGAACTTGTATTGGTCCTTAAAACAATAACATACAGTGCTTAAATCATACGTGTCATTCAAATCGGTGTTCGAATCATACATTTATTCAGTTCCCTTCCGGAAATACTCGTCGCCATGGTAAATACCCAGCTTCATCAGTCATCAGACGTCACACCTCTTTCTCACTGGCTAGAAACCACTAAAAGCGGCATGAATTTAGTACGCGTAAGATGGTTTCAAGCAGATGATTAAACTTTGGTTTTTGATTGATTTTAAGAGTAAAACCTATACATATATGAAAAAGCTACAGTTTAAATGTTTGCTAACATGTAATTTGTTGACTCACGCAAAATGCTCATAAAATCTCAACCTGTTTCAGCTAGTATGAAGGATAACTGTTTTGGAAACATGGACTACAGTTTACGGACCAGGAGCAGTTATCCTATATTCTTTGGCAAAATCAAATGAAAAACACATTGCCTTTCCAAAAGAAAACAATGCTGATAAAACTTTTGATCAATTGCAGTGGTTTTGTTTGAAACAGGAACCGCATTCCTTTCATTATACATGTACACAATGCAGTGCACACACATTATTCAATTTCAAGTAAAATATTCGTACCAGCGTTTGCACCATGTTGACTCGCTGCTGGCGAAGTAGATCAAGTTGGCCTAGAATGTCAACAGCACCCTCCGCCTCTGCTTGATCGCACAGAATGTCCATCATGATGAAAGTACCAGTTCGACCCACGCCAGCACTGAACATGTGAAACGTGAAGTTTAGAACGCCGTGTCATTAGTGACATCAATTAGAGTGCTAGCCGATCGGACTGTTGGTTAAAAACTGAGAGTTCTATGTTGAGACTATGCTCAATAAGTTGTCTTAACCAGACTGTTTATGTAGAACTTGGTTTCACGCAAGAACGCAACTATCCGTCGTTTCCACGCACAGGAACCACAAAAGTGATACAACGTACAACTTGCGAGTTGCAAGACACTAACCTCACCAACCACCCACTGGCAATGAGACTAGAGACTGTTGCGACATTATATTGTCGCACTCGACACATGCTGTCACCTGGACCTCAATATACGTCACAGCAAGGCCCATTCCGTAATGAGCATCGTACTCGTGAGCGAACGCCAGTGACAGCACACGATTCATAACTAATTCATGACAATCTCTCGTGAATACTCGCATAATCTCGCAAAACTCACAAGGATCATAACCTTACGAAGAACAGCTTACATGTAGTTTGAGAGCTGGATTGAATAGAAATGTATAGATGGCATTAAAGGATTCGTTTGATAAGTAGGGAAATATTAGACAGAAAAAAGCTCATGTTTTAAAAACAACCATGGCGGCTTCGTGCGTTGTTTCAATTCAGTTACACTAAAAATTGAACTATGATGTGCTCTGATTCTAAATTAATTGAGTGCAGCAGCTCATGAAGAATTACTTACCTGCAGTGAACCACGGTGGGCACGCCGTCATTATCTTCCCGGATGTGGTCTTTGACGATTTGGTAGAACTTCCACAGAGCTGAAGAACTGCTGGGCACTCCGTGGTCTGGCCAGGACGTGAAGTGGTACTGGGTCGTCTTAAGCGTCTGCTGCTTCCGATTAACCTTTCACACAAAATGCAATTTCGTCTTGGTTCGCAGTACACGGTTTTGGACATTTGAAAACCACTACGACTGAGGTCAATAAACACGAGGACGCTTAACTAAATGGATATTACTCTCTGCGTCACTGACGTCACCTTATATTAAACAAAAAAACCTCCTCTAAGAAATGAATGCATTGTCCAAAGCCTTTCCACTCTCTACCGGTAGGTGGATCCTTTTACTCGAATTGAGCAGCCATTTTCAATGGTCGTTGATTAGTCTACTTTTCTAAAGCCTTAGCCATGCTTACCGATGTAGCTGACATAGTAAGGAATTTTCAAAGATGCGAAAACGTTTTGAAATGTGACCATTGAAGAAGCACTATTTTGTTTCAAAAATACGTTTTAATTGGTCCGGTACTAGAAAATATCGATTTAAACAGCTAAACCAGGCGTCCTTCGATCAAACACACGTTATAGACATTGTTCAAACTTTGACTTTAACAGTTATCAGTCCTACCTTTGTTACTTCGAACTTTCTTATTGCAAAGTTGGCCCCCTGTTCTCTGTCGACAGCCGATACTGTGACGTCACCATACTTTTCAACTTCCGTATTTTCTGGCCAGTAAACCTCACACTTGCGCTAGAAGTACATGTATATCGTAAGCCTAGCACGTACCTGTCGTCTTGAGCCTAACCTCATCTAAGGCGCCTTATGGTAGACATTTTCAATCAAACAGTTCATCAAAGCTGCTGTGAACATGTCTTCTGTCAGAAAAGATCATTTGCCCTTGCAAAATCGGTCTCAAATTGTTTTTATTGCGATTAGAAGTGATTTCTGGGATTGAAAGGAACAGAGAATGAGTTATACTGTAGATAGACTCTGGTGTAACCATGAGGTGAGGAGGGGCAGAAAGCGGTCATGCTCACACTATTTATTGCAAGAAAGCCATTTTAACATTGCATTTACCTCCCCCTGCTCATTACAAAGTGCTCCCGGATTGACTCGTGCCTCCGATACCAATTACTTTCGGATTGAATATCTCTGGCAATGGCAGCAGATAGAAACTAGACCTAAGACGTTTCCATGACACGGAGGCATTTTATAGAGCGATGATGGCCACGAGAAACAACAAGATGTCGGTTCTTTTCAATGAGAGTAGGGACCTGATAGTGGTACACGATTTTTTGTGTAAAGATCCTGTCGTTTACGTCAGGTTGGAATGTGCTGACAAGGGCAGCAGTGCGATTTTCCAACTCCAAAAGTCGAATACAATTTCCGTTTGAAAAAGAGCACGTCCGACTTCGCTCAAACTGTTGTTCCACTTGGGAAAAATCGTATAGGACAATAAGACCACTGTTTACATTTACCGTGCGTCGTAGACGATTTTGTGTTCGAAATGGTATTTAACAATTATAGTGCATGGACAGGGTTTCACATGATGTGATCCAAATCAAACTTCCAAGTATTTGGCATAAGGTTGAGTTATAGGTATATAAATATACTCTTTGGAACCCCTGTGGAGATGGTACTGGATCTCCCACTTGGTGTTAATAGACTTACCTTCCCATTCTCTACGTTATTGGTCAGCATCACGATCCTCGTTATTTTCTCTTGCCATATCATTCGCCAAAAGTCTTTCACAGTGTTTCTGTTGGGACCTGGAGAGTGCAAAATACCGGCGGCTTTAAAGAATTCCAAGGAAGAACACGTGCAATGAGTATTCATCACATGTTAAATTATTAACAAACCACGGATGCACGCACTAACAGTTGCCCCTCCGAGTTCATAGAGCTAGGCAAGCAAGACGTCGCCATACAACGCCATGAATTATGACATGGGCGGCGCATCATAGGGGGTGGGGTGGTGGTGGTATAGCCCCACTTTATCAGTGGTGCGCTGACCATGGGCTATGAGCGGTGCACCACAGGAGGGCTATAGCCCCAGCTTTTCAGTGCTGCGCCGCCCATGTACAAGGGGTATGTGTAACGTCATGCCACTTTCATACGCGAGTATCCTGAGATACAGAACGCGCCCTTGCCTACGTTGTATTTGTCTCAAAAATAAGCTAAAAGTGTCTTAAGTGTAATTAGACTTCATTGTAACGTATGCCTCTCATACTTACCCATTGCAGCAATGAATGCCTTGGGACGATTGTAAGCATCGATGTAGCTGGCGTTAACATAGTCTGAATTAATGTCATGGGGCAGACGTTCAAGGACGACTCGATTTTTGTCATCTGAAAGATCCAAGCATTGTGTTGGAACATATGACGTACTTGGTTGTTGTCTGTAAAGCGACTAACACAAGAGAAGCAATAAATCAGAAAATATAATTGAAATTGTTAAAACATAGAAACGGCATTGTTCAACAAAAATCAACCCTTTTCAAAAGACTTCAATAAATGAGAGGTAGGATTCAGTAACCGATGTCTGTTTCACATCTTCAGTTTGACAGAACTGCCTCAGTTTAGGCTACTGGCACGAAAAGCGAATTTCGTGACTCCCACATCGAGTTGAATATTTGTAGCAGCTACAGACCCAAATAAAAATAAACAAATGAATGAGCAATTAACATTTTCTCTTTAAGACGAATAGTACGCCAGCTTCAAGAGCAACACCCGGAAAAATTTACTACGCTTCTGAACTTAACAAAGCATCTACCTTCTATTTGTGTGACACAAACACAGCATTTAAATAAATATTTTACATGCTAAGATGTTCTTGAATCGGTTTTTCGTTTTATTCTTCTCCTTGAGACCCACAGTATGGGGAAAAATATGGCCACTGCGAAGGCTCTGAAAAAACAAAACACACAATACAGGCTCAAGCCACACAAAACATTGGTATAAACGTATTACACGAGATAGCATTTTCATACACTTCATACATTGCAAATGTACCATGTTTACGACCGCAATGCCGTCCACACTACGAGTTATCCGGGAAGGAGCTGCCACTAGGTCTGTTGCAGTGTGGACACTATTTCCACTGGAACAACTTATCCCGCATTAACCTGTTAGAGTAACTTCTTCTAGGGTAAGTCGTGATGTGAACGCAAACCTTTTGCAAATGCGGAAGTAATCACCAGATGTGCGCTTACTCTGTTGCATACGCTGGGTTGAGCAGTCATTTTTGTGTCATGGTGTAGGCCTAGCGAGTGTAGTGTGAACGCTCTGCTGAACAAAAGCAAGTTGCTCTGTGAAGAGTTGCTCAAGGGTAACCTATTGTGTGCGCACGACTACAGACATAGTAACATGAAGGATGAACATTAATTTAGAGCGCTTCAGCAAGTTTTTAGGAAGGCTGACGTAGTCAACTAGAATTATGTGAATGAAATGTTATGTAGTGCACGAACATACTAAACCAAGTACTTGCGGAATAGTTTAATTCAGCTTCGCCACGGAGAAAGAAAAGCGAAATCGCTACGCCAATTTTTGTAAGAATTCCCCTGCCAGCGACCTTAAAACAAGTCCTAGGCATCAAAATGTTAAAATTACGCGCTGATTGGTTCAGGCAACGCCTTAATCTAGCAACAGATTGAGGCAACAGGTCTACCCGTCGAATTTATAAATTATGCCAAAAGTGTAGGTACCTCGTATTCCTTAACTATGCCGTCATTTAAGGCGCGTCCGACATACGACACTAAGTCTTCCAATTTGATTGATTTATTGAGGTTTTCGTAAACTGGCTGCTCGTGAAGAGGGCTGGAGGGTTGTGGATTTTCATTCAGTAGTATCGCATTTTCGTGGTCGGTGAGAGCGTCTGAAATAAGTTTCAGAACATTACTGTTAAAAGCATTGTTACGACATATATTTGATGCAATATAACAACTTTTAAAACAAAAAATGTTCTGTAAGAACAACTTTCAGTATGAATGCCATTATGATTTAACTGTCATTTCTATAACTACAGCCCCAATGGCTGTGAATAAATGAGCACAACCTGGTAAAGCATTACGCATGTTGATGACACTCGATAACATTCAAAAGAATTGGCGCACTACACCAAATATCTTGACCTCCCATTAGCACTGACAAACTAATAAGTCAAAATATGAATAGCTAGAACTGACTAATACAGTGTACTAGTCAGGGAAAGTTTTTCTGGTGAAACCTATTGCAATAACGCTTCATATCAGGGGTCTTAAACGACTCCATTATGTAGCTTGATAAAGTTGTGTACCCGCATTACACTTTTATTATTTGAAGCGATGTGTGTAACTTTTATTCCCTATCTGGTCGGGTAGAACGAGCTCGTTTACCTCTGTCGGCAATCAATCTAAACGAAGGCCAGATAGTGACGGAACTCTGCCAGTGCAGATACTGCGCCCTTGGCATTTCTCTGTACCAATGCAACCCTACTGATTGGACGAGAAAGCATGATTTGTGCACAAACCTCTCACCCTGTTCAGCTTGATTATCTTGACCAAAGTTATCATCAGCGCGTTTGGCAATCACCAATATTCGTAATGAACTTGTCTGATACCAGGGGGATATTTCATGAAAAGTGACTAAAGTATTTAGACAGAAATGTGGAATTACGCTCCACACAGCTATTTTGGAAAGTCATAAAATCTCACCTGAGCAAAAATGCAGTCCATGAGAATATGCACATAAGGTAACTTCTAGTTAGGAGATAATTTGCATAAAGTATTTGTAGATTGTTATGCTCATAGTATTACTTGACTTGTCCATCCAGTGTGAATTAATCCCGAACTTATCTAAAGTCTCGAGTCACTTTGCGTGAAACGGAAACTTACCAACCTCAACAAGACGTCCGTCAAGCTTACATGCGGCGAACACTACGAGAGACTCCATCATTTCGACCCACATAATTGGGCACGAACAATAATCACAACAACACACAGAATATGTTAGTATATAAGCACTTACTATTTCTTTCAATGATGTCTACTTGAAGACCAGTCACGCTCTTTTGTGCAGCCCCATGTCTTCGTCTGAAAATGAACAGATGGAAAGTGAGATTGAATTTCAGCTATATACCTCTAGTGTCTCGTCATTATTTGAATTGTACGGAAGCTTAAGGGGTAGCCACAACAACACAGATTTCAACTCACTCAACAACTAAAAATGGTTTCAAAGGAAAGGCTTATTATTTTTTTCTACAGGAAACACTTATGAAAAAAGGCGTAATTTGGTATTTTAGCTGATTTTTCAAAAATATTTATTCTAAGTCTAAGTCGTCGACTTTCACTTATATATGTGATTTGCGCTTAATAACGCTGGTACTTAAAAAAGGTTTTATGATTCAAAGAAATCTCCAAACGCCAGGAATCTCATTCTCTACCCGAAATTATTGACGTTACTATAACTTGTTAACCATATTTCATTTATTTGTGTTTCTGTAAAATCTACACTAACTAAATGTTTCGGTGTATAACACTGTGTATGGGTAATAAGCCATGTGTTCTCACCTCCATCTAATGAAACCCACCAAAGCTAGCACGAATACAACCAATACTGTTGCAACTCCGCCACCAATAGCGCCGCGGGCCTGTCTGTCTTCTTTAAAGTTCTTTGCTGAGATCAAAGGGAAGTGTTAGCTTGAAACACATATGTACTGCAGTGACAATACACAATGAAAAAGCTCCTCTTATGTATCAGACTAGGGCTTGAGTTTGAAGGAGACAGCCATCAATGTAAAGGCTACGTGAGGTAGTGTACATGGCTTCTTATTGGTTGACAGGAAGAGTAATATTCAACATTCTAATTGGGTAATGATATGATACTCATCATATTACCCTGTGTATTAAGAAATGCCTTTGTGGCTTGCTGTTGGTGCAAACACAAGAATACACTAAATCACAGGTTTTTGTTTCCGACACAATCAATATTACAAGGCATCAAACAAAACAACGAAAAGATTCCCTGTACTTTTCGGCTTATTCGGCGTAGGATACGTGTTCACGAAACCTTTAAACTACGTGTACCGCTGTATGCTGGCAAGAAAGTAACTAAACTATCCGATATCGATATCCAGCATAACGAAACGACATTTTGACGAGTCACGATATTTGTCTAGTTGAAATAAAGCACAGCTATTTTATGTTCAAATCATTTGAGGCCGATTAAGCTTGCTGTTATTTCACAAACTATGCATTTTAACCACGGAAATGTGACAGCCAGCTCTCTCTGGAGACAGCCTGGCGCTCTTGGATGTAACGGTGCTCCGTGCCAAGATGAAAATCCACCGTCAGAGGCCACGCTGCTTCTGCACACTCAGATGTATGTTCTCGCCATTTTTGCCAACAGGGGGCTGTAACTAGTAATCTTGTGATTGTTCCAACAACACAAGGGTACGTCAGGTGAGAAGGAAGCATCGAATTGTTGGCATGCTTCTTTATGAAAGCATACTTATCTACATAATGCCTTCAAAAAACTAAGAGAAGTGGCTGAAAGATGGTGAGATATACTTCTAAAATAAAAACTGTGACATCGGTACTTTTTAAAACGATGTTACCGGTAAATAAACTGTTTTCAATACAACTGTCGATATCGAGTAACTCTATGCAGCTCCAGTTCAAACTAAGTTATGTGCACTAATTTTGATCATCATCACATGACCAGATCTTCAATTGGATGACGCTGTGACAGACGCTAGAACGGCGGAAGGGGGAGATGGATGGAGAGGACGAGAGAGAGAAGAGTGCGTAGGGCTAGATGTTCCAACCGCATATACTTGAATGCCAACGTACGGGTTCGTGATTTCATGGATACCCGGATGTTCCACTCAAATACAGGGAATTTTGAAGTCTTTTTACATCGTGCTGGCACGAGATTAATTAACCACAAATGATCGTAAATACTTGCAACTGATATCGCGTGGTTACGCGAACAAGAACTCTTGTTTCTGGTTTGCACCACGACTTGAATTAAAAACATAAAATCTATATAACCCTCACCTTCTATATAGTCTTTGACAAGCAATCCTTCGAATTCAAAAGCTTGAAAATAGCTTTTATTCTCCTAAAACAAAAGAAACCAAAAAAAAAACTAAATTATTTTACAAAAGCAGGGTACGTATATTGTATATCGTCTTAAAATGAAGAACCTCGTACATCAAGCAGATCTAGGAACCAATATTGCTTCCTAGAGCAGATCGATCAAAATCAATGACTAACTTAATCAATCCAATATCGGGCAGCAGCCTAACTAACTCCCGTAGAGAAACCAAGAACTTTCCCAATATGACCAAACCAAAAATCTCAAAACACTCTGCGTCTCGATAGACTGGTCATAAGACACCTCTTTCAAATTTTAATACGACACTGCCACTTAGCTCAACACAGGCATCTCATTGGCTAAAGAGAACGCTACTGGATGGCACTATTACATTCCTACAACATATTGTGCATGACAATATAAGGAAAATCACGCCCATTTTCTGAGAAGATACAGACAGACTTGGAAATGTTCTTTCACAAGCAACTTGTTGATCGATAACACGGCTCAAGTGAGTTTTAGCTCACTGACAGGTGTTTTGCACTATGTGCCCAACCCCGCGGCCTGCGTACATATGGTGTACCGCAAATGACATCAGACCGATTGCACTCTTCATTTTAAGCAAATCAATATCTTACGAAGGCACACTTAATTTTGAATTCAAGTCCTATTCTTTCTGGAGCAAACAAGAGAGCAGTGGCGAGGTCAGCGTTAAAACACTGACTGATAGCCTATACAATTACATATCAAAATTGATTTACAGCCTAAATTATACAGAACATTTCGGCATTGCACACCGACTCGTGAAGTTTTTTTCACCGTGCAGGTTTAAAGTCTTGTAGAGTTGTATAAAATATATAGGATAGCACAGACACCAAAGGGTATCATGCTCAATGGCCAAACTAACCCAAAACAAAAGGAAAACCCATTCCATCACTTTGCTTCAATTATTACTGGTGACTTCTTTAATCATCCAAATACTTACGAATTCGTTCTGAACGAAAACACCGATCAGGAATCTGTATCTATTTCCCGCTATGAGTGGCACATTTTTATATCCACCGTACGTCTTTTGGTCCCCTACAACGAATGTCTCCATTGTTTCGGCCTGTGCTGTGGTCAAATTAGCGGCTATATAATGGGAATCGCCACTAGACGTCGCCTCCTTATAATCTTTTAACACGGAGACATCGATAGCTTCTCTCCTTTTGCGGGTCGATATTTTCTCCATTTCAACGACAATGAGATAAAACCTGTTTCCAAGGAAATTAAGATATTGGAACAAAGTCATTTTTTAACTGATGGACGACAAACTTAGTCCCTTCCGTCTCAGCCTGGAAATAGAGGTCATTTTGCGGGAGCAAACTGTGACGTGGGTGACGGAGATAAAGAGAATATGATTTTTAACACAACGTTGTAAACGTTGCTGTTCACTAAGTATGCAGACATGGGTGCATATTATATGAAAAACAGTGCATGTGCCTTGCAGTATTTTGAAGAAGCTTCTGTTAACAAAACAATGAACTTTCCAAGCAACACCTATTTCAGAGGGTAACCTTCTTCAAGTGGCGCCGCTAAGACGTTTGTTTAATTACTCACGCCACCCAGCGACAAGAGATCCATACGACGGTCAACACGTTTTTGGAGATATCCCGAGATCACGGAGCTCGTTAATGCTCAAATGCCTAACAACAAGTTAAGCCGATATAGATGACACGACAATAGGTTCACAGTTATATCATATTTTCATAATCTGTCATGAACATCCGACAATTAAACAATGCAATATTCTGCTCATAGTGTGATTGGAATCTAGTCCTGACAGCTAAGAGGCAATAGGTTCCCATTATAGCATCCAGTGTCTTTCAGTATACATTCATAATCCTACACGAATCTCAGGTTTATGACTTGGGCAAAAACTCTTGTCTTAAACCTGAGACGAGTGAAGGATTTGTTTTCTCACATGAACCGAAAAACTCGACGTGTCTAAAACGTTCAACCATGTGACACAACTTTTGTAAAAAAAAACACGCTTGTGCAACGTAAATAAACTCATTTACTTTTTGTCAATAGTTTTATTACAAACTTAACAATTGTAAACAGCATTAATAAAAAAATCTCAAGTTACAATCTAATAAATATTCTTAATATTCTTTGAGGTTGTAATATTAAGACTCTACGAATGTTTATAAATAACAGTTAACATGACTACCCCGGAAGTGAGCCTGAATTGACCTTGAGACAGCACAGCTAGACAGTCTCATTGCGTTTCTTGAGTTGGGGTTCGTCTTCGTTTGAATGAATGTATATATGGAATTCGCCGTAGAATATGGATCCTGTTTACGGAGATGTTTGCTTGTCCTTCAAACTCGGATTTCCGGCATTGTCTGGTTGGCGCACGTTTGATTGTTGGTATTAGTGTTTTGCAGGCGATAAAATGTAAGGCGTGTGGGTTTCTACTCTGCACTAATTTGTGATTCACCCATGTAACATCAAAAAGTTACGTACCAACCGAGGCCTTAAAGTCAGGAATGTCCTAAAGTAGTGAATCATCTCGTTTCCGCTTCTGCAAGATCGCGCAACATCATTGTTGAAGCTTACAGAGTTCTTCTACTTACGATTATCAAAAGAGTACCGGGACACGTATTTGTTTATAATGCGAATCAAAACAGTGTGTTCAGAGTTTATTTTCAAAAACGATACTTAAAACAGCACATTTTACTAAATGCATTTTTTACCTATTTTCACACCATTAGTTCGTAACCAACTAATGTTCAGATTTGATATAAAAGGCAATCCAGGGATTGCTTAAACGATGCATGAAAATATCACAGGATCGATCACAACTTGTAATGCCAGAGGAACAAAGCACATGCTTTAACGTTGCTTAAAGAACGCTAACTCACTAAAGACGTCACTGTACACATTTATGTCACCCGAAACCTAAAAAATGTACACCTTTACACAAATTCTATGTGCATTTTTACTTTGTATTTTTTACTTGTTGATGCAGAAACATGCCAAAACACAAAGGAAGCAAAAAGGAGCGCATAATATGGCTGTAAAAATCAACACAGAAAGCTGAGACAGTACGATTTAGGCAATTAATAAAGTAGGTGAGTATGGCATGTCTTTGACGGCAAGCAAAACCTACATAAAGGCGCTGTCTCCTGAAAATCGTCAATTGGCTTTCCGAAAGTCCGGAATATATCTGTTTGACAACATCAGTGTCCCCCCTGAAAGCATCAATCCTTCGACAACGTTCTTGCCAACCACTGGTGGAAGTGACTACGTTGAAAATTATTTTCTTACTAAACGGTTGGAAAGGTGTACAAAAGCAAAGAGGCTATTGCTAAGTGACCAAGCACGTTCAAGCAGTTCTGCAAGTTTGTATAGTAAGGTGCTGACAGTGAATGTAGAAATGCTGAAAAAGAGAAAGAACAGAAGGAAAGGCACAGGTGACAAAAAATCACAAGAGACAAAAAACAAACAAGTGATAAAAAGTCGAAGGCATGTGAAGAGATTTAGCGCAACAAAGACAAGTTCGGAAACCGTGAAATGATGATGAACCATGTTCATCAGAGATTTACCATACAAACGTTTATTGTTAGATATTTAATGTTAACTGGTCTAATTATAATTTGAAATACAAACGTCTTTTTTTCTTAACTAAAATTGTTGTTTACAAAAGTCACATTTTTGATTGGCCTTATTCTGTTTTCCCATCTACAAGAAAGAGGACGACATGGTCACGACTTTAGGGCCTTAAAGAGAATGGCTGGCGTTTTCATACGTCTTGCAAAAACTCCGTCTGTGGATTGAAAACGATTTTTAACTGTGAGTACAGTTGAGTATTTGGGAGGATTTAATGTAATAACAAAAAGTTACGGAAAGAGATTGGTGGGTACGCCAACAAACCGACCAAGAGCTTACGTTCACGACTTCAGGTCCTCGGTGTGTATTCGGTGTTATTAAGCAGTGGTATCATAACACACTCTAGGTCACGTGAGAAACTTTATAATGCACACTTGATCACTTGGTATTAAACAGGATTCGCAGTCTACACTTTTCGCTTAAAGTAGGAAACTGGAAGTGGGAAATCCTTCGTCTACCAACAAAACTGTTGACTTACTTGATATTATTATTGTTTGGATAACCCACGACTGTTACAATAGGTAGTGTTACAGTGGTTGACGTCATTTCGTCCTTGTCTATCTTCGAAAGGTGAAGCCTTGGTACATCTGGATAATTATACGAGCTTGGTTTACTTCTTATAATTTACCTATGAAATACTGCACCTCTGACACTCATGTATAAAAACAGTACCGACGGCCTGACAAGAGAAGTAGGACCACGTCTACCACTTATCGTTGATTAACTTAAAAGTGTCACAACTCCAAAGCCAATATGACGGACATCCTCTGCATATGTAGTACAACATATTCTTTTTGATGTTTCCACGATAATACTTCAATGAAACAGTTACCGGTATGGAGCCCCCGATTTCAAGGGTCCAGAGGTGACTTAATTAACTATTAAACACACTGGGATATCCACCAAACTATTGAGATATCCAAGAATCCAAGTCTTTGAGCGTATTGATAAATATGTAACCATTCATATTCGATAGACGTCATACAAATGTATCGGCAAAAAAATTCTGTTGTGAAAATTGTGCTCGTTGGCAGAAACGAAGCTCATTTCTTTCATTCACGAATATCTTGAAACGGACGTCTTTGTGCGAATCGTTTGAATAAACGACCGTACAACAGCAATCGTTAGAGGGCAAGACGATCGCAAAGAATTTATAAAATAGGCTGTCCTGCCCCCTGTTAGCCAATTTCCGGAAATGAAATGGAATTGTTAACACTTTTGCGTGCTAGAAAAATGAAAGATGTGAAACCGGTGAGTGCATTGTGAATATTTACCAGACAAACTTGTCCAGCAGAATGTAGCCGCCGGTGGTCCAAAGCCAAGTGAAGTTCTCGCCGCCACTCGCATGGTATAACGTGTCCCTGGCTTCAGATCGGAGAGGACAAGCATCCGGATACTTGGTCCCACGGTCACTGGCAACAGACTTTCGTTTTCAGCATTTCCAGATATCTAAAAACAAATAACTCGTTGTGGTCGAAATACTTTTGTGGACTGTTATCAATGAGATAAAATTTGTTGCATAGATGTCATAAAAGTATCGGCGACACGGAAGAAACACAACACATATTAAGTTATCACTTAACGCCTGTTTGCCCTCCGTTCACTTCTCAATGTTCCTCTTGCAGATCATTTCTACTGTATCATCTACTCAAACAACTGAATCATGCGTACAAACCACGACATTACGCAAGTTACGTACGAACAGAAATTTTACATAAGAACCACAAATTAATCGAACAAACAAATCAAATGCACAAAACATTAGAATGCGAAAAGTTTATTTTGCTTTCCCTTTGCATCATTTCTGTTCGTGATTTGTTCGTCTTTCAATTGTTCGATCGAATGATGCAGGGGTTCTGGCGGTCGCTTCGAAGCTCGCCCGATTGTCTAGCATCTATCGGACCAATTGACGAATGTCATTGTACTGTTGCGCATGCATTTCTCTGCGTCAGATCACGTGTTATTATCGCTCAATTTTATTGGTACCCACACACCAACAACTAGAAAGAGCTTGCTTACATCGTATCTCGAACGACACAGAAGTTATCTTCGCAGTTTGTTTTCCCCGTTTTGAAATTTTTGGAAGTACAAGGTATTGGACAAAAAAACCACATTACAACACGTGCGTGGAAATTGTCATCAAATAATCACAACTACCGATTTTCACTACCGTAATGTAAATATAGGAAGTCAACATACCATATATTGTGTTAAGAATCCATTTTTCCGACGTGGTTCAACCCAGTGAACAGTAAGTGAGTTTGGTGTTCTGTCCTTGCACAAAACGTAATCTGGCATTTCCGGAACTGAAAGTGATGCAAGCGTATTTGGCTTCTCCGTGAACATAACACACATGCGAGATACATGAACGAGAGAAAAGCGGTAAACATACAGTAATTGGCTTCTCCTCTGAACATAGCACACGTGCAAGGTACATAAACGAAGGACAAGCCGTATGCATGGAGAATTTTACTTTTCCTCTGAACAAAACATACGTGCAAGGTACATAAAGAAGGGAAAACGGTATTAGATTTTACTGAATGGTCAGATCAATTCCTGACCCTCCAGTGAATTCAAAACATAAAATATCAAGCTGTGCCTGAAATTGCCAAACATACGCCCATGGGCGTACTTTTCGTGGGCCAACTTTTGGAAATACCTGGTACACAAATCACTGTACGTGCTAAAGTGTTTGACATGCTATGTAGATCGTGCGACTTTACACAGACCACGTGAAGCCATCAATAACGTAGGTTTAATAAATACCTCCCTCTTCAACAGTCTGATAAATGGAACTGCTCCAACTGCCCCAGTGGGAAGTCTTTGCCCGAATCTGTAACACGGATATCACAAAATACACATCTCTTCTTCCCTCGTGAAATCGCACAAATCTCAAATTCATAATATTGGCACTGAAATACTGTAAGTGATGACCGGGGAGATGATGTTAGCTTCATGATTGAAATCATTGATAAAGATGTCTTCCAATGATAGACAGCACTTGAAGGAACATCTGGATGGCTATGATATACATTTGTCAAAATGATGCTAACTATTATTCACATACTCTACCATCTATTATCTTATCACAGAAGTTACAAAATGCACCGGAAGTCACCGCCTTGAACCAAAGTCCTCGTCTCACAACAAACCCCAACTCCTTTAAGTTATCACCTGGTTAGTGTTGAAGGAGTTGACCGTGTTTCCGACTCATTATGATGTTTCGAACATTAATCAGTCTAAAATCAAGTCAGACCTCATAGGAAGGCGATAAGAATGACGAGTTAACCTCACCCTAAACTCGTATGTGTTCTTGATCTTCAAGTTAAGAAGCTTCAAAGAAGAACAATCCGTACACGTGGTTACGTTGTTGTCATCAGTGTCGTTAAGACTTTGGTAATTAAGCTGATATTCCCGTATGACGCCGTTGGGGGGACACGGTGGCATCCATTCAATAATGGCGAATTTTGGGTTCATGTCGACCACACTTAGGTTCTTCGGTGATGGTGGAGCTATATTGTTTTTGTAAAAACGATGAGATGAGGCACAGAATAAGACAACGATGGATAAGTTTAAATGACAAAAGACGGATGGATTTTTAGTAAAACTGCACATTGTAATTGTAAAGAGGCATTCGTAAACTACTTAGGAAATGCATACACCACCGACAGATAGTCATCATGTCGTGATTATGAATGATATTGACTGTGACTTACATACGTGACAGAGGATTATATTTACAATTTGACGTTCGCTCCATGCAAGTTTAATATAATTCCAAACCATTGGGCAGCTTTTTGTTCTAATTAAAATATACATAGAATAGCTATGAACAGGTTGAAACTTCAGACACGTTCAGTGTATGATAAAGCATCGGCAAACGTGACCATCAAAACTAACACTTGAGTTCACTGGTAACATTCATCATCCGTTGAAACTTCATACTTTAGTACAAGCTTGGTAGCCACACGATTGGTAAATTTTCAGCCAAGTCTTTGGCAAAAATTAATAGTCTCGGGCCCAGGTCTAGCGACGGCGAGTCTATTGACATATGAAAATTTAAATCTTACCACTTTCCTTAGTGATATTACGCATCCAAGCACTCCAAGGTCCAGCCCGCTCTCCATTTACGGCACGCAATCTGAAACTGTAGGTCACGTAGGGTTGGAGGCGGTCAAACTTTTTTGAAAATCCACTGGTTGAGTCGGAGAGAAACTCCTTAGAAAGACAAGATGAGGCTTGTCTTTTTAGTTGCCATTCAAAGTTTCGAACATGCCCATTACGTGATGAGCAGGGTAGACTTGGCCAGATGAACCTCAAGGTGTTAGTGGAACGTTCTGAAATCCTGACTTTTGTCGGTGGTTCAGATGGTTCTGAAATCAAAATGTAATCACCAAACATCAACAGCTTGTCAAATACATTATTTGTTTGAATGGTTCACAATACCAGAGCAGCCTTACAGTCCCATCGACACGTATTGCTATACAGAAAAGTAATACGACACCAATTCATTTAGTTTCGAGAAAAAGCAGGAAGTATCACCGTCAATCAATAAACGTATGCATTTATACATTTCTGAGTTTCAATTTCAACAACTATAATTTTCAAACTCATCCACCTAAAGCTAAAGAGGGATTTATCTATTTTGTTTAAGACTTCTCTTGTCATTTGAACAGACTGGACGAATTAACGATTATTTCAGAAGTTACTGAAAGAAATAAAGTACTGCAATAATGTTTACATCTCAACATCATCTACTAACCGTAACTATGTGTATCCATGGTTACTGTTTCCTCCTCTCCATCCAACTTTTCCGTTCTAGCTCGTACACTAATTTTGTAACGTGAGTACGGACGTAGGTTGTCCAATGAAGTTGTTAGTTCAGTAGTGGTGGCCGTCTTGGTGTCCTCTGATGGTTGGTCTGCAGTACCGCACGCTAGCACTTTGATGAGCCTGCACTGGATTATGTAGCTTTTCACAGGACACCCGTTGTTAACTGGTGCTGCCCATGTTAGGTTGATTGTAGCATGCGTGATTGATGAGCTTACCAAAGTCCTTACTTTGTTGGCCTCTAGAGAAAAAGAATACCTTAAATGAATTTCAGTTAACCACTTTAGCTTCATTAAATTGTGTGTTTTATGGATCAAGCAGGTAAAAATATTTCAGAGTTAATTCACCGCATCGACAGAGAAATATATAACAAATAGACCAGATTTAAAAGAGAGCTTCAGTGGGTCAACTAGTCATTGACCAATAAATAAGACAATGTTTTCATAAAAGTATCAAACCATCAACACCTACTCCTGGAACCAAAACAGCCTACAATGTGAGCATGAATTAAAATCATAGAATAACTTATTCGGAAGAGATTTTTATATTTAAAATTATTAATGTAATATTTACAATGATGGTAGCCCCAATCAGTTCACACTGCTTTCCATGGGGGCCCTCAGAAATATACAAAAGATTTCAAAATAAGCTAAACATATTTTACCAGAACTTCTAGACAGAATGATTTGACATTTGAGTGAAACGCTTGTCACAATAAAATATCACATCACATCAGTCAAAATTAAGTCCAATTCAGTGAAGCGCTATTGCATCCAGCCTCACCCGGATACGGCGCAAGATTACATACAGAAGGTGACTAGAATTATCTTTTTATTGGAGTTTTCTACAACCAAGTCCGTGGCGTGCATTGGAAAAATGTCAGTAACGAGACAAAAAGTCAAGTCCCCGAGCTATCTGTTAGCGATTTTTCGCAAGCCGACACGGACATGCAAACGGATTACGTACAGGTAGTTGGATCGGACGTAATATTGTCTGAAGTTGACTGTGGGTTATTTTGAAAAAGATCTTTGAAAGATAACCCTAATGCGAAGTATTTTTTCCAATTATTAACAAATATGTTAAGAAACTCATGTTTCAATGAATTTTGATGTAGGTTGGAAATCATTGAAATCAACATCACCCCTCTTTCAAACAGAAAATTAAATATATTTCTTCAAAATCACTGGATAAAATTTAGAACGTCGGAAGGGGATTAGCCACAATCCTTAAAGAGGAAACGTTACTGCACGCAGCCCTTAATCTACCCTCTGACATAGCGCCACCTACTGAAAAGTGAACCTGTGGAAACATCATGAGCGACACACAGAATTCCCTGTGTGTGCATCAGTGCGCATGCTTGGTCGGAAGTTTACATGGCCACAACTTGCACGCGGCCTTCATGCACTGTACTTCTTTGGGCTTAAGCCAATGATCGGGGATCCCTTGATTTTGTTTACTTCGATCATTGCCCGTTTGATAAATTCAACTATGTAAGTCAAAGGTGGTCTCCATACTACTTAACAGTAAACTGAAAAGGGTTTCCCAGATTTCAACCAATAGGAATGGCTGAATATTATGACGTCGGTCAAGCCACATTAAATAACATTTCACAGTGCTGCCTTTCGTAGTATTGCGAAAAAGTGTACACTTAGTCTTTATTGCGTCTGGAAGAGGCCCTTAATTGGGCAACACTAAGAAATTGAAATTTCGACCGAAAGTTTATGGAGACCTGTGAAATCTATATTGTATGCTTGGCTCCATCAACTACGTCCAGATACGAATAGGACGAGTAATAGTGTTCCTTGACCTGAAGCAAGGTGTAGTTACATCAACACAAAGTATGAGAGCATTAAAACATATTGAGCATGTTGAACTGAACAGATTTATTGAACTTGGAGATTTTGAGAAAGGTGTATTCCAGCTGACAGTATTTAACTGAAACAACAAGAATGGCTGAAACTGAATCGACAAACATCATCAACAACAACGTCACCAGGGGGATGTTTGTGTACCAGCTAAAACGTAAAGAGGGCAACACAAGTTTGAATAATGTCAACGAGAAAAACACCACCAAAATAAAAAGAATCGAAATACCCACTTTTTTCGAGACTGGTAGTCGAATTCTCCTGTGAGACGTCCGAGTCAAAGTCTTTGTTGTGTGCTTGTATTTTGAATGCCCACTCAGTGCAAGCTTTGGAGACGAAAGTTCTTTCCACTGTGCTGGACTGTATATTAGCTTCTCTTTCCCAGTGGGGCTGTATACTGTTTTTGTAGTACAGGGTGTATGTGCCTACTTCGTCGCATCGCCAATCAGGCACCTGTAACGTTGAATGACCGGTGACTCATACAAAATGAAGGACCTCTTTTGGAAACGATTTCCTTATGAAAACTTAGTTCAAGTTGTTTTCCAAATGAAATATGGACAATAAGGACTCGGCAAACGAGAATCCAAAAATGCTAAGAAGCTACGATAGGAAATGAAGTGGTAGCTTGAATGACAGTTTGACACAAATGAAATAGTAGCAAGCGACATCTATAGGCTCCAAAATCAAAGTTACTTTCCTGATCAACTTACATTCCACACGACGCGAATTTCGTTTGATTTCGAGGTCAGACGTAGGACTGGAAGTTGTGGAACTGAAATTGTCAAATGTTGAGAAACTAAACCCCAGTGTGTATGTTTCTGAGTTTTCTTTTAATTTACCAAGAAAATATCGTTTGTTGGCAAATAAAAATATTGCTCGTGGGCAACTGCATAGCGAATTCTTTTAAAAGACGTGTTCACGTTATAACGACAGAGGTCCCCATTAGACACATACGAGGTAAAGAAATGACGTCAAAGAATATGAAGCCTGCAAGTCAGATTCAATGTCTGGCGCAGTTGTTTAAAGCATTACTTTTCCTACGAAATCCACTTAGATCTATGTGTATCCATGAATTCCAAACATATTATTTCAACAGCTTACGCCCACACGCTAATGCTCCGGAAGTGGCATTTCCCACGACATTGTTGTGGAGCTTTATTCTGATCCTTATTTGGTATTGGTTTGTGACGTCTGTCGATGGAATTGTAAACGTCGTGACGGCATTGTCAACATCTTTACTCTGTGTCCACTCAGACAATGTCGCTAATTTATATTCCACAATGTACTTGTGAACTGGTCCAGCACCATGGTCAGTTCTGTTTGACCACAGACGCCAAGTCACAGTTATTTCAGTACGGCTCCGAGATATAGTAGGTGGATGGGAAAGACGAGCGACTTCTGCAAAAAAAGACCCTCAGTTACGGACACAATTACCGCTGTAACAACCAATCAATCGATTTGCAAGGGAACGTCAATCTCATGTTCTGCACTTTATGAAACTTAAATAAACATAAGCGTGACTTTTGGGAGAAACGTAAGAAACGTTGAACGTGAGAATGTAGAAAACGGATCTTAAGGTTAAATAATAAAAGAACTTATCGACGCGTCTTTGAATTAAGCCACAATGATGCTTACTCACTGAAAGCCGAAGCGTCACAAGAATTATTACACTTTTTAATATTTACCAACCTACCTTTGATTGGATCACGTGACCATATCTTTCTAGTAAAATTTAGCAAAAAGAACACATTGATACTAAAACAGCGGAGACAATAGCACTAGTAAATTCATTGGATACACAAATAAATAAAAATGTTCAAGATGAAAGTTCATTTTACGCAAGTTTTGATTTTTTTCGTAGAAATCATTCAAGTCCGATAGTACCTTATGCAAAAGTGGAACACATTAAAAACAACCCTTTACAGAGTTTTGAAGAATAGATCCTAAACCATACAGAGTGCCTTGAAAGGGTCATATTAATCACTTTCTAAGTATGATGTTCAGAAGACAGAAGACGTGGACATTTTTCTAGCGTCGTACACATTCTACATAATTATTGAAGTAAATCTTCGAATATGACTTAGAGGTTAACTTGACTGTTAAATTTTGTTATCCTACCAGTTTTACAATATGGCATCTTATATCCCTCCTGGCATGACGTGCACTCTCCTCTGAACTTGTCACATGGTCCACTCAGACAGTGACCACATGCCTGAAGGCAGTCGGCACCATAGTAGTTGTCTGGACATTCTGGAATACACACAAACAATGCACTTTAAATCGACAAGCCCCATAATAACAGTAAACTCCATGTCTGAGTAATACTGTACGTTGCAAATATTTTAGAAAAATTTTACTCGTCCATATAGTCTTTCGATGAGACTCCAAACAGACAAGGTTATCTGTGNTGATCACAAACAATCAACTGAACTATTAAATCTTACCTTGATCACAGCCAATCAACTGACATATCAAATCTTACCTTGACCACATCCAATCAACTGACATATTAAATCTTACCTTGATCACATCCAATTCCTTTAAAGCCAGTAGCACACGAGCATCCGTACGGGTCTATGGTACATACTTGTCGGTATCTACATCCTGTGTCTACGTCATCAGAACACTGCGAGGCGCAGTCATATCCAAATTTGTTTGGACCACATGCTGAAAGTTTATACCTTATGTAAAGCATTATAAGACAAGATACAACTAGTTATCAATCCTTGCAGCATACACTAGGTCCACCTAAGAATTTGCCGCAAAGGCATTGTTTGAGTACCTTATGAGTTTTATAGAAGCAGGAAATTTCCTTGGTGAGCGAAAAAGTTCGGTGCTGATGTCCATGTTAACGCTTGATTTTTGGCCTTTTCAGGTCACATACACATTAGTGTTATCGTAGAAAAGCTTGTTATTTATCTTACTTTTTTGAAAAAAAAACACGAAATTTTGACCCAAATCCAAACTCGAAACAAATTTGAAGAGTTGAGAGCTATTTCAGCCTTTGTCATGACTTCAGGTCCACTAGCTGCACTGTTTATTCTACTTCGACTGGTTTTACATTGAGAAACGGGATTGGAGAGGTAATATTTCTGCTATCTTCAGTATATCGGCAGCGTTACCCCATCTTCACGAATGGAGGTTGCTGTGCTCGTGTACCCCGTTGCATACCGGTCTATGAGTTTTTTAGTTCGCTATGTTTACCCGTATTTTTGTAAAGGTTCTATAGACAAAATAATACACTCAAACACACATACATTCACAAGTCAAAGTACTTTTGCAGGCTTCAGCGAACGTGAAGATCGTTTTATTCACCATTGCATCACCAAGTAAAATCCCCACAAGCCAGTTGACGAGGGTAGGTTTGAAAATTACTTGTACCTTCGGAACAGGACCTCCCCTTGAATCCTGGAGCACAGATGCACTCGCCGGTTATATCATGACATATCCCGCCATTGAGACAACTAGGACAGTCGTATTCACACAGTCCGCCATACTTTCCGTCTGGGCAAACTGAAAAATGTTTAAAGAAAAACTCGCACTAGAAGACATTCCACTGATATTTGCGAACAAAGATGAGAATATGATGTACCATAAAGACAGGTATTGAGGCCCAAGAGCCTAAATGTGAAGTTGCGGTTGTTACCAGAAATAGGAGCACACACTTGTATTTAGTGAAACTGAAGAGTACAGACATTCCTAAAATATTTTGAGAGTATAACATGACGTGACCTTTACAAAATGGCAGATATATTAAGACTAGACAAAAGCCGTACGAATATGACCCACGGCAAACCTTAGTTTATGGTTGAGCACAAATGCCCAGATGAATAAAATATTCTCGAAGAAACTTGAGATACGAATAATTTCGGACATGGGAAAATATGCTGTAGTAGAACCACTCAATACCTTTCTCGCACTAGCAGTTGACTTGTGAACGGCATGGCGGCAAAAACATTAAAAACAGCGTTCTGAAGTTTCGTGAGCACGACACTGCTCAAAGACAACAAATTCGTTTAATCAAAATTGAAGTTAAGGATCGTCATTTTAAGCTAATTAATGTTTTTCAACTAACGATAGGCTCACACGATGCGAACATTGTTGGGAATGTTATCATCCTGGACATCTCAGGTATTTTCGTAGCCTCAAAGTCCCCAGCTTTATCTGCGAATGCGTGGACTTCAGTCACATGGAAACTCGCGTGACTTTCTAACTGGCGATAGATTGGCCGCATTATTGAAGCTCGCAAATAGGCGGATAACTGTCACCCCAGAAAGGAAATTCGATGATTTCTCAGGTGCTCCGACATGGCATGATCATCCTTACAAAAAGTTCAACTGACATGATGCGCGAACTAATGTCACGTGACCCACTCCGTGCATATACGCCACTCCCATGTGTCCCCCAGTATCCTGTATTAGTTCGTAGCCTGTTGTCAGGAAGCTTGACATTCTCACAAATATGGGCAACATGTATTCCACGGAATGTCTTCTTCGAGACAAATAGATAGACAAGATATATAATAAGCGCGATTGAGTTACACATTGTTCCAACTCCGCAGAGAAGTGTTACTGCCACATTACGTATGTTATCTATGATTGCACTGCCCGGCTTTGAAAACGTTCTAGTGACAGTGGCCTGGTGGCAGTGATACGAACTATGTACATATTACATGGACGGAACATTCGAAATGACGGAGAAAGAATGACTAGCCACTTCAGTGCCCGGATGTGTGAAACAGTTCCAGCATAGGCTCAACTTTGTCCCTTTTATGTTCAGCGTACAGTATTTGGGAAACTTGTTTACCCCCTGCAGTTTATTGGTCTCTAACTTTTACCAGTTCTGCGTTTACTTATAATACTGTCGATAAACACATCTGTCCACATTTCAATGAACAGGAGTCAAATCCTTAAATTAGGGAATGTTGTATAGAAATATCCATTTGATTTTCTATATTATCAAGAATGAAACGTACACGTTATTGAATTAGCGAGTGTAACAGTTGCTGAAAGTGTCTTAGAAGCTCATCGCAAGTTGAGGCTTCGCAGCACTGGCTGAAGCGTAAAACAGACATTATGTCGGACGTTTTTTTGAGTAGGCTTGTGAACGTACGGTCGAGATTATTAAAGCGATTAACTCGAACCAGTCTTCAGTCTATCGTCGCACCGAAAGCTATTAGCACCGGTTGATAACCATCTGCGNCACACACACACGAGGAAAAACGTGTCATACTGATTCGCACACGATGTAGGCCTACAAAACCTAGATGTATAAAAACTGTTTTGAATGACCAAGGCACGGGTTTTCCACACTATCACTAAAGGTTGGCATACGTGTACGGGCCATTCCGGATTCACATGACTGTACCCCGTGATCTTTTTTTTAATTGCAGGCGGTCTGATACACGTTGTATCAGACGTGCGCAGGCCTCGCATGTGGGCCCATTGCACTGATCACCTGGAAATACTGTTATGCTTTATTGATATATGGTTAAAACCGAGCTGAGGGGCTAGAAACCTGGCTCAAGGGTTTAGCAGTGTGACCTGGTGGGACTTGAACCCACGACCTCGAGTAAAGAAAGTGGGCACTTATCAACCAGGCCACACTGCCTCCTCCCCCTTGATCTTTATTCAGATCGCAAATTAAACGAATAACAATTTTCAAACGCATTCTGGCAAACCCTAACTTCGTGTTGTGTGAACCTAGCTCTAAAGATTATCAGTGACGTCATTCTAAAACAAGTCTGCCTATTTTACGTTTACAACTCATTAGAATCAGAATCAACTGACATGCGATGTTTTCTGGCGCGAACGTAAACAGTAATATAGCAATTTCCTATGCTGTTCGGGGGAAATTTAATGACACGTTCGAAGATTTGCGTTCGGATACGTCACTGGGGTTCAGTGAAATAAATATCAACTTCGCTCAAAACAATTCACTGTTGGAACTGAAAGTCGTTGACAATATGTAATCAAAATTACAAATCTGACGTAAGTTTAGTCTCCGAATCACCCATGATCTTACAAGCTACAGTCTTGATTTTTTTATTTTTTTTTCAAGCTGCAGTTTTATTAACATAGCTAAAAATACTAGAAATCATTCAAAGGTCCAACCTAATTATTTTCAAGATTTACAAGCTTCTGACTCACCTCGCACAATGAGTCTGAAAATGCCTTTGATCTCCTGTGTGTTGCCTTGCTCAGTATAAACGGTGTACACTCCTCCGTGACCCAACTCAACACTATCAATCGTCGGTTTTTGTTGGCCGGTCCAAAAGCTTGAGCCATCTATTAAAAACGATCCACCGTCCTTCTGCCATTTTACCCCACGCGATGAACCTTTGAAGTTGAATTGAACATTGCGAGCTCCAACACTTGTCCGTTGTGTTAGCTGATCTGACAAAAAGATCCAAAAACCGTCCAATTAAGAGTACAGAGGAATTGTAAATAAAGACTATCAGAACAACATAGACACAGTTACAATAGCGCCATACTTGATTTCATGTGAAAAGTAAAATAAGAAAACAACACAGAATACATGAAATAACAGACCAGTTCTACAGAATTTTTACTGAGACCACTATAAATGTGATATTGCATTGCTCTTTACCCGGATTGGAGAAGATTTCTGGGCCTTATAAGTTGTCTTGTCACACATGTCATTTTATGTGACGAGCATATTCTTAAGTACTACTGAAATGTCACTTCTTTCATAACCCGGGAATCATTTCTCATCGCAGGTAAGACAGTTTTATGGCTGAAAATGGAGTACCTCGGTTTATCAGCACGTAGGCACAGCGTGGGGCAACGTAAGCTCGATGTACTCTGGGGAGGTCACATGATTCAGAAATATCGACCCTTACCTTGGGTACACAGCGGGACGCTGCACAGTTGCCACCGTTTATTACTATCTATCGTGTAACACCATGGCCATTTTTCTCCTCCTTCATTTCTACAATAGTTTTCCTTGAAGCCATATTTCTCTGCATCGTGTTTGTGTGGGCTCTGGGAATCCCATCGTTGGCAGGTCAAATCATTCTCTGTTTTGTTACGGCGACCTCTGTAGGTCAATCCCAATGCGTTTTCTTTACAATCTCCTGGAAACTATGACTTTTTAATGATTTGTTTAAAATTGATACATTACCGTTCGTGTCTGTAAAGAAAACGAAGTGTAAGTGGTGACATCAACATGAGCTGCATACGGTAACTTCTCAAATAATAGATATAAATTGGAACAAGCTGGAACACAGTTACACGCTTCTGAAAATGTATTGTATATTAACTTACACAGCTCCATTTCCACGCCGCATAATAAATATTAAATTCATTACCACATGTCAAAGTATTCATCTGAAAAAATGATGGTAATTGGCACACCCTCTAGTGGCAGATGAATGATGTGCAAAAATTTAATAAGGAAAGATCCCGGATTAAACTTGCAATTTCACCAGTTTATATTTTGACATGTCGAGCAAGCAGTGGAATGGAAACTGAGGTGAAAATAAATGATCAACAATTTGAATTTAAGAGGTTTTTATTTCGGTACGATTGGTATTTGATTGATCCGCCACCAAATGTCAAGCCCTACATGCAATCAATATTGGAATTGACAGGCGTTCAGGTAGCATAATACATAAACCAGAATGCGCTATACGGTAGTTGATAGTGGATAAAGGTGTGATGCGGTTTTCTTACTATTTGTCAAGTTTGTCCCATACAATCATAGGTGAAGACCCTGACCAATGTATTATATCTACTCCTCGTGTAACCATTAGACAATGATGTCACGTTGCTTGATTTGCACTACTTGATACAACCAACATCTTGCGTGAGGTCTGATATGAAGTTAGACACGCGGGTTTGACTGAACTGTTTAGCCACAGCAAATCGTCTGTTGGTTGGAGAGGTTCAAATTCGTCCATCTTTGATCGTTTTTCAGCTTTTGGTCTACCTGTTCTCACTCAGTTCCTCAAGTCACTTGGCGCTAACCGTAATGCCATATGTCTGCACATGTAGCACATTTGTTCACCATAAAAGTGTGTGCAACCTGACCATGCAGTTTTCAATAGCTGCTGTACGTTGAACAGGAGTCCGTGAAGGAACCAAGCTTTTATTTAATCGACATTACACAAAACTGTTATCAACACAACACACATTTGGAACTCATCTAGCATGAGAGTCTCAACAATTTCACCAAAGGTGGTGTTTACAAGCAGTTCATATTACAATGATTAAATGTGCAAGTGGTGCATCTCAACACAAATTGATGTCAATTTGGAGCTTCACAGAACTTTAAAATGACTATTCCAGAAAACGAAATTGCCAAAAAATTTCAAATTCTGGTGTTTGACCCTTACATTTTTGATATCACACAATGTAATTTTATGTTTGAGTGTGCGAGAGGGTACTTGGAATGTTACCACGTTTCCGTAGACCTATTCTTAATTTAACATGTAATATACTTGAAAAGTTAACTTAATAAATTATGCACAACTTTGTTCGTATTGTGTTATACATACAAGAGCTACTGATGGCGCTAAGTAGAGGCAGTTATATGTTGTAAACCTAAGTATAGAAATTTTGCGACATATTATCTCGTGAAGGGAAATCATTAGGTCAAACCAGCGATAACCTAAATGATGACCGAAGGAAAACGTACCCACCTTTTGAAATGGTAACTCTCGGAACGATCACCCACGAGTAGAGATTTTTCTTGTTAACTGTAAAGTAGTAAGCGGCGAACTCATCCTGTATTGTGTATCGCGAATAGGCATTAGGTCCCGTGCCTACGTTTCCGTTGGGTGCAGGGGCCAAAGTAGCACCACTCGACCCCATGTTCACGTGCACTCCGCTCTCTATGGCGTCTGTGCCGATGTGAACGTTACTTCCACCGTACACTCTGACGTCACCACCATATAAAGACACCAGCACGCTGATATTGTATAGCGGTTCTGAAAAAAATATCACAGGAACAACGACAAGCGTTGATAAAATGTATGCGCCCACAATATACCGCAAACGTACCGGTACCTATGTTTCTATGGTAATTATCAATTCCATGCATACTTGTACTTGCCAGCAGCCAATAATTTTACCACAAGAGGTAGCTGAAATATCCAGATTATGACAATATTGCGTTAGTACATCACAATTTAGAATTGACATCAAGTGAAAAACGTTTGAAAAACATTTGTAACAAAGAATAAAAAATGTCACAAAGGTAGACAGCACTAATCCCCTGAAGTTGACAACTCCATTCTACTTCTTTTCGTAAAGAAAAATCGTAGTTTGGCGGACACAAATATAGGCACAACATGGCATTACGTGCACAGTACTGGTTGGAACCTACTTAAAACTTCAGCAGCTATCATATTCGATAAGGAACAGCCAAACATGGTTGGTACAGAATGCAAAGTCGCCCGAAAAACGACTAGTATGGGTGCATTGTCATCACATATTTCTTTGTCAAGGTTCATTGAAACCTATTTTAAAATCAGTTCTCAAGTTTTATACGAAAAACGCTGTCTCAAAAATATTGAGAAGATTGGCCTTCTCATAGCGGAGAGGGCAGATGGCAAAGTAGTATGCCCCACCCCGGTGATGTAGAAAACCGGGCAAAAGGACAAACCTGTCACTAGAGGGTTCTGCAGTTGTCAAATACACCTGAAAATTGACTGATAACTGTGCATTACCGTCAAGTTTCACTGAAACCTGTCGATCGGTTCTTTAGATATAATGCGGAGATGCTTCTACCGAAGTTCTTAACAAACTTGTCGGAATAAATTTCCATAAGGGAATTCTGCAGTGATCAAATCTGTCAAGTATCGAAAAGGGCCGGCACATTGCAGACAAATAACTCTATGTTGGGTTTCACTGGATTCCGTTTGTCATTTCTTTAGCAATCATACGTAGATCGTCTACCCCATAATAACTGAATAAGTCCTGATCGAGACCATCATTGGCACTAGCAGGTGCCGCAGTGATTGAATCTATGCAAAAGTTAACTGGTGTCCGCGCATTATCACCATGTACAGTACCTTTGTTTCAAGTTTCATTGAAAGTCGGCCATCTTTTCTCTAATATCACCCGGAAACGATTTCCATCAAAAATACTGAAAAACCTTGTTCCTGGACCCCTAGGGCGGGAAAACTGAAAAATGATATACATTGCCATACCCTACACTCTTTGTGCCAAATCTCACCGAAATACGGTCATACGCTTCTTGAGATGTTGAAGAAACAACTAGCCAACAGTACAAAATGACTACTAAGGAGTGCTGCAGTGGTCAAATGTGCTCCAAAAGCATCACGTGATGCTGCGTTTCACTAAAATCCGTCCCATGGTTTCCTGCCGGTAAGGCACTTTCCCAAAACACTGAAAAACCCTGGGATACAGTATCTGGATGGACTGAAATATGGTACGCAGCGCCCCAGTGATGCTTGCACCCTTGTGCCAAATTTCATTAACATCCGACCAGGGGTTTTCTGACAAAATCGAGTCAACAACTGGGCTGTCGGAATGGTGTGCCCCACAACCGGAATCCCGGACAGGATGACGACAACATGCTACCAATCAAACATGCATGCATGTACGAACAAACACCCGGACGAACAATCACACGCATTTTTATACGTATACATGAGCACTTTAAAATGGAAGAATAAAGTAAAGAAACCAGCTCAATACTGAAAATCTTCGCAATAGTAACTCAAGCAAAATATATTTCGATGAGAGACTTTTGAATCTCTGACTGTCTCGTTGACTGTAGTGATTGGAGAAAGTTGTGAATATCATGCTGTCTAGTAAATAACGTGGTTGGCACAGCTACATGAAATGAAAGTTGAATTATTCAACACGCAATAACGGCAAGTAAGATAGGCTTGGTTTGTTTAACATGAAGCATATTGTGGCAATGTCCGAAAACATATGTATATCTAATTTTCAGTTTTTATGAAGTATTTCCTTTTAAATGCTTGGACATTGTTTGGAAACTTTGACATTTTGATATTAATTTAGTTCAGTCTTCAGTATCTATAGATTGTCGGATTCAAATTCTATTCAATTATGTCTTAGCTGTAATCAAGCTTGCATTTCACATCCAGTCTCGTGAAGGCAAGATCCATCATGGATGAAACATGCAGATGCGGGGTACTCGCGGAAGGTACATCCCTACAATGACATTAAAAAGTGTATCTTCAACAGGACTAAAAGTCAGTATGGCGGTTAAATTAGGACAATATATGTCAGCAGTTCGCAACATTTCTTCTGTTGATAAGAATTATCTTTTGAATTACGTCCGATAATAGTATTACAAATGTCGATGTTTTCAGCAACGTACAACTTACCCTTTACCCTTGGACTTGTGAAATTCATTCCTTTACATCTACCAAACATTGAAGGATAATTAAATTACTGTATCACATAGTCTTTCTATGATGTAATAAGATGAAACTGCAAGAACGAGCTGAATCATGGTTCGCGCGATCGTTTGAAATTTATAAAAACGCAAAATAGTGCCATGCTTATCATAATACATATAAACGAGGGAGATGTTGATCAAAGTACTCAAAATCAACTTGTTTTTATACATGTTAAACAAGTATATATTACAGGAAGCAGCTTTCCGTGAAAGATGTTCATCAAATTCTTCCACGCATGTCTGACGTTTCTAGAGATGCTATACAGGTTTATTTAACAGATTACAGTTTGGTGGGAACATTTACAATGGCATACGTGTATACAGTTCAAAACACTCTTAGAGCTGTTTAACATAGTTTTGAACGGGAACCAAGACTCGTCCCGTTTTGGTTCATTAATAACAATTAATGACAACTATATTACTTTAACTAACACAATAGTTATCCGAAACTTTTGTCAAACACTAATAATTTGGAGCCACATTACAAAGTGCGTCAACTGGATATTTGTTGTCAGTGCATTCGAAGACTTTATCGGGCGTTACAGGAAAATATTGTGGACCGAAGTACACAAAAACCTCTAAATAATACGAATAGGGTCTTCAGCAGAACGAAGTTGTTTTTTCCTAACTGTGTAGTGACAAGTGACTGGGGATGAAATAGGGATGAGATCGTCAAACCAGAGCTTGGCACAAATTTAAAGCACTTTTAGAAGTCTCCTTACCCCAGTGTTGTAAACCCATAACGCCGTGTTCTGTAATACTTGTCTAAAACAAAAGGTGGCGTCCAAGTGACCGTTCTATGTCCTTCATTGTCACTCCAAGGTAAGATTCTACCATCATGCCAAGCAGCCCGACAAATACTTGAATCCTGAATTTCAAGAATAACATTCATACTGGAGGCAACGTTATACTGTCACTGTCTAGGACGTGAACTTTACGAGAAGTACCACCCAATGAGCTTTCTAAACAATAGTATCAGTACTAGTATAATATTTCAAAATTATTGTAAAGAAGTCTCCGACTCACATACATGTAATGTACATAATACCGAAGAGGTATATCCACACTTGCTCTGTTAGAAGTTGTTTCTAAATCATCATGAAATAATCACTCAATTAAAAACAGCATTCGTTGTAAAAGTAGGTCACAAAAAGTAGGTCACCAAAAATACAACCATAACTGATGCTCGTTATGAATTTTCATATACATCAATTTTTATGTGAAATTTGTGATCAGAACATCTTTATCGTGTTAAACTTTTACCTATACCGAAGACCTTCAACAAACCTGACATTCCCTGAATGCAGACGATTTTTGTGCGAGTTACTAAAATATTGATGCAGGGTGATTCATCCGAAGCAGGAACCAAAACTGTGCTAAGTAACATTGATTTTTGTCCAATAGAGGGAGTGAATTAGGCTTTATGATATATATTTAAGTTACGAACATCCAAGACATAAGTGCCTTTTAGAAAAGAATAGTAAAACTTAATTTTTTATTTTAAATGTATTGGGCTGACCAGATAGTCCTAGCAAAGCCTTACCAGAATTTTATAAAATGGGAGTTTAATCCCTCAAACGAGTGGGCCTGACAAATGGTAGGTGAAGTTGCCTTTTCGTGCCTAAACGCGATCGAGATCTCAACCCAAACTACAAGTGACCGTTAACTGTTGTATCGACGAGGGGTCTGAATAAAGTAACATTGTGTGCGGGCGTTATTCGCAGCTGGCTGAGTTGGTTTTGGCGGTGACGGAGACAAAAGCAAGCCAATAAGCCTAAGAGTTCCTAACATTTGGCAATTTATGGCACTGGTGGGCCCAGAAAACTGCTCTTAACAAGCTGTAGGAACCAAATTTGTACGTGTTACCGTTCAAGATAAGCTTTAAACTCTAGAGCAATCCCTGATCTCCAAGTTTCCCAAACAATACCAAGTGCAATTCTAAACAGTATTGTTTTACATATGCCAAATAACATTTTGTTTTGCCAGTTAAGAAACTTTAAATAAATATTATGATCATTTTGCTTCATGAAATGTTCACGGTACCACAGACAGGGGACATAAGCTTCAGGACAGGTGTCGTGGATGTGGCACTCACAATAAAAAGGAGAACAAGCCATGAAACGATTTGGCAGACACGCTCATTCCAATAAGTGTTTCAAATTTAAAAGTTTTTAAAAAGGGGTTTCGTGTTGAATCTTTTCCTGTGTATAACGAAGTTGAACTTCTCTTTAACAACGGATTGTCTTAACATTCTTAAGTTTTGTTGCAACTGCCTCTGATAAGATCGCTATTGAAGACATCACGATTCCCCCGTGATGAGGGCAGAGCCACAGTGGTTGTGCCTAAACGAAGTACGATAAAATAATCGTGATCTCACCAATGTCTCCAACACATCTAAATAATTTACAATATATCCTACAAGCAAGTGCTTCAATTATCTTGAGGAGATTCTCAGGGTGTGGAAACAGATAAGAGTCCTGATCGTTTGTAGCTTTATTGTTGCGCTACAAACATCGCTCGCTGTTTTCAAAACATTTTGTATACATACACAATCATACCTACGCACTAAATCACAAACGTGAATGCAAACCTACAAGCAAGCATATGTACATCATTGCGCGCGCGTATAAAACCACTTAAATACATGTACTTACACGCATGTCTATATACATACATACATACATACATACATACATACATACATACATGCTTACATTCAAGGAGGAGGGGGTTCCTTGAGAAACAGAGTGCCCTCTCATTATTTTCATACACCCATCCATACATACATACATACATACATACATACATACATACATACATACAAAGCATACATTTAAACATACATTCACACATACCTACTTACAGACAGACAGACATACATGTATACATACAAATATACACATATACATTCAAAGTGGTTGTCCTTTCTTGTATTCATACATAAATACCTGCACACATGGTTAAACAGTATCTTTCCTTAATCTTCACTTACATAAGTGTACGACCCAGTCCCCCACAATTTACGCGATGAAGGAAGACACTCATCCTTAGGACATATGTATCTAAAACAGAGATATTCGCCGTGAATAAGTGAAATCAGAAGCAATCACATTCACGGATCAAGCCATCACATTCACGTCTAATGGTCCAATGAAGCTGAATCGAAATTGGACATCCATTTCCACTTTTGGGAGAAATAATGTCCACGACAGCATCACGCTGTTTGCACGCGGGAACAGCCCACTACTCCAAAGGTTCACTATTCCAAATGTTCACTACTCCGAATGATATTATGCAAATGTGGCATTTTCACACTATTCTAACCACAAGTCGGACATATATGGTCAAATGTCACTTCTTTTAACAAACTACACTGTGACTGCCAGAAAAAGAAACGCGGTTGTCAGAAGTTTTCTATGGGGTGTGAAGCCTAGGACGATTTCAATGACGCTAGTACCTCTGTGGAAAAAAGACATCTAGCGACATTCTGTGAGATATTGTCATGTATTTTGGCTATTGAACCTGATTGGTCAGTTGAAGTGTTGACATTCCTTTTGAAGTAGTCAGTCATGAAGATTTCTACAAGGTATGTTAACATATTAACATGCGCGCATCCACCCATTTTCCTAATGACAACGACATTAATTTTTCGTCTACACCTAGGTGGTCACGTGACCAGTTGTTATTTCACGTACGTATACCCCTTAGGCGGCGTTCCCGCTAGTCACCCCCTATTAGTAAGTTCAGATGAGTGCCGAGTAAATATACTAACTAGGTGTAACAACAGATGGTAATAACTGGCACAGAGCGCATGTAGATATAATAAGTCGGTGAACCCACACGCAAGCGTGTAGCACCTTCAACAGAGATGGTAACCCTTTCCTCAGGTGTACTGCCAATTTCCCCCTCCCAAAGTGAAGGGGACATTTTCTAAGTTTCTTTTACCTATTTGCTTGCTTACGATTACCTGTTGCTAAGCTCAACGTTTTTCTGGCTTTCAACGGGCGATGCACTAGCAGACGTTAAATGATGTTTACTAGCCGGTGGGCCAAATTTCATAGCATTCATCCTTGTGAGTACTTTGGGGGAGGGGGGGCAACCTAGATTTTTCTATGTGGCTAGATAATGTACCTATAAATCAAATTCCAAAACATTCCCACGTCTACACTTGCACATTTTCTTAAATATAGGTGTTTTTGTTCCCAAAATATTATGCATATTCCTGCCACTTGGTGGCGCTTTTCTATTGAATTGACCAATCAGAGAGCCGGATTGTATTGTTGTGCTTAGTTACTTCAATATGGCTGCTCCCATGGAGTGTGATGCCTGTATAATTCAATATTTATCAACCAGCACAAAATTGTGATGCCAGAGCCTAAAGAAGCTTAGGAAAGCTTCCTGACGAAAGCTGATTGACTGTGGAACTCTGTAGATCAGTAGGTCAAAAAGAAGAAGAGATGTCACAAAGGTTTATGCAGAAAACAGCTTCATGTCCTGGTATAGCCTACACAGTATACTGATGAGTGCTGTAGACTAGAAGACCAAGTGTCGGACCAAAAATTTGAAAGATCATAGAACGGCATAGCAACGTTTCCAGGCACCAACAGTAGTACTAAAGCTGAAGTTGCTGAAAGTGATACAGATGTTATCCAAGATTTCCCAAGAAAATCAATTATACTTCCAAAATTGGAAACACCCCATTAACCTGAATAAGATAGTAACATTCTGAAACATGAGTGCATCATTTGTTAGCAGTAAAAGTATATTATGGACCATATTTCAAGAAAGAGAAAGAAGTATAGCTTTGAAAAACAGGTACGTGTTTTTGAAAGCTATATCTTGGTGTTTTCCATGTGTGTTTCAGTATTATCACCAGTTGCTTTTTTAACTTGTTCGACCTCTTGGCTACCTAGGCCTTAGACAATACCGCTGACCCAGTAGAGACGGTGATCATACCATAGGTACTCCATATGCCGGATGCTTTTCAGCAAATTATGTTCCTATAAGTTTATAAGTACCGCGTAGAGAGATGCCTCTGAGGAGGTCGTTAATGTTTTCATTTGTTCCCAGTTTAAACAAATACTCCTGCAATCCTGTTTTTCGAACACTCCATTGTTCAGTTGCCACATCGACACTGCTTGCGCTAAGCGATAATCATATGGCGTTTTACTGTGGGTGTGATTTTAAAGCATTTTAAGTCAAAAATTTTTGAGAAGGTTAAATGGAGTAGATGGTTGCAAACAACATACCCAAGTGGCCGTCATCCCCTAGTCCTGGGATAGGAGGAACCTCTTCTCAATTTTTTGTAAACATTGATTACTTAAATAGCTGCAATGATAATTAAATTAGAGTGCATAAGTGGCCATCGTCGCCGTCGTAATTTGAGGACGATGGAAGGCACTGTCCATTTCGTCAAATGTCGATTGCCTTAAGTGTAAATCGATTGACTATGGTTTGAGCATCTGATTTAAAAAATAAATTTCAAACACTGCACTGGTATATCAGCTGATTTATTTTCAGTTGCATCAACTAATCTAATTAGGCGATCAACATTTTTAGGCGACAGATCAGACTGTATGTAAATTTGTTAGGCTGGTGGTGGATCAGTTCCTGATAAGTCCGTCTGAAAAAGTTGCATGCCAAGTCACTCATAGTTGAATGTTAAATTAGTGTTAACAGTTAGGTTTTTTTCAGTTGGACTTGTATCGCAAGTGACAGCTCAGTCCAGAGCTCTGAATATGCAAATGAAATTCAAAGATAAAGACCTTGTGTCTTAGAAACCAAGTACCACAGATCATCATGCTATAAAAATAGAAAGACAACGATTGTGAAGAGTGACGAATCCACAGTTTTCAGAGATGTTTTTCTACAGTTTTGTTTGAAGTTCATTGAATCAAACACATGGAGATGTCATTTGCCTTTCAACACTAAAGACAGATTTTGAAGCTGTTCTTCAGAAAGCTGGTGTGCATGAAGTTATTTGGACAGGCAATCATCAGTATGCGGTGCTGTACCCTCTCTAATCGACCATAGTTGGCTCCTTGGCGGTGGAGATTTGCAGTTAAAATGTATGGCAATGTCCGCATCTCCATTGACAGTGCTAAACGATGAACGCTGCAAGTGCAAACAGAACATCTGTGATGGGAAACTGAGTTTGTGCAGCAATGCTGGGTCAAACTGTACAGAAATGTGCAGGTGTGACAACTGTAGTGACATCAGCAACACTGACTGCATAACATTGGATAGTTTTTTGACCAGTTAACACTAAATAGACCTCCAACGCCGTTATTTCGTTTTTTGCATTAAAAAGTTAGTTTTATTTGTTCATTAAGTCATAGAAAGTACATACTTTGATCATTGTCATGTATTTGTCTCATACTGCTTGATAAAGGCTGTCAGAATAATCTATTATTTTCATGCAGTCTTTGTGCACATTCACAGAGATCATTCAACTACATTGTTTTTGTACTATAACGTATTTCTGGTGTATTATGCAAACAAGCTGTATTTTATACCATTAGTCAATGTTTTAGTCATTGAGGCACAAATTCTGCCCAGTCTGAAGTGTTTTGTGTTATTTTTGTTGCCAGACAATGCCAGAATATCTTCCTAGTTACATTCAGACTTAGATTGCATTTTTGCCACTAGGTGTCTCTTTAAATTTTTTAAATTTCACTGTTTACAATTAATCTACAATAGTTAAACATGTAATGTGAGTTGAACATTGTTCAATACAATGACACTGATGGGACCATATTACTTGTTTTACAAAAAAGTCACCAAAACTGTTGTTTTTACAAATATAAGTTTACTAAGCTCTTTGGTGATTTTTAGGTAACTTCAAACTCAAATTTCTCAAAAATGTGCAACTTTATATGTGGGAACTTTTTAGATTTTGAAAATACTCTAATAAATGAACTAAAAAACACCAAAATGAAATTGCCCCCCCTAAAGTACTCACAAAAACCCTTTTCTAGAGGCCCTACAAATTCTGGCCCACCGACTATACGTTCAAAAGTAAAACCGATGTCAACCAGACAACAATCGGAACATTTTGTCATCAATATATTTGGCTTATAAGAGAAATCCTTGGCCAAGGTTGTCGAAGAGTCGCTTCTGTATTATTTCACTTTAAGCTCGGCTTGCTTTGTATTTTCAGCTGTGCATATTTAAAACTACAGTAGTGAATTGTTTTGAAATGATAATTTCCCTTAAAATTTGAAAAAAAGTGGCAACGCTTGAGTGAGAGTGGCCACTAGTGACCTATGTGAGAAGATTTGTTGTATTTCTGAAACAATTTTCACTCTTGACCGGTTTAGTGTTCATGTAAGGTGTACTAGCTCTTATGATGGAAAGTAATTACACTCACGGTTGATTCTGGTCATGATCACCAAAAGCGTCACTGCATTGTCCTGTTCCGTCGCAGTTGAACGGTTGACAAAAGAGTAAACCTGAAATATACAGGATTCACTTTCAATGAGAGCATGTGGGTTTTGCTAGATTTTCAGTTTCTTCGCCGCGAGAGAGCAATTGAACTCAACTTCGATCTCGTACCCGAAAGCGTTTTTTGATCCTTTGGGTTCAGGGTTAGTTAACTGACTAACTTGATTTTGACACCACTCCGACTTCATTTCACTTCATAATGGATTGGATTAAGTTGGAAAAGAACACATGAAATTAAGACAGCCACACTTTCAGTTTTCAACATTTGGTTTTGGTACGGAATTCTTTGACCTTCGATACTACGGTGATATTTTTGTTTCAGTATTCGGGTCAAGGCAGAAATATCAATTGCTTATTGGTCGCCAACTGAGGACTGTGGCATCGGCATAAAATGTCACTATCTGAAGCAGGACTATGAATCCTTCATGGCAATGATTTAGTGTTATCACATGGCACTAGAACGATAAAATTTATATCTTAAAAGTTTTATGATTTGCATATCAAACCGATGGTAATGATCAGAAATGAACGGCTCTAACAACATTATAATCTACAGCAGATACAAGGAGTAGTCACTTCTGGTTGAAACTTTAGTAAATCAAGCCAAAGCTGATCACAGTCACAAGCTTTTTCAATAAATTAACAGCGCAAGCAAGAACTCCAAAGAATACTGGAACATCATCAATAAAATACGCGGCAGTCAACAACAATCCTTTTATCCTGTCATCAACCATAATGGTAACCTAGCCTCAAGTAGTAGTGACAAGTGTGATTTGTTTCTCGAATTTTTCACGAACAAAAGCCACATTACACCAACTGAAATAGGTAACTTTCCCTTTCTTCGTGAACGTTCTCTCAATCAACTGTCTGACATCCCTGCTAATCAAACTGATGTCCGGTAGTATCTCAATGAAACTGACCCCAATAAGAATGATGGTACAGCTTTAATAATCAACAAGATGACCAAAATGATTTCCAACGAAATTACCATGCCCTTGACCAATCTGTTTAACAAACTTCTTCAGCTAGGTATATATCCGTCTTCTTCGAAACATGGAATTATGGTCCCTATACACAAACAAGGCTCCAAAACTGAAATTTCAAATTATCGCCCAATAACTTTACTTAACACCCTGTCTAAAATCTTCGAGAAGATCATTGTTCAAAGTATTCTTACATTTCTCAAACAAAACAACTTGATCTGTCATCGTCAATTTGATTTTTTGCGTGGGAACAGCACCGTGGCACAACTTGTTGAAATAGTACATGAGATTCATTTACATTTTGAGAAAGGCGAGAGTGTCAGGTCCATTTTTCTAGATATAGCTTCTGCTTTCGACTGTGTCCCTGACGACCTTCTACTTCACAAACTTCAATCCTATGGCATTACTGGTAATCTTTCAAACATGATCACCTCATATCTCTCCGAAAGAACATAAAGTGTTCGTGTCGACGGCGTACTTTCAACTTTATCCCCTGCTGGATTTGTAAACGCAGGTGTACCGCAGGGTAGCGTATTGGGCCCTCTTCTTTTCTTGGTTGATATTAATGACCTTCCTGATATGTAGCACATACCTATATGCAGATGGCACGGCGCTTTTTTACCCCTTCGCAGGGAGCAGCCCTGAATGTTCTTTGCCGCTTCAACGCGACTTAAATAAACTCAGCTATTGGTCACAAGAATGGAGAATGAATTTTAAATCAGAAAAAAGCGTTGACATCACCTTCTCCAAATCTATTAATGCTCTCTTCCTTGTTGACCCGTCTCATGACCTTAAACTTAATGATGAAATCATTCCTAGAAAACAGTCGCAAAGACATCTGGGTATACCGTTAGATGAAAAACTCTCATTCACCCCTCACGTTCGGGAGTTCGTACAAAAAACTCAGGAACTAATTAACCCACTTAAGCTTGTCTCTCGTCATCTGAATTCTACACATTTAGAAGTTTTGTTCAAATCCTTTATACTTCCACACATTGATTATTGTGATATTATATATCAGTCTGCCAATACGGGTGCACTCCAACATTTGGCGAAGTTAATATCAAGCTGCCTTACTCATAACCGGAGCTTACAGGGGATCCAAAAGTGTTAGGGTTTAGAATAGTCTCAAGTGGCCCAAACTGTCCATTCGACGCAATCATCACATGACCACATTTACTTTCAAGGTAATAAACAATGTCAGTAACGTTTCTGTCAAAAAATATTTGATCTATACACTAGACAAGGCCATCGTAGTGATTTGAGATCCTCCACCCCATATGCAATTCCTCCGTCATTCAGTCAAGCATTCAGAAGGTCTACAGTCATGATGTGCATCAACAACTGGAATTCTCTTCCAGTCTCTGTTAATGTTAAGGAAAGCAACTCTTTTACGAGTATAAAAAATAATTTTAGAACTGTTTTTCATAATTTTGATAACGCAACACCCTTGACTCAATTCTTTCTTCCCCGCGATAACGAAATAGCATTGTACAGATCAAGATGTGGTCTTTTCCTCAACTCTGACAAGTTCAGGCACAACTTTAGTAATGTCTCTCCAAACTGTAAATGTGGTCTTATCCTCATATCTTATCCTCATATTTTCTTCAAATGTTCCCTCATCGAATACCTGAGAGACTCACTCTTTCGTGCACTCAATGAAAACCAATCAATTGTTAACGCTCTCAATTCTTGTAATAATATCCCTACTAGAGTTACATTATTATTGAAAGGTAGTCCTAACCTTGACCTGGTTCTCAACGAATTCCTCCTAAGCAACGTTAGTAAATTTTTATGTACCGTTTATCAATATTGTTGCATCTGATTTCCATACATGAATCTGTACATATTTTTGTTTTTATATATTTGTAATAGCATATCTAAGTATTGTAATACTTGTAGTAGATACTACTTAATTGTATATACCTCTATATATATTAGTTTCATTTATGAATTGTTTACAACCCAGATATAATGCTTCGCGATTTCTGGGTTTGTCATTATTTCTTTGTATGTTCTGTGTATTCTTCAATAAATATATATCACTTTAAAAGATATGAACGGGTCGCTACGAGTATTGGCCAAATATAACTGATCAGAAGGCCGACACCGTCAATTAATACAATTTACCTGTCATCATTTGTTAGAAAGAAAGTGCCTCCGACCATATTTTAAAAAGGTCAAAAACGCTTCATCCTAAAACTGCTTAGTCTACAACACTGCTGTGCTAGTTATAAAAACTACGATGTTTTCAAAGACATTATAAAAGACAGAGTTGAATCACATGATGATCACATCACATATATAATCAATTATAGTTTGCTTTAAAACATACTGAAATCATCAACGAATGGGGTGAACTTAAATAAACAATTGATCTCATAACTGGGTTTTAAAATTTGTCTCAAATTGTTGTTTGGCCAAATGAGGTGCTGTTTCAGACCTTGAAAAGAACTGAGAGTTCGTTATTTCTTGACTGCAGCATCGTCAAGTTGTCTCGTCATTTGCAGAGCATGGTCACGAGGAATAACGAACTCTAAGTTCTTTAAAAGCCAACAAATTGCTGCTCATTTGAGTAACGAGTAAACGGAGATCAATGTCCATGTAAGCAGACTATAAGAAGATACAAAACCCATTCATATCGGCACATTATGACGTCACAATTTGCCTCCATGAACACAGCATTCGATTCTTAAGAGCACTTCCATATAAAAACCAAATGGTGGGCTATATATGAATAATCACCATTTTTTTTGAAACTTAACACATCAGCTGGCCTTGTCAAATGAAACCTGACCCTGATTTTTAAGAGTTTCTGAGTTGTTTTTAACCCTTTTTACAACCACTTCGTAGTTTTTCTGAAAAATGGCAAATAAAAGAACTGGGAAGTAGGTGAATTTTTGTCAGAAACAACACATCATCGCTTCACGCTATTGAAAAAATAACTATATAGCAGAAAGCAGAAAGAATAACATACAAGAAAAACCAGTTTGGATGGTTTTATTGATTTTTATGTCCTATCATTTTAGCTTACAAAAATATCATTTTCACTGCTTATCATTAAACAGTACACACCATGGATTTTTGCACATTTTGAATTACCGGTGGCCACAAACTAAATGTATGACGTAAAATTTAGCTAAACCCATGTTTATTTTGTGTAACTAGCTCGAAATTTTGATTTTTCTTTCAATTTTGCCAATTTTCACATTTCCGCCATGTGACGTCATGGGTTGAACACAAGAGGTTAGTGACTAGTATTGAACAATGGCAAAGCAGGGAATTTGAAAGCGAAGACGATTATGAGCAAAAATTGAACGAATACTATGAAGAAACGTACGGGAATGGTGGCCAGGTTGAGGAAATGGGGTTGCACGAAAGCGAGAATAAGATTAATGTGCTTCCGGCTGCGTACTTTTCTACTTTTTTTGAGCCTTAGGCACTGGATCCTCCCGCGAGAGAAGCGGCCTCGGGCTCGGCGAATCAACCCAGTCATCCAACAGACGATCCTGAACAAAGAGCTGATGTTTCTGAATGATAAATATTGTCCTTTATTGAACCAGGCCTTCATCGTAACGTCTCTTGTGACTGGAGTCGAAACGCGAGTCCTCAAAGTGGGCAGAACACAGAGTGGCCCCGGACCGAATCGCTTGGTCCACGATGACGTCCCACACGTTCGGCGCACGAAGAGATGCCACTTCTGCGCAATTTTGGTATCCTTCGGAACATCGAGACGTTCTCCCCCTGGCTACTGTTGCTGCAGCCTCCGGAAACACATCTTTTGATCCCTCTACGAACCTTCTCGACGCTAAATGTATTTTGCTTTCTCTTCACTCAATACACTTTGCATAACTCTCTGATCCGAACAGTATGGCGAACGATTTGGGTTCAACCCATGACGTTGTACATAATTATTGTTTTTTTCAATTTTTGCGTGTTTCTTTATGAGCTGTGCACTAAAGGCACTGAAATCTAGTAAGATATAATAATAAAATTTATTTTGAGGTACAAGTGTCATGTTGTGTACACTTTAAAGCCATTTTTACGCATTTTTATCGCTCTCCCAAATCCATATCGGATTCTTTTGGAACATGAGTTAACTTCCATCTGTTACTGCTGTATTTGTTCAGCCCAATGCAAGAATGAAAAATCTTGTCTCTTTCATAATTTTTGTGCAGTCATTTTTTACATAACTCACGCACCCACTTTTCTGGCAATCTGTGAAAGTCAGTTAGATTAAAAGACTCTAGGAGGCGCTATTCGATTGTGCAATTATCTGTCGACCAAGATGCCAAATAGAACAAATATCATTCGTTTTTGTTACATCAGTAATGAAGGAGATCATGGGAAGCTGTATGAAAGATTTTTTCTTTGCGGATTTTCAGCTTTGCTAGTGCAAAAATAAAAATCTATTATAGGGTTACAGAACAAGAGCTACTGAAACACAAAGTCCTTTTATTTTGCTCAGTACACATGTCTAAGATAGACATTTCTGGAAACTAGATAATCACTGCTTTAAAAATCTCAGTAGTTTCAATACCTTTAGAATCAATCATGCAGCCCATCCTAACCTAACCAGCTAACCGGATAGGCCTATCAGATTTGTGCACTTGGGCAGTCAGTAAGTCGAAAGTTGTCAGCGAGAGCTAATACAATATTCTGAACTGAAGTCATGACCTGTTGACCCAGGCCAACAGTTGTGATAAATATCAAGTACCTTTTTAGCAATTGCTGCTAATATCTTACCGGCACCAACAGGGATAGGCAACACGCAGCCCCTCGGTTGGCCATTTAGGGGCTACAATACTTCCATTCGCTTTCTGTACGCATTTCGTTACATGCATTTTAAACGGGCGGTAACCCAAATCCGGCCACCGATTTTGAGTTTTCACCTCGTCAAAAATACATTCCACACTTAAAACTATTACTTAAAAATGCGCTTATGTTCATCATTGGTCCTTTCTACTTGTATACATATCTTTGCTGAAGCTTAGTTCAGAGAATTAAGTTGACTCTGTCGAAGAATTCCAACTCCACATTTTTTGGTTGCCGTTAACTTTTTCACCACGCGCGATAACCACAAAGTATGTCAACTGAGTCACGTGAGTTAGCAAAGGCTAGCGCGAGACTGAGCGAAGAGCGTGACACTAGCGCGTGACACTTGCAAAATAGCATAAGAAAGTATCAGATGAAATTTGTAAGATTTGTGTACCTTGGACTTTTTATTCGTCAACATGCGTGATTTCACGTAACTTCCTCAAAATGGCAACTGGTAAGAGAAACTCGAGCAAACCGCGACAATTTTAATCGATTTGTTCAAATTATCTTGACTGAATCGTTTCCAGACTTATGGTATGAGTTTTTTATAATTCCATGTGCATATATGCATGTTTCATTCGATTTTATTTCCTGTATTTTGAAATGAGTAACTTTTTGTTGGGATGCACTATCGCCCCTGTATGCCTGCGGCACCCAAGGCGATGAAATTGCCTATAACAGGGATTAACACAACAAACTGGCGAAAAATCCATTGCGACATGCGAAAGTCAACGCCCGTTCAATCTTCCGCTTCGTTCTAGCTGTGTGTTCTGGGAAACAGCCTGTCAATTTTTGTCTAAAGCCAAGTCCAAACTCATGCCCATGCGTAAAACATATAACGGCGCATTTCCATTGGTTTTCAAGTCCAGCCTCCTCTCACAGCATCCAACTCTCGAGCTCGGGCAAGAATGAACTGTAATTTTGATATACTTTCAACTTCTGTGGCACTTTGCACGACCTCAGATAACTTCTGACGTCTTAAACACAGCTAATGAAGCCCACATTTCCTCCGCGATCACACTTTTGTAACGAAAATTGACCAAAGGTACAAGACCGAAATTCCTCCTTATTCTTTGCAGTGACAGGAAATGCAGGTAATCTCGAACCCTAAAGTGCTATTGGTAAGGTTAAACAAAGCATTTAGTATTTCAGAAAATATGGGACTCAAAAGTGAAACTTAAATTTTTATGATATTGCATTGTTGATACTAGATCGTATATTTTAAGTGATATCTCTGAACTAAAAGAGTAGCCTCAATTCTCTTGTCAGTCAGAGTGAGGCCACATCACAAAAATGCCCAAATTCGAGGGCCACTTTTAGCAATTATCAAAGTTCAATCTTGTAGAAGTGTCTACACAGAAAATTTTCAACTTCAAATATATTCCGATATAAATGTAACAGCCAGGTTAAGCAACATCTTGCCATGTGTGACTGGCTTGAAAAGTGGTCCCGGAGTTTTCTCCCCTGATGGAAATTTAATTGCACCTATGAGTTACAAATTTCATTTTCTTACTAAACTTACATTAGTCTTAATGACCATCAATGATTAGCTCTGTATGAATTTTTGAATATATAGTGATTTTTCATTTTCATATGTTTTTTGTATGGATTCATTCTTTAATTAGTACCTTTGATGCTTAAGGAATAAAGACGTATATTAGAAAACGTTCCCTCATTAACGTTTCTGGTGCCGAAAATGATGCAAATTAAAAGTGTGTGCGCGGCTACTTAGGCTAACAAGTTTGTATGAGAAGCAAAAATGGGACTTTATTTTTAAAACTGCAGATGTGTGAAGTTTGAGCAAAACAAAGTTGCTGGAGTTAATTTAAAGTAAACAGCGCATTATTTCTCGCGAGAGCGCATGAGCCTGTCAATACGTACACACATGGTTGCTACAAAAGACGTACTTACAACTAAACAGCGTGTAATTGTGTTCGTAAGACAATCTTATGGGAAATTATACATAATCTGTCAAATCTAAATGCGAAGCAACGATCGAAGATGGCGCGTTTTTCACATCTTGAAAAACGAAATTTACAAAACCTCGAGTGCTGCTTTGCTGGAACAATGCCATGTAATTTATTTTAAAACTACAACACAAGACTAAGAACAACAACAAGGAAGAACAAGATGTACTGTAAGCGGAATTTGCAATATTTGATTACAAATCAAGTGGCGTGAATGACACTTGAATATTCATAAAATTTGGCAGAACCAACAGAAGTTATTCATTGTTTAATATTTTCACAAATTTTGAATACGAACTTGAATGTCCGGACCCAAAAATGCATTGAAAGGTGTAAGTAGAGAAATACAAAAACGTGAGAAAAACAAGGTACTTACAAAGAAGCACCAAACGGGTCACGTCTCGGACTTCCATTAACAATGTCCACACTCCACCATTCCTGCTAAGCATTGTACTTTCGTGATAGACGTTTTGTTACTTGTCGTCGTTATCGTAAAGTACAACTTGTGCTCCAGGTTATACCTGTGAGATCGGTCTTGGACAACTTCCCTGACAATGTTTCGGGCGTATGTGTACAATAGGTGTTTTGAGTTGGATAAAACTGTGGTTCTCACGTGATAATGACAACGGGGTGCAGAGGAAGTGTTTGAGTCACCCAAAATATGAGACACTGACGGTTCAGTTTCAAAGTTTCGATCTTGGAACTGCATCACTCATCTCATATATCATTTAACGCTGTGGAAACTTGAGAGTTTTTGTTCAAGCCTGTCTCTGACGGAGACATCGATAAGGAGTAAAACAACCGGCTATGTAATGGTTAGTGTGCGTTGTTAGCTGTAGCTATTATTTCCACTATGATCATAATGAACAGACTAAAGAGTAATGGGCACGGAAACAAGGAACTGAATGTTGAACTTCAGCGCACTTAAAATACTGCTCAAAATGGTTGTAACTTTGCACCAAGCGAGGCATAAGTAGATCCGATATGTCAATCAGGCTAATAAAGCGGCATTGTCGTTTTTACGCATTTTTGGAATGCCTGATCAATGGAATAGACTGCTTGAAGTTTTCAGTTTTCACCCAAAGCTATATAACACACTAGAATCCGTGGTGTTTTTATTCACGATGTCTCCAAACAGTTGCTTAAAACAAAGCAAGTGATTTTTTCCAATCAGATACGCTGAGTATAAGCTGTCGTCTAAAAGAAGCTGTCGTCTATTGAATGCAATTTAGCGAGGATGTGAGTATGAAGTAGGGTGACAAATGTTTTGATGATAAGCCTGCACGTCATTCAACCGTGTCCAGTAAGTATCGTGACGTGGTGTAGGGGATTATAAATGCATGATGTGGGTTAAGTGAGACCCCAAAGTACTTCAATAGTACAAAGTTTAGCTATTAGCAGAATTTTTTGTTTTCACATTTACTTGTTGCACATCGCTTAGAGTAGACGATGTTCAAACAGCAATGTCGTTTAATTCCTGCTATACATTAGCATAGTTATTAGCACGTAAATACATTTTAAAGTCCTTCTCTCTCGCGTTGTTAACCCTTATTACATGGTTAGATGATGTTATAAGGATTCAAGAAGTACCTACCCCATAACTAATACACGATCCGTACTCGAAAAAAAGTTTAAATGAACGCGCCACTCACGATTCGCACCCGAAGAACCACCGCCATTTTGAACTTGCCGCGAACCCGGAAGTACAATTCATTCAGGAACTCAGGCTAAGAAAACGCCGTCAGTGTGAGTGCCTGTTACCAGCCTGCAAACGGGTATAAAATAATCGACAGCGCGCCTTAATTTTAATAAAATAAAACTACGGACAATTTTATCGAATTTGCTGAAGAAATGTGGCGAATAAATTTTGACAGAAATTATTTTGCCAGACTCGGGACCGCAGTCTATCGGACCCGGTGCCGATCGAGACCAGACACTGGCGAACGGTGAACGCATGCGGTTGCCAGCTCTTTTGTCGAAGTAAAATGGTCAAATCATAAATGCTGCATATATTCAAGGGTAGTTTCAGACACTTGCATGAAATTACGGTTGGTTAGTACATCTTATATTTTTGCACGAAAGCACGGAAATTGAACAAAGTTTCTTTTTTGTAGCAACGTTTGTCAAAATGTATCAACGTTAAATCTTCACAAATTACAAAGTAGCCGATTGAACATGCCTTTCAGTTCAGCAAAAGTCGCCTTGTTGTCGGTGCCGCCAGAAATGAGACGAAGTTCAACGGGAATTGTGAGCACATTTATCACTTAATGAGTAACAACTGCGAGGTTGAAATTTGGTGAACACTGTTAAATCGTGCAGAATAGTAAGTAAAGATATGTCTAACTAAACAATTTACACAAATTTTTGAACTCGTAACTTATCCCGCTGTCCTACAATATGGCCAACGCGATCCAAACAAAATGACCCAAATTTCGCCACAAAACTTGCAATAACTTTACACTGCTTGCCCCGATTTTGAAACTTCTTCGATTTTTACTGAGTAGAATGCACTACCTTTCCGATGATAGCAAAGTACTTGTTCAAAACGAGAAAAAAAAATAAAACCGAAAAAAATTGGTTCCACTCATAGGTTCCCAGGTTCGACCGGCCTACGTAAGGAACTAAACACCAATGCTATTTTAACATACTAAGTACGCGTAACATTCCAAAAAAATCAACGACCACTAACTATAAATACAGTACATATGCAAACGAATCACGAGATATTACTAATAAAACAAAATAATGAAGACTTTCGAGCAAGCGATAGCACATTCAGTTACAAGGAAAAAATGGCGGCGTTCAGGACAAGTTCCTGAACTGATGAGCCGGAAATGTGGATACGGAAATAACCGATGACAACCGGTAATCATACGCTCAGAGAGAAGGGTCAAATACTGTTCAAAAATCGCTTTTGGCAAGAAAGGCGAAACGAATATAAAGAAAGGGTGCCGAAAATAAGATTTTACGTAGTAAGTATTTTCGGATACTGGAACCACTTTAAATGGTCTGGGGATCTAAAATTCATCCCCGTTTGGCAAGGACTCAACTGAGGATAATCAGGGCAGAGCTACACAGACCATAAACGCGAGTACAAAGCAACTACACCGGATTGTGCCGGATGTGATCAGCGTTGATCCGGCACCTGCACTGTACTGAGACTGTGGATCAATGATTTAATGTCACGGATGATTATCTATAAAAACATGTGGCAGATGACACATTAGCTGAAAGTGCATCATAGGAATTACGTCACCATAAATAAGCCGAACTGAGAAGGTTTAATGAATACATACACTTCCTTTACATTTCTGTATCAGTGTCAGATGCGAATTAGGGTCAAATTTGTGATCAAATTCGACTGACACTACATACAGTGTATGACCAACAAGACTCTCGTACTCATGTACAATATCAGAACATTCATGTTTGAATGTAACGATATAAACACAGCCACACGTTTCACAGAACATCACTTAGGCATTATCAGTGGCCATACAACCAAAACAATGGTTCCACATCATTCAACTTGTATGAGTCACACAGCATATAATGAGTCAAGGACACAGTTGTAGCTGTGTCGATTAACAATTTAGATCCGACATGGGCGGGGCAATTGAGGGAAGCATGGTGCGCCACTATCCGTGAAATTTGGGGGGGTAGCGCCCCGCAGGAGGTATGCACATATACATGTATTGTAATAAGTTACAAGCGTCCGTGGCTTACGGGATATAGCAGGCATAGGGTGAGGGGAGAAGGAGGGTGGGGGGTAGTCGAGAAAGACCAAGTGAAACATGAAGAATTAAGATGGTGGTAACTGTTAGTTCTGCAGCCACTTTGGGCACCCTCCTCCTCACGCTTTTGTTTGGTGGCCCCAGAATTTGAAAAGTTTACAATATGGATCAACTACACTCACTTCAAATGTGGTGATTCATTCATACTTTGAAGAAGTCCGAGAAAACTTGTTATGTGCTTATTTTCCTGAGCAATTTCTTAAGGAATGCTTTGTTTTTTTTCTACAGGGCTCTTCTCTGGCAAGTGATAATGCAGTCATCGGTCGCGCTGTTTTCCGTTTGTAAATATTTATTCACAACTGTGTTAGGCGTTAGATGTGTACACCACACATACATGTACATGTAGTCTGTTCATGCTGTTGTTCTAAGCTGACCCTCAAATTTTTCGATAGTACGTGGCGAACTTCGCCACATAAAACTTCTTATAAAAAATTGAACATGGCCTGCACATATGTTTACGAACATCGTGTTACAACTGAACACTGAAAGAAGAAAGAGTTCTCTTAATTTGCATGCAATAGTATATCTTTTAAATATTTACCAGGAAGAGACACCGAAACTGAGCATTGTACCGGAACTCAGTAACACGAGTGGTGTGCCCCCAAGCGACCGTTGGGTACGAATTTTTGCTTTTGTTCAGATATTAATTCTAAGCTCTAAATACTAGCCGCAGCGCCAACAAGTACTCAATTGCCACTTTGTTACTCAATAGGACTGTAACCTTTACGTGCAGATATCTAACTTTTAGGCGGGAGGTCACATCCACTTAAATTACCGTGCAGGGTCATATTTAAGACACCGAGATTCATTTATCCTCTGCGAAAGACAATGCAAAAATGTGCTTAGTACAAACTACAGAAGTTTTCAATATAAACTGGACAACGTTCAAATTCAACAAACTTCGGCGCAGTTTCAATCTCGACCAAATCTCATCCAAATTTCAACAAGTGTAATTTTACCCACGGTTGTCGTAATCGCGACAACTTACAGTACAAGTCCCTCACACAAATAAACAATCAGCTGGTACGACGATAACGGTATCGCAAATTCAAACAACAATTCGGCAAAATACTATTTTATAGCGACAAAAGTTGTCGAAATTGTCTTATTATTCTGACAAGATGTTTATCTAACTTTAACAGAGATAGTACACTTTCGACTCAGTACTCCCATAACAAATGAGAATGCCTGTAAAAGGGAAACTAGACTTCATATATCAAAATTATCATTCTTTACAACTTCCTTCCTTCCCGCATAGAACTGTAGACAGGTCCAAATTTCAAGGCTACGAGTTAGTCTCATCTATCCGCTAGTGATGTCTTCATCAACCGGTAGCGTGAGTAGCCTGCTTTTAGAACAAAACTACGGATAGTTCTAAAACCCGTTCGACCCATCTCGACCCCCACACCCCTCTGTTCACGACCCCCTCGACCGAGAAGCCCTCGACCCCACGACCCCCTTTATCCACGACTTGAGACAATACAGGTGTTTTTGCGATGTTTACCAATTGCATAATCTAATAACGTAACTGAGTGGCTTTTGCATAAAACGTACCAGCACGCGAGTCTGCTCTGGCTGAAGACGGTAATTAAAAACAGAAAGTGGCGTGATGACGTGATCTGAACTAGCGCATTGTGAGGGCGCTATCGTTGTTACGGAAATAGTTCCACGAGCGGCTACCAATGGCCCAGTTTTAGTAAGCTTAGGGAGACAGTACGTTAACGTGAATGTACATGCTCTCACATTTTACAACGTGCTTTCTGTTGTATACTTGTTTACCGACAATATACTCCATATAACGTTGAAATACTTTTAGTGAACAGTTTGTTTATTATTTCAAACTGCATATTTTACTGATGAAATTACAGTTTCGTCGGTTCCGTCGCACTCTCCACAAAACGAGCAAACGAAACGATTTCGCTCTGCCGGGAACGACATTTGTAACATTGGCGGGTTTTGATTTGATTTGGTTGCATCCTTTGCTTCGGTTTTTGGCTTTCAGACTTTCCGAATAGACTGCCTTAATAGCAAAAAAAAAAACAGGGAAAAGCCAGCCGAGCCTACGGCTGGTCCTGCAAGTCAGCGCTTGTTCTATTTTCAGATCAAGTCGAGCTTGTGTCGACGTCGAGGAGGTTTTGAGTCGCGGGTCCTGGAGTCGAGGGGTTGTGGGTCGAGGGGTTGTGGGTCGAGGGGGTCGAGGGTATGTGGGGTTCGAGGGGGTTTTAGAACAATCTTCAGAGATCTCTTTANTTGTGGCCGGGGACGAAGGGGTTTTAGAAGTATCATCACAAAACTACCCATTGGTGAAAAAAGACTCCGTAATGTAGTTAAACTTGGTCATTTTGTTTTGTAGGTGGTGCGTCCCTGTAGTTTGTTGTGATTTTGTGAAGACTATAGCTACTCGTAGCCGTAGACATTCAAGTTTGCGAAAGGATTAAAAGTAATTGTAACCAAGTTGTTAGCACCGTGATTTTGTTACACCCGTAGTCAAATTTGTGATAACCGAATGTATCAACTAAAACGATCACATTTACGATATATGTATTTATTAGCCCAACTATGAGTACACATGTGTTCTGGCCGACAGCCAGACCCGAACTGGACCACGAGGTCTCTAACAACTTGACTATAACGTCGAAGACACGCCCACTACATACTAAGACAGTTGCCACAAAATTGCAGCCGCATATTTAAGTACATGTACTCTTCATGTACGATATCTAGAAAGGCTACTAGTGTAATGAAAACATTTATTGATTGAAAAGATACAAAAACACATAAGTATCAATACACCAGACTAACATAGTTTGGTTACCTTTCTCGTTTAATTGGAATTCTGAACACTGCAAGAATGCATACGTTTCCTTTTAGAGAATATAGTTTTTTATTCAGAGCGTTATGTTTTCCAACAACATCATTAAACACGTCATTTAAACACTGAAGGTCTTGTGAGTTCGCACTAAATTGTCGCAAAAAGACGATAATACGGTGGATGACTCTACGAGCACGCCAGGCCTTGCAAGTGCAGATTTTGAGAACCACCAAAACTCACCGGATGTTGTCCAAAACACAATTGACGCACAGTTCGCTGAAACATATATATGTATAAACGAGTTAAAGTACTACCGTTAGTTCGCACCATTGGAAAGAACATTCACTAAATGCTCATCGTTTCTGTACTGCCAACCGTCGAAAATCGAATAGTTGTACCACTGCTTTTAATATAGAATGGCTATTGTAATACAAGCAATACCAAACTGACAAGGAAACAAATTCTTCGACTCGAGTACACGATGATTATCGTTGCGTGTTAATTGCGGCAGACAGATAGTAGTATATGAAACGACACACGAACACTTTAACGAATAGAACGTGTCTATTGCTTTGCAGCGTTGTGAGTAACAAACAACAGGTTACAGTGAGTTGTGAGACTGACGACTATTTGACTGAGGCGATATATCACTACTGACGAAGGCACTAGCTAATCTACAGTGCCAGTAGCCACCCATAGCTACCACTCGTGTTAACGCAAGACTCACACTAGAAGAAAGCCTCTAGATCAATCGCAAAACTGGTTCAAATATTGGTTAACAGGCTGAGACATGAGCTATATCAGGTATAGCTCATTGCTGAGACCAACACCCGCGCTAAAGTGTCAATACCTCTTGTTGTTACAACTCTTGGATTGAGTTCCTTGTGACCTGCCTCTCGTTCAGTAACGCTAGGACCTCGCTAAAATCAAGACTTCAGTCGCAAGATTACGTGAGATATTGCCATGTATTTTGAACTGAAAACACATGACTGGCCTAGATTTTAGCTAGGTCCTAACGTTACTGAACGCACGCCTGGTCCGGCCTGCCTCTCGGTGGTTTCTCAAGTCGTCCCGGTCTTCAGGTCTGCAGTCTCCTGGTCTAGATTAATCCCTCAGGTGTGCGGTCTGGGTGATCTATTCGTTGTGTCTTTGGTCTTCGGTCTATTCGTTCTGGTCTGGTTTTCGGTCTGTAGACAGATTCCATTACGGAAACAGCCGAATTCCATAGGTCACGCCATCACATGCACGTCAGACTAAACACTGCAGTCAGTACAGTATGTATGTAAAACAAGCCTTCTGAGCTGGTGTGCCTGCTTGTGTTTTGTATTTGTTAGCAGATCCGCTGATTTGAAATCATTTATAGGGGGTGAAACCTTAAGCCAGTACAAATCGCCCAACACAGCAAAGTAGGCCTATTATGGTTGCAATTGCACTAAAAATGAGTTCACCAACGATATCTAAAGCATTTGGGGGGCAGGCGTAGTGACAAATGCATTGTTAAATAATTTGGCTTTCTGGGATACCTTTTACCCAAAGACAAAATTATGACAGAGGTTTTACTATTGATGAACTCCTGTTTCCAAGACGAGTTAGTTAAACATATCAGCAATTCACCCCTAGTCAAAAAAAGGATTTGACAAGAACACAGAATCAATGGATAACTGCTTGATTTTCTGTGCTGGGCTTGTGAACCTACGTGCTGATCTGATCACAGATCAAAATTTGGAAGACATGGACTATCTTACAGAGTTTTTGTGTTGCCCATTCCAAGTAGTAACATGTACTGTTTCAAGACATTTCTGAAAGTAAAATGTACGCAACTGTGCAACAGATTACTCAACAAAATTTTCACTTTAAAATTAGCGCGTATGTAAATAAAGTTGGGGTGCTTCTGTTTTGGCCTAAAACAAATGCGATCAAATTCGGGGCTGGCGCTGTAGTATGAGTGGTGGAGTGTGTCGTTAGCAGAGCGGCCACAATGCTGGCGTCATGGTCGGGAGCTGTATATGTGCAGCCTTCGACAGGGCAGGCGACGGTAGGCATGGCTTTGGATACAGATCGCCATCATAAATCAACACGGTTTATTTCTTATATCATCGTAATTATTGCACAGCCAGACAATATGACAAAGAATGGTGGCGATCTACAAAACAAATAAAACATCTGTGACTTTTGAGTACATCTACGCTAGCTAAAGACTTTAATAAACTAATGACAAACTTAACTGTGTGCTTAAGCTAACAGAAAAAAGGGCTCGACGCTATTAAAATCGCATTTTGCGACCTAGCCAAAATCCCAGGTCGCATTTTCAAAATCATTCATAAATGCCAGGTCGCAGACTTTCCC